>VZSR01003803.1:26575932-26591963 GCA_013398615.1 Brachypodius melanocephalos
GCTGCAGGTTGGACAACATCAGTTCCACGTTACCAAGGATCATCGTTACACAAATCCTCTCTTTTCTCAATTCATGGGCATAATTCCATCTTTTCATTGTAATTTGCTTCAGGCAGCTTACTGTCTAATATTTCTATTTTTTTTAGAAACCTTAAATATTTAGCAGAATATTGTATCAAAACACGTTGTAATCCCTCTTTTTGTATGAAGAAAGAGAATAAGGTTTGTGCATTGTCTAAATTAGACTTCAGAATGATGTATCTTCTTTTTAAGGAGTAAATGAAAAGATAAAATCAAAAGATTATGATTCTAGTTAGTAAACCTATCTAGAGAAGGACCTAACTCAAAAAGAAAATCCATATCAAATGAAATTGAAAATTGCAGGGCAAATTATACATGAAGAAGAAAAGAAATGATTAATGTGTATATTTACACTTCCAACGCTTAATGAAAACATCTGGTCTTGGGTGTGTGTGGGTTGTGTCGGTTTTCTTGTTTTGCTTTTTTTTCTGATGTGTGCATTGCAGCATTTATAAAGCTCATCTTCCTAGAGTCTACAACAGAAATTCACAATTTAAGTGGCATAATGAACAGATTTATACAATTCAATTGTTGTGTCACTAAACCTTAACATAAAATTATACTGCTGAAAGTGAAAAGAGCTCAGAGGAGACAACAGCCAGCATTTATGAGGTAATCAAGGTACTGTACTGATAGTGCCCTGAATGCATGATATAGGATGAATATTGAAAAGACATTTCTTTTGCTTTGTCTACTTTTAAAATGACACATTTAAAAGAGCATCATGTAGTGAAGAAATCAAAGAAATATGCACATATATAATCAAGTTTTCTCAATCCTATTTTAATGGAAAAAAAAGCTTAATTCTTAGTTTACTGCAAACCAGACTTGGGATATAAATTTAGCATCCTATCAAAATCAAAATAAAATTTTAGCACTGTATTGAAATGTTTGTTGTCAATGTCTCAAAGTACTGAACCAGACAAAGTTGACTTGCCTCCGTTTTATGGCTTTCCCTGTAATTATCCTGATAAATTGCAAATTATTTTCAAGTGCCTCAGTGTCCCCATTTATAAAATAAGGATAATGGTTCTCATGAAGATATATAACAGAAAAGCACAATTAGAAACCTAGATATGGTAATATGTGTCTTGAGTGAAAGAGATTTATACAGATGAAAAAGAAGAAAAAACATGTAATTATACTACCAGGAGAAGTCACAAATAGATTTGAGTTAAATTCTAGCTAGTCACTGGGCATTTAACATCAGCAAAACTAGAACATTTATTTACATAATATTATTTGACAAGTAAATTATCTAAACTGCAGATTTTAGTATTTCTTTAACATAGAAATACACAATATATTTACAAAATATATATGCTAAGGCATAGCAAAAATTAGCAATAAAAGATAATGCAAAATAGAAGTGTTGTGGAACAGAGGAAACACATTAAAGAGAAAGCTCATGCCTTAAAGTAAAATTGAACTTTTTTTCAAAGTACTTTAATATCTATCTGAATATTACTATCTGAAATACAGATTTTCAAAGCCTTTGATAAAAATGCAGATAAATAGACTATTTTTATGCTGCTGAAGTGACTCACCATTTCAACAACACTTGCAATATTTTTATGGATTTCCACCTGAAATTGCTTGAGTTCTGTCTTATAAAAGATATGTTCCCTTTATTTACATTATTTTTTCTTCTCACTGAATGGAAATATAAACCCCTGCCTTACCATCACCTGCAGTACATTGTTTGCTGTCATCATTAAACAACTCTAGAAATGTAGAAAGGTATGATTACTACAGTATTTGAAAGACTTATCATAGTCATTACAATAATTTTTACTTATCTAAAAGAAAGTAAGTAAAAAAAAAAGTAGAAAATATTCTTTTAGAAAAAGGTATTATGATCTTGGAGCAAAATTAGAGGCTGCATATTTTGGTAGCTGATGTACTATTGTTATATGGCTGCTATACCTATTGATTTTATAATCTTTTTTTATTATTATTTGGAAGCCAGCTGGCAACCACAGTTTCTCTCTGTTCTTGAACTCACTGTTTAGTGCTGTGTGTAGCAAATGACACCACACCTTGAGATGCACTTAGCACTAACTAAAAAAAGATAACTGGCAGATAAGGTAAAAGATAATGGATATCTGAGGCTCAAACCTGACAAACACACAGAATCAAGTGGAAATTAGACACTTGGCTCCTCGAGCATCACTGGGATATAGGAACCTGAATACATTAGAGGGCCTGGATTTACATTTTAGGGCATCACTCCCTGGTTTAGGGATGTGATCCCACACACCATTAGGTTTGAGGAAGAAATGAAGTGGGAAAGCTGTTAGTTTTCCTTATTGTTTTGAATATTTTTGAGTGTCTCTTTTAGAGTGTTTTGCACGGATTGCATGGTATAATTTCTTGCATAAAAACAGTTTTAATAACCCAGAATGCTTTTGATAGAAGTATTTAAAATATATCTACAGATAGATTGTATCTTTCCAATAAATTATAATTCTTCCAGTAGACAGCAAGCATGAGTGCTGGGAGAAGCTTTCAAACACTTTATAAAAGATCCCAGTTGTTCTTTCAAAATATAATTATTCATTAAAATCCTCCATAGAGTTTATGGAGAATATTGCATTTAGAATCACACTCCCCACCTACAAAAACTCCAAGCATCATCATGCCATGAGAGAGTACAACAAAATGTACATTTCCATAAAAATCAAAACAAACAAATAATCCCTTCCAACACATCGATAACAAAAATTTAAAAACCTCCTTTACTTCCAAACATTTATCAAGGGAAGATATTCACATGGTTGTTATAATTTCCTTCTAGAAATATGGAAAAAATATTTTTAGAAATTTTATTCACATTGTTATTCTTCTAAGCACAATAGGGGGAAAAAACCCTTCAATTACTATTCACAATATTAGCAAAAATTGATATTTATGGAAAATGCATGGGCACAATCTAGATCTGAATATGACATCCTGTCACAATATACCACTTCCCTCAAAAATGCTTTTGTTGACAGTTTTGCTCACTTTCTGGATTCATCTTTTCCCTTTATAATCTCAGAAAAATCCCCACTGAAAAAAAACCAGTATAAAACCTTCTGAAAAATTAGTAAAATGCTCTGAGATGATCCAACTGCTTTAAAGCTGAAGACATACTAACATTTATATAATCAGCTTTCTGAGGGGAAACTTCAAAGCTTCCGAGCTACCTGCAAAACAGCACTGCCTGTTGCAGCAGGGTGAGGAGAAGGAGAGAGGATTGACAGGAAGAAGGAGAGATGGTAGGTGGGAAAAAGAATTACAGGCTTTTGTGGTTAACTTTAGCAGTATTTACTATTTTTAAAAGAATTGGGAGAAAGAAATAGATCCTGCTGTTTTTACCACTGTCCATAAATATGTAATAAGAATGACGTGCTCTGATCTGTTTGCGGATCTCGGTGAAAAGGGTGCAAGAAAATATATTCCACCACCTGCTTCATTTTCAGTCCCAATTCCAGTACAGCCACAGTCCTCTTACCCTGTGTAAAGGAACAGTTTTATCCCAGAGAGCACTCTCTTTTATCCCCTGTGAAAAAAAAAGTAAAATTTTTTCTCCCTTCTGTATAGCACCTGCTACATCTTGGTGTAAAGACTGTATTGTCTTGGAAAACAAACACTGCCTGGTGGGGAGGAGAGGCACTGACCCCCCTGAGCTCTCTGGAAGAAGAAGGATGTTCTGCCTTTCATGTGGCTGGGACTCTGCCTTAGGCATACATTTTCCCTTCGTAAGTGAGCTGAGTTGGTGTTGAGGCAGGCTTTGTTTCAGAGATTTACCACTAAAAACGTAATCATCAAGTAAGATCACATCTTTGAACAACATGTGTACGAACCCATCTTTTTATATCTTTTCTATTGCTTTACTTGCAGCTGGTGCTTACACAAAGAAACAGGCAGAAAATAACAGGAACAGCCTTTGGTGACTTGTACACTGGGGTATGTATTCCTAGGGTGGGCTTCACAGGGTGGTGCTCATTAACACAGCTCAAGTAATTAAAAAATGGCAATATGCCCTCTTTGTTTATTTATAATTGTTTTTAACCTAGACACCTCTTTTACTTTTTCCCCTCTCCTGGTAAAACAAAGTCTATGTTTTGGGTGGGCTGTAGATTTCTAAACCAGTTCCTCAGCTGGTCTAGTTAAAGCCCATTTACATGAAGTCAGTGAGGCTAAGCCAATTTGCACCAGCTGTGAAGCCAGGCCTCCATGTATTTGTATTCACAGGAATGAATGCCTGGTGCAGTTTTGATTGGTGATTGAATACGGTCAGGTTCCAAAACGCTGGCTTCTCATTAATCACAGCAGAGATAATTATTACTCTAGGCTTGATTCAGTCTGTCTTAAATAATTTCTAAATTGCAATTTGGTCAGATGTAGGCACTTAACAGTGAGGCTGTATAGATAAATGCGGTCAAATACACATATTTTGCCCAGCACACCGGGCATCCAGCTATGGTCATACATACCATGTTCTGTGTCATGTTTGGGCAGCATGGTGGCCTCCCTTGCACACAGCACAGCTGCTTTGTGCAGGCCAGGCACACAGTAGGGAAAGAATAAAGAAACAACTATCTGCATTTGTCCACTAGTGTTTCAGACAAAGTTTCAATAAGTGCCCATTTACAAACATCAGCTAGTCCATGGAGGCACTTAAAACTCTCACGCTGTTGGTGATAAATAAGAAGCACCTATTTTATCCTTCAGACCTTTTTATCTGAGGCCATACAAACTCTCCCCACAGGCCTCTAGCAACATTATACTCCTGCCCAATGCTTAGGTCTCTTAGCAAACACTGAGAGCTCCAAGAAGCTCCTTAAGTCCTATTCCTTAGAAAATGGAAAGCATATTTAGGAGCTTCCTGATTTGGAGATTCCTGAAGTACACTAGTGACTCCTGATTTTTGATGCCCTTGTCTTGGTGCTATGCTATACACCTACTTTGAAAATGAGATTACAAACAAGATGGGTACGAGTGTGGGACAGCATATCCTATTTAAACAGGGTTCACAGATAACCAGGAGTGCAAGTCATGAAATGTTAGGCATAGATTAAAGAACAGAAAGGCTGTCTGATCTGATTTTCTTTTGTTACTGTTAATGCAGATATTATTGCAATCAAGAGATCAGCCTTGAAGAACTAATCAAATGTGCAGCAATCCATTCAACAAAATTGAATGCAACAACCTTGTGTCCAAGAGAAGTCTGCTCCCCACCTCAGCAGCTTCCTTTATTTCTTAGACACTGAGAATTTTTAAGGTATTTGGTTTATAAACCTATGCTATTTTCATGCTCTGTGGGCTATCCTGTGTTGATGGTGGTGTATCCGAACAGTGAATTTAACAAAAATATTAAAGCACTGGATTTTAGAAGCTTTGTGCTGATCCACACAATGTTCCACAACTACAGCCATTTTCAATGACTAACTAACCTTTGTTGATGTTGTCTAGTAGTTGCTTATTAAGCTTGGATGGTGGGAGAAAGATGTGTAAGCACTGGATAAAGAACAGTGAAGTTGAAATTGTTACTTCTGAGATAAGAGATTCGAATTTCTCTGTTAGTGAGAATATTTGTTTCATCCATTCACTTAAAAAGAAAAAAAAAAGGAAGGAAAAAAGGGGACGTAAGCTTTAAAACTCTGCAGTTTTATTTGGATTCTAAGGAGAATACAGAAGAGAAATGTAAGGATTAAGGCAAAAAAAATATAAATGAGAATGAATATTTAAAGCCAGCTTTGAGGCTGCTAGGCTCTACCAGAATTATCAGGTGTGCTTGCAAAGGAAGCATTAGCATATGCATTGCAGAGCGGTGGAAGCGTAATTGCCATGACAGTTATGAGCCCATAAGAAATGCACAGACAGAGATAGGGCTTTGGGGGGAAATTCAATTTTAGCACAGTACAGCCTGGTCCGTTCCATCCCTAACAGTGAGTATTTTTTCAGCTAGTGCATTTGGATTATGGCTTTCCTGATTCTACAGCCTGCTTTCGGCCTCTGTGAAATTATGATGGCTGTGGGGCTGATATAACTTGCACCAGCTGTCAATAGGATGCTGAAGAATCTGTCAGAGGAAGCACAGCCGGGGTGCCTTGTGTCCTGACTGCTCCCACCCTGTCTTTTTAGCGCTTCTGAGAAGCCTTCAAGGCAGGCAGGGAAAAGGGTAGCTGGGAAAGACATTGTGCCTCATGCAAAGAGAGAGATCATCTATGGAGGTGTCTGTACATCCTTGCTTACACCTGTTAAAGGCAGTAGGACTGGGGGCTGAACCAACTTGGTCACTGGCCTTGCAATACCTGAAGGCAAATGTGAATACATTTAATGTGAAAAGCCCCTGTGTGAGAACAGTCTGAAAGCAAAACTCAGGACATACTGACGAAGAGGAAAGGCAAGGACACAAAACAAAAGGACTGTTATCTCCTGAGAGACTTATGTTTAGCCCCAAGAGACTGAAGAAGATATTTTATTTCCCTACTCAAGCTGCTTTAGCATCAGATTACTATGCAAAAGTTGTCTACAATGGGAGCCTTGACCAAGTCCTTCTAGAACAATATTTCAGGTATATCCTGAGAGTGGAAGCCTCAGGCAGAAAGGCAGAAGAGAGCCAGCTAATAGCTCTGGGGAGCAGGTAGGCAGCAAGATGTTAATCTGTTTCACAGTGGAAAATATAAGAGCAAAAGTTGAAGTGCATCTTGCAGCTAAACCACCCGAAAAACTCAGCAGTCTGTTTTGTGGATCACTTGGTCAGCGAGGTGCTATCAATCTGTGGTGAGACTTCAAAGCCCAAGTCTCTTTGTAGATCTAGACCAGACACTATCTTAGGATATAGGTTGTGAAAAACTGGCATTGAGGTGGAAGGATTAAATGGGATACTGTAATCTTTCTCTCTACCACCTACCTTTATCTCCTTGTATTTCTTTTTTATTTGCATTTTTACCTAGTGATTGCTCTCATTCCCTCCTCGTCTTCCCTGTTCCTAGTTCCTGCACTTTTCCTTACCCCAGTTGCTCTGTTCTGTATGCACAACTTGGCTGGAAGCAAAACTAATAAGATTTTCAATCTACAAAGCCCAGATGGCACTTTCCGTGCTTCAGAGGCTGTCAATCTTGTTCGTCTCACTTCCTGGTCATTAGCAGAGGGAAGGGAGGAATGGGAGGAGCAGCAAGTCTCCTGCTAGGCTAGGAGAGGAAAATATTCCCTAACAGCATTGCTGGGGTGTGAAGGTAGATGCAGAATAGGGAGAAGAATAGAGGAGCAAGACTGTTTCACAGTGCAAGAGTCTGATCTAGTAATGATATTAAAAAAAAATACAAAATAGTATAAAAGGAAACTCACTAAAAAGAGAATATTTTAAGGAAATAAACAATGTAAATAAAATGATATGAAGAATGTGTGAAGGACCAAAATCCAGGTGTTGGGAGATGAAAGAGATGCAGAGCCTTATGGCAAATGTAAGAACTGTAGAGAAATGTCAGCTAGTTGTGTGGGTAGGTGTGACATTCATGAGTCTGGAGTCCTAGGGCTGGAGCTGTGAATGGAAGGCAGAAATTTGTTGTGAGAGGAATGAAGACATGGCCCAAAAGGACTAATTCTATATAGAAGATAGCCTATACTGTATAGCTCTTTTTCTCTTAACCAATTGCAAACAACTTTAAAAGATGGGTAAATATCTCAGATAATATTATGCTAGAGATCTGGGGGAAAAAAAAAAAGACAGAAATAGAAACAGCCTTATACGCCACGCTAAAGTGACCCTGAGCATAGAGCTGCAATGCAGATGGGACTGAGAGCTACCCCATCACTTTTTTCAGACAGCAGAGCTGATCAACTGAGATGTTCAAGGCCAACACAGGGGAAGGAAATGACTTCAGACCCATTGGCACCACTAAGAAACATTGCTGAAACAGACATTGAACTCTTCTTTCCTCTACTCATAATGTAAAAAGTTCAGAAGACTGTCCTAAATACATAGCCAAGGCATCTCATTCTTTGTTTCTTGTACCTTGGGATTTGAGTTCTGTTATTAGCATCAAATTTAAAAAGAACTACTGTGAGACATAAAAATATTTACATATTATAATTTTTATTTATGGGAAATTAGGCTGAAATCAGTTGACCTGAGCTGAGTGCTAGGTGCTAACTAAACCAGCTTCTCACTCCCCTCCTTAACAGTACAAGAGGAGAAAATAAGATGAAAAGCTTTTGGGTTGAGATAAAGGCAGTTTAGCAAAATAAAGCAAAAAGTCACATGTGGAAGTAAAACCAAAACAAACTAACAAGCAAAAAAACCCAAAACACCCCCTCAAAACAACAACAACAAAAACCCAACAAAAAAAACCCCAAACCCCTAAACAACCAGAAGATGTATTCTATACATTCCATCAGTAGGAGATGTCCAGTAATTTCAGAGGAAGGAGGGCCACACTCTAGGTACGAGTTGCATTGTAAAAAGAAATACCTTGATAATGAATACCCCATCCCTGTAGCTTTCTTAGCCTGACATGGCATGGTGTGGAACATTTCTTTGATGAGATTGGGTCAGCTGTGTCAGCTGTGCACCCTCCCTTGCCCACCCTCAGCCTTCTGCCTTTGATGTGGTGTTTGGAGAGGGAGCCTTGCTGTTGTGCAGGCACTGCTCAGCAGCAGCCAGAAGATTGGTGTGGTATCAAGACCCTTCCAGCTATGAGTACAAAACACTGCAGCACCACATGGGCTGCTAAGAGAAAAGGTAGCTCCACTCCAGGCAGACCCAGTACATAGGCAAAAATCATTAATGGTCATACATCCTAAGAAATGGTAGTCAGAAGGGACCTCTAGAGACTGCTTTTCAAGTATCCCCCACAAAATGAGAGTAGATGATGTGAACTGTGGTTTTACCTAACCAGGTCTTGAATCCTTTCAAGTCAGAATGTTCCACAAACCTTCCAGACTGCTCAGTCCACTGCTGCGCCATTTTCCTAGGAAATTTTTTTCATAGGGTCTGATTTGAACCTCCTGAGCCACAGCTTGTGGTCATTGCCCTTTGCTGTATATCTGTATTCATTAAGAAGCATTTGGCAGGAACCCCCACCTCAAAATATCGATTACCTTAAAGGAGTTCTGAATCTGTGGTGCTCAACTTTTGCTCAGTAGATACTGAGGGAGGATAGTTTCATGTAAAGTTAGAACCCTATGTATTTTCATCTCTTCCTTTAGGACAAGGTACTTTCTGGTTAGCTGTAAAAATAGAATGGGGTACTTCAGATGAATAAAAACAGGTATTTGTTGTAAATTATTTCAATATAAATTGAGACTAAAATGTCAGATAGAAAGGTGGATATAAAACTACCACCTTAATGCTTTAGAAAGCTGAAGTATATGCACATTATAAGTTTTTTCTGCTCAGTATATAGAGTCTTATATCACCTGGCTTACTGAGAGTTAAACTGTGCAACTGGGAAACAGTAAAATCAATCTACACATTAAATACACAAAATATGGCTGCTGCTTACTTGCTTTGTAATTTCCACTGACAATGATGTCCTGTATATAAATAGGAAACTTGCTATGTGCTAAGGTGCATGTCCCTGTTTCATCTATTCAATTCTATACTGCAACATTAAAAAGCATTATATTTCTTCCCTTCTGTGGATGATTGATACTAAACCTGTAAATTTGGAATTTTTCAAAGAAATACAATTTTTTGTTATTTCAGCATGCATTTAAAAAATACAACTAAACCTTCACTTGTTTCCTTCTGCATTAATTTAGCCTGTCAAAATTCCAGCTCTTCATTTTAATTCAAAATGTGATCACTAAGAAAATATCTTCATCTCTGTCTGGAAAAAAGTCTACTTAAAATAGACAAAATCCTTTAGTCTACAGATTTTGTCATTATCATTTTCCTCACTCTTAGTGTTACACATAAATATTGATTTTTTTTCTGTGCTTAAATCTTCAAAGAGTTATTTGATATATCTCCAAAAATATCACAGAGTACAAAAGAAATCTCAGAAACTGAGATTTGAGAAGGAATGTCTGTGAAATGAATTGTGTATTTGTGTAAAAAAAAATAAAACCCAATAAATTGCAAAACATTCTCAAGAATAAGAAAAAAGCAAGCGTGTATATGGTTAAGCAAAGTTATTTTGAGTCTATGTGAGCCTATCTTAGGTGAGAGAGCGTCCTTATTTCAGAGCAGTTAAAAGCTCATTGGTCAGAAGAAATGTTGGATATAGTTCAGAGCAGCAATGTGAACATGAAATATTCTCACCCAAATTTCTCATCTACCTATGAGTTTGTCCTGGTCTAGGAATTATTTAATTGCATGCATTAGCAGTTGATTAGCTCCCAAAGAGAAGCTGGGATTTGTCAGATTCATCTCACATAAATTTGGGTAACTTACAACGTGGAGTGTTATATCTGAGCTACGTTGCGGTGTCCAGTCCTAGAAAAAAAAATGAGTACTGAGAGGCCATAGACTCCTAGAGTGGATCTACCATACCTGAGTAGGGAGATTTTTATTTTAATCTAGCACAGAATGACAGAAAACATTGCAGATAAGGTTTTGGGAAATCGATGGCATTGTTTCCCAAGTGAATGCTAACTTTAAATCAACTGTATCAGTCAAAGAGATAAAGTAAAATGTTGAATGGTTACCTGGAATCAAATACATGCAAGAAGATGAAAATGTGTTTGGTTTAAACACTATTTGTCTGTTTAAAAGTCTTCCACTGCACATTCACCAGCTCCTTTCAGTGGTGTGCTCTTTCTTTTGGTTACATGGCATCCCCGTGAACGCTTGGAGATGAGATTTTGACATCATCTTGGGACCTTCAGTGTTCAGTGTCCTAGAGTGACCATTCAAATGAATTTGCTTGTTTTTTGTTATTTGAGTTTCTTTTTTCTTTACACTTTTTAAATTTTCCCTATCTGTTTCATGTTGTGTCATGTTTCTCTTGGCCAAAACAAGTGGAACAATTTTGGAAGTTATTATGCTCAGCAGTGAAAACAGATAGATAGCGCAGATAGATCCAGCTGATGTAACTTGCTATGTACATCCATTCCCATTCAATATATCCCTGTTCATAACATCTCTGGAAATCTCTTCCCCTGCATTTTTTTACTGATAATGAAGAATGAACAAGAGTCTGAAAAGTGTCTTTAAGCAAAGAAGAGGGAATTTTTCTTCCCCCTGTTTAAATGTTACATTTTCCTTTTCAAACTGGGTAGAATGAAACAGACTGTTTAGTTTAAAAATCTATTTTCAAATTAATTTTGCAAAAAATCATCCAAACTTTGAACAGACTTTAAAGTGGGCAAAAGTGCACAGGGTTTTGACCAAATGTTTTTTAAAAGAAAAATAGAATAAAATGGTGATAATAGTTAAAAGAAATTTGAATATTTATAAATAAAGAAGCTTTTAATAATGTACCCATGTACATATTAGATACATGTTTCAAAAGCTAAACAAAAAAATTCAGGTTTTAATTAAAAAATTATTTTTATAAATCTGGAAAAAACAATTTCTTCATAGTGTACCTAAGCCTTAAATCTACTTATTTATTTTATTTAGCTGGCATATCTAATATTTTAAAAACATTTAATAAAAGCAAATTCACTTAGTCAACCAAGATCACTGCTTGGTTTACAATACTGCAGTCTTCAAATCTCCTGCTTTGGACAAAAGGAAAAATACTAGTTCAAAATTATTCTGTATTATGGAACAGACTTGTTCTGCAGTGCAGTTTGTTTCTTCAAGAATGGATTGAATTTAAGCCTCTGTCATTATTTATAGAGCTAGATTTTCTGCTGGTTTTGCCTGATTGTCATTTATATTGATGCAGAGTCATTGCTCCTTGTGTGTAAAATGCTGTCGTTCAGAGCTGGTTGATATTTATCTTACTTTGCATATCTATACATCAGTAGATGTAGAGGGAAATAGTGCAGAACTAGACAAGCAGTTTTACAGATATAGTTAGAGGGACACTAAGGTTACTTTTCATGTGGTTTTGTACTATTTTGCTAAAATATTTGTTAGATTTTTCAAATGGAGGTTAAACCTCTCTTCACTGTATGAAAAAAAAATCACTAGCCCCTAAGACACAGTAACAAAACACAAGCAGCAGTATGTTAATGTATTTTAAGTTTTTACAGTTTACAGGCATCACACTAAATTATTTTCATATCTCTCAGTAATGTGTCTCTTCTGTAGGTGTTAGGCATTCTCCCACTTAATCGGTGCAGTGTGGGAAGGAATAAACTCCAATGAAGGAAGAAAACATTAACTTTGATAAGAGCCTTTTTCACATTTTTCCCAGTTTCAGCCTTTAAAGGCTCAGCTCAGTTGCCTAAAGACAGAAATCTTTTAGTGTTTGAAATGCCAGAGACAATATGAGATATCCTCTCAACACGGTAAAATAAAATAGAAAACTATACCTTAATAGAAAACTGTACCTTACTGTAAGAGCAGCTGAAGGACAGGTGGGACAGCTTAGGTCATCTCAAACCCATGTAGTGATGTTTATGCAGCTCAAGACAACTCCAAGAGTTTCAGAAGTACAAAGAAAAAGTAGTAGTATATGTTGTCATTTAAAGGGAAATGTTGCCTCAGAATAATCCTGGCTCTCTGAAGCCAGATCAAAGACTTCATTCGCTAGAGATCTGATCTCAGGCTGTCAGGAGAGGTAAAAACATTAACTTAAAGAACCTTTGTGTGTTTTGTTTCATAACTGGAGCAGACTTTAGGGATGCACACAGTCAGTTCCTACAACTAGGATGACAACCAGTCTTAATAACTCTATAAGGTGGCCAAATTCTTCTGGTAAAGCTCACTGCATTTTGAAGCGTGCAAAACTTAAAGCACATCTGATTTTCAGCCATTCTGCTGAATAACAGCTCGTGTAAGTTGCCATGGATCAGTTTTTCCTCTAGGGAATGAAGCAGAATTAATGGGAAAGTCTTGGGGCAGGATATGACCAGATCTAAACCAATTTTTGTGTGTCCTGCAGCTAGTGCTGTAGCTTGCAATCAAGAGAGACCCCTCTCCCTGGCATAACAAACATGTTTCTCCAGACTACCCATAATTTCTAAATAAAGATGAGGCTGTCTCTGAGTCTGAGCTGTAGACCCATCTGTAGTTCTCTTCCTCAATCTTAACAATATAATATTTGGGAGAGGATAATCTACAGAACAACCTTGCAGACAGGGATCTAGGAGTGCTGGTTGGCAGGAGGCTCAATGAGAGCCAGCCCTGTCAGCCAAGAGGGCAAAACAAACACCAAACACTGGGGTACACCAAACACATCGTGACCAGAGGGTGAGAAGAGGGCATTATTCTGCTGTATGTATACAGCAGAATGTATGCTCTCAGAGAGCTGGGTGATACTCCAAGCCAGCAGGCATTAAAGAGGCATTTGGACAATGCCCTTGATAAAATCCTTTAACTCTTGGTCATCCCTGAAGTAGTTAGATGGTTGGACTAGATGGATGTTTTAGGTTACTCCCAACCAAAATGTTCTATTCTATTCCATTAAAAACAACCAACCAACCTAAAAAAAACCCCTCAAACAAAAACCAATCAACCAAAGAAACAACAACAACACTAACACATCATGGCAATTTTCTCTATATATCTTCCAAAAGTCTTCAGGTTTGTTTTTTTTTTTTTTTTTTTAATGTGGGCCCCTGGAAAATTTGCAGTCCGCAGGGATATCTAAGTAAAATGTAATTAATTCTATGAATTCTTGGAAGATTTGAACACTATAAGGATTAAACTCTCATAAGATTTTACAGACCAGAGAAAATTCGACTAAGCATGCAGACCTCCCAAGATTCTCTAACCACTGATGTACCATGTACCTTGGTGTAGCATGTACCTTGAGAAGGCAGAACTATGATTTGCAGAGAGGCCTCTGTCTTAAAACAAAAATAGGCTACTTGCCTAAGGTTTTGAGTACTGTTCTGCTTTCAAAAAATCAGCAGGCTAGCACAATACCTTCGGTGATGCTGTCACTTCAAACCATATTGACAACACTTTCAGTCATCTTAAGTCTTTCTTATCTAACACTAATGTGTCAGATTCCTGTCAATGTTAATGTCTCCTCTCCCTCTTTTCCGCTTCCTTTTTCTCATTTCCCATTCCTACACTGTTTATAGGACTCGAGGAGAAGTTCTGACTTATATGGGCCTCAATGGTATCAGATGACTGTAGGACATGATTATCATTTAGGGGCTGAGGCTGGTATTCTTTTCAGTTCCAAGTGTCCAGAATAACTTGAAGGTCGTTCTGCAGTCACTGGGCTGGGAATTTCAAAGCATGTCACTGAGGACATGCGTTGTACACCCAGATGACATTCATGGAGTTCTGTGTGGGCATCCAAAGTCATGCTCCTACAACCTCTGGGTGGCTGTGCAGGACACAGAAAGACAAACATGGTGTGGCATTGTTCAGACTGCCTGTAGGAAGTAAGGCAATCTGAAGTGCTGAAGCTTTCCCAAAAGCACATCTCTCTTCAGAGAGAGAGTCTGATCAGGAGCTTGGGAGAAGGTGGGACTAACCTGGACAGAAGCTAGGGACATGCATAATCTATCCCATCTGGAGTGTTTCCAAGCAACATTGCTTCTCTCCTGTTGTTTCCAATGAACCACTAGACCCAAGTTTCCCTACTAATCAGTATTCAGCCTTTTCTCCAACATTAGAACTTTATATAGCTGTTTGATTAAATTAGAGAAGTAACACACCTGCCAAGACAAATAAACAAAGTCCAGGGAATCAACATTTTCCCACTGGCTCCTGTGTCCTCCTCTCCTCTGTTCTACTCCATTTTTTTTACCCAAAAATATTGATTTTGCTAGCATTACTTGTTTTCTTGGTTTTTTTTTTTTTTTTCTCCATTGGGAAAATTGAAATTAAATGTTTTGTGCCAGCTTGAGATTCATTTGTGCTGGCTGAGCTCCCTTGGAGGCTCATGGGACATGTAGCTTGTGTGTTTTATGCCCTCTTCCTCCCTGTGGGCTGGCTTCCACTCTGAACTACATCTTCAGTAAGGAGAAACACAACATCTTTTCTCCCAACCCATGTGGGTCTCTTTATCTCCTTGTCTTTCTCTGTTTTCACAGAGATCCTATTCCTTCTTTTTCTCTGAACTTTTTTTTTTCCCCATTGGGAAAACTAATTTTTTTTTCCTTTCTGCTTCTGTCTAATGTATCTGAGCTTTTTTGCCGTCAAATCCACAAGATCTTTACCTTCCACCAAATCTATTACTTGGATACCTTGTTCTGGGCTGATAATGAAGATGTGCTTTGCTCCACTTCTTTATATGTCTTCCCCCACCCCTTCCTTCATCCCAAACTAAACTTTACTCACAATGTCCTTTGCTTCCTTCACCTGTAGCAAT
Source organism: Brachypodius melanocephalos (assembly GCA_013398615.1). NCBI lineage: Eukaryota > Metazoa > Chordata > Aves > Passeriformes > Pycnonotidae > Brachypodius > Brachypodius melanocephalos. The sequence goes on from VZSR01003803.1 coordinate 26,591,397, forward strand.
GCAGGAGAACAGGGAATGGGACCTGTGGTGAGTTTGTGATTCATTGTCTCTGCTGTTGCTTCCTCCTAAGGGGAAAGAACTCCTCACATTCTTCCATTGCTCCAGGGTATGGTGGCTACAGGTGGATCTCTGCTCCCCCACTGAGCTCCATGGGCTGCAGGGGCACTGCTGCCTCACCATGGGATGCAGAGGGATCTCTGCTCTGGCACTGAGAGCAGCTCCTCTCTCCCCTTCTTCACTGACCTGCAGTGTCTGCAGAGCTATTTTCTCTCAGATGTTCTCACTCTCTACAGATGCTGGTTCATCCTGGAGCTTGCTGGCATTGATCCTGTTGAACACACGTAAAGCTTCTGGAAGCTTCTTAGTGCAGGCACCCCTGTGGACCCCCTGCTCCAGCATGCAAACTGATAGAAGCAAAAACATCACATTGTGATAACAGTAACAATAATGGTAATCAACATGATTCTTTTTTCAGTGTTAGCCTTTATCCTGCAAAGGCGTAGTGTGTTTCCACATAGCATTGTGCTGTCATAGTCGAGACGGCCACTGCACTCAGAGTGCTTCAGT
>VZSR01003803.1:26597847-26640092 GCA_013398615.1 Brachypodius melanocephalos
CTTCCTTCCTTCCTTCCTTCCTTCCTTCCTTCCTTCTCTCCTCCATCCTCTCTTTTCAGTTTTTCCTTCCTTGCTGAGAATGACTAAGAAAGATGGAAATGTGTGGGTGCCTAAATAAATGTCCAAGGCATCACAGTGGGCCATTGTGTTCCCTCCGTGCTCCTTTGCATTGACATTCAGGTGCATGTTGTCATTTACAAGGCACTGAGGCATTCAGAGCATCCTATGATGATCTGAATCTCATGACTTACCATCCACGTGTCACTTACTCCAGTCGAGGGGGATTTTTTTTAAGGCAGAATGTCAGCCAGTGAGGGACGTCAAAGTGTTTGAAAGACTATGTCATTGTTCCAGCCACATTAAATAAAAATGTTTTCCGAGTTTCTGTGGCTGCTCCGCCACACATCTGTGCATCTACCTGTCCAGTGGCTTAGAACTTGAGGTAGGGCAAAGCGAAAGCACAAAGGAAGCCATTTCTAAAGATTGTGGGACTAACTTAGTTACTCATGACTGTTCAAAGGGGACAATTTTCCATTTTCAAGTCATGTTTTACTATTGTATGAGGATTTTTTCTTTTCCTAAAAGATTACAGGGAAATAAAATATTTGCAGAAACATAAATATATGCATTGAGTATTCATATTCAAAACCACCTGGGAAAACAGCTTCAGCAATTTCCCATTAATGCACTTCTAAGTATTGAGAAACCTGTATATGTGACTTTCCTACATAGTACAGAAGTACCATTATTTTACTCAGCATCCCTTCTGCAATTGTAAAATGCTACTCTTGCATCCCTTTTTTCCCAATAATTGTTTCATGCTGTCCAGAAAGTCTTCAAACTGTTTTAAATTGATTTGCAAATGCAACTGATTGCTCACACTAGTGTTTTATACTGTATGTTATATGTTCAAATTCTGGGTCTTGGGCAGAGATGAAGCAAACTGTATAAATATATACATCAAATTGAGAATTTATTGTTAGTATAACTGATATTTTAACACTGCAGTTCAAGAATCATATTTTGTCCAAATTTTACAGAAGAAGAAAGAAGAAATGATAATGCAGCTATAACACTTGTATGCAGAAATAAGTTTCAATAGTGTTAACAATGCAATTAAAATTGTAACACACACTTGTTAATTTGTGTTCCTTTTTCAGGTGTTGTGCCTTCCCTTCCACTTCTTTATTCTACTGACTACTTAAAATAGCTTCTTTAAATAGCTTTGGACTGGTAGGGAAACACCACAGCTGTCTGTTCTTTTTGCTCTGGCAAGAATATGGTGTTAGTGGCGTCACCATTCTAGGAATCACTTGGAATAATTTTTATGTGTTTGCTAGCGTGCTTTAAAACTTTTACTCTGTCTTCACTGACCATTAACTCCGTGTTATATCCAAATTGACCATATATTGTGAGGTTTATGCTATTTTTGCTCCCTTTATTATCCCTAAGGCAGTTTTGCCCAGATCCAGCTCTGCATTGCTGTAACTGACCATGGGTGAGCTCACAGTCGTGAGAGGTTTTTAGCTGTGGGTTTGCTGGTGCCAGTCTTTTCCCTGTGCCTCATCTCGTGCCAGTGCACTCTGCATTGGTTCTTGAAGACCTTTGCTATCATACCAGGGCTGCATTTCTCCACTTTGTTTTGTTAGGGCCAAAAATCTCTCCTTCTGCAAATAGTAACTTCTCGCTGGTTCACTCTCTACTACAAGGAAAGTAAAAGAAATTGGCCATAGACATCCAGGCAGTTAGAGAAATTGTGGCCGTGGTTTACCAGGAGAAACAATGCTGTGGGCAGGTCAAGAAAAGTTCAGTTTTGGCAAGCCATGCCCCTGCAAACCAGGTAAACTCAGAGAAAACCCAAGGCCACACACTAGCAATGACAATATCGTGTTACAGGGCAGAAATGCTGGATGTGTCAGATACACCACAAAGGAGGGAGAGGAAGTCAAGTCAATAAAATAACCTGTGGATTGGAAGATGGTCTTGTGCATCCATGGTTTCTGATGAAAAATTTGTGGCATTTTTTATTTCTGCATAACATATGAATTCATCCTGATCCCTGATGAGATTCTACAGCATAAAAACATTCATCTTAAATAAGGTGTTTATTGAAATACCTCATATATCCTATCCAGTTGTTAGGTTTTATCAGTTATGAATGAGCTACCTAAGGATGTAAACTTATGATGGGAACTAATTTGATAAACTAAAAATTAATATTCCTTACTTTAGACCCTTTCTATCTCTGAATAAACATGTTATTACTGATAAAGATGACATGAATGAGATTACTTTTTTCTCTACATTAAACAAAACCTACAACATGTAAATATAAATACTTTTAAAATTTTATTTTCATGCTAGTTAAAATTGTAAAATATTAGAAAACTGCAAATTGAATATTATCCTTTAGCCTGACAGAGGTGAATCTGCCGAATCTGGCTCTGAAATGACAAGCACATCAGTCACTGACACAAACCAGCTGCCAGGCCTCTTTATATGCAAGTCATTCAGTGAGATATCAAAAGGTGGAAAATATAATACTCCTACCAACATTTCTTGTTGAATTAATGCCCAGGTGAGTTCTTCTGAAATGCTGTAGTTGTATCTTAAAAAAAAACAAGAAGCAGTAAAGCATCATACTTATTAGGACCCAATTTGCCACAGCAGCAGTCAAGTGCTTCAGCCTTTCCCAGAGGCCATGGCAAGGGAGGACTGGGGATTGGGAAACTTAGATTAAATTCATAGTGTGCTGCACATTTAGAATTCAATATTGACAGCTCTAATTACACACACCTTTCCATCACAAGTTCATCAACTAAGAGGAAAACACTAGAAAGAACAGTGTCAACTTCTCATGAAAATAAGTATATTAGTGCAGAGCCAAGCACTCCAGAGCTTCTGATCTTTCACCTTTCTTTCTGTCTTTCTGGCAAATCCCCACACGTTTTTCTCTGTGCTTTTTTTTTTTTTTTTTTTTTTTTTTTTTTTTTTTTTTTTTTTTTTTTGGTTTTGTTTTGTTTGATAGGAAGAAGAAGAAAAAAAGCTGTCTGGATATTAAGCCTTCATTCAAAATGTAACCTTAAAATGTTACATGCAGAGTGTAGAGAGTGATGTATTCTTAGCATATTTTCTTCCAGCAGCTTTTTAAAAACAAGAAATCTCAGCTACTCTTCAGGCTTCTTCCAACGCTGATGAAGAGAAATAAGGACATGGAGAAGGCAAATATTTTAGAATAGTTTGGACCATTTCATGGAAATAAACAATTCTCTGTCAGCAAAAGTGAGAGCTTGGATAACTAAAGGATGGTTGAGATGAATCCTGCTCTTTCAGAATGTACCCCTAAGAACACAAGAAGTCCTGTGTGACATTAGGTATACTTATGTCCTCTGTGCAACAGCATGTGTCAGCCATAGTCCAAATGCAGCAATTTACAGCATTGGAACAGATGTTACAGTCAGTTAATTTTAAATATGATTTCCACCAGCACAGAAGCTGATTGAAGTAATTCATCAGCATATCCCAAGTCAAGTAAGTGAGAACTTGCTCAGTCAAGTTACAATTCACAAGTTACACATAATGAGAGATGGGGTTTTATTTTATAGGATATTGTTCTCAGTAAGAACAACTTATTCACTGTTCCAACAAACAGTTTTTGTGAGTGATTACATGTAAGTAATTTTAAACCTCAGTAGTGTGGGAACAATTCTCTGCTTTCTTCTCCTAGTCTACTTCTGTATATTTAGTAAAATTTGTTGAATTTGGAGCCTTTAAAAAGTATAGTTAAATCTTTCTTTTTAGCACCAGGTCTCCAGGGAAAGTAAAGTTCCCTGTTAAGCTATGTTATGCTATGAATTAACTACTGCCAGATCTTGGTTTAGATCTAGCATTAATTTGAGGGTGTGTAACCCACATGAGCTATGTGGTTGCAGCCAGTCCTTATTTAATAAATCCCTGTGATATGGAAGTGTGCCAGGAAGCTTAAAGAAAGGACCACTGGTGTCCAAATAAGATGGAGATATGCCTAGGTCAGGGTGAGGAAGGTAAGCACAGTCAGTAAAGAATTCCTTGTCTGATTTTCCATTTTATAACCGTTTATTCAAACATTCATAAAATACAGAGGTATTGTAAAACTGCTATGGATGAACTCTCCAAACATTTAGATTTCAAATAATTTGGCCATAAGAGTAATAGTGGAACACAAACTTCTTGTGTATGTTCATGGAAACCATGATGCATTTTCCATTGCATCTTGTTCATTTCACAATATTCTCTAGTGCATGAGTCAGATTTGTTTAGTAATATAAATGTCTTAAATAAGAAAATAAGGATTAATCTTTATTGACATGTAAATCTGTATTTTATCTATGGATATGGCATGAAATGTATTTGACATTTTGTCATTATAGATGCAATAGACTGTAGAACTTTGCAAGCTTGCAGAAGTTTCTACATTCAAAAATGTCCAAGACTTTGCTATATCTTCAGTAAAAATAATCCTTTTTTTCAGCATTATAAATATTTTAATATGCATATGATTCAGTTCCTCATAACTAGTTACAGGGTTCAGTTGTTGCCATGCAGACTGCTGTAAAGATTACTTTATCTCCTACTAAAAATTTCCTTTTGTTTCATTCCAGATATTATTCATTACAAAGCAAATTTTCTCAATAGGTGCATTAATATTCTGACGTGCCAAAGACTCTTCTGTTAAAACATTCTGACACTTGGACAAAAGATGTTATTTTTTAAAAAAGGTGAAGCACCACACATCCAGCAGGATTCCATATTTTGTTTATCTGACAATCTTTTTGTTACCTAATAGGTACAAAGTATTTGAAAAGAAGCATTCAAACAATTTTCATGTTAAGCTGTATGAAGTTGTGTTTCTGCCTTGTTTTTTTTGGTTTTTTTTTTTTTTTTTTTTTTTTATTTTTTTATTTGTGTCTTTTTATGTTTGGGGTTTTTTGTTCTTTTTTTATTCATGGTTTTGTTATTGTTGTTGTTGTTTTTAATAGTGGTATCTCTGAATGAATGTCTGACAGATAAGAAGCTGCCTATATATTCTGGCCATTTACAAACTCTGTGGAAATTCTACATCCTGTCTGGGGGCAGGTTGTTAACAGAATTATGTCTTCAGTTTTCTATGTAGACACGTGTATCTGTCTAGTCTACACTGTTGTTTTCTTTAGTCAGTAAATTTTCCATAACACTGAAGTACCAGTTAGCACTTTTCAGATGAAAGCAATAGACATAATTTTCTCCAGAGTCAGTGAGTGCAGCAGGTCTAAAAACTCATTTAATTTCCTTAATCCTTGTGTAATAATAAAAGTCCCTAAATATTATACAGAGAGCCTAACTGGGTTACTCATTTCATATCTATCCAGAGCTATGAAGAATACGAGAAACTGCCAGTCCGGTTTAAGTGAACATGTTGGCTGCATTGTATGGAGCCATTCTCTGGCTGGATGCTTCTGTCTCCAGAGTATCATGTTCACAGTTCAGTATTTCTTTTTAGAAGGCATTGTTTGAAAGGTGTACATGTGAGTGCATTTGTAAAAACTTTTCAAAGCGTCCATTTATCCATTTACTAAAATACAAAGTGTAAAACAGAACTGCAAGTTTGTGCAATTCAATCAAAGAATGCCTTTTTCGAATATTTATGTGGAAGCTTATTTATATGTCATTTGACTTTTAAAGAAGTTTGCTTAAGTGTGGGCAAGTCTCTGATCCAAAAGTGCAGCAGCTTTGCATTTATCCCCAGGTTAGATTTTGTTTCAAATCTTCATATGGTCTGTATGCGCTCTTATAATTACATCAGCAGTGTCTCTAAAAGCCATTTCTTCTTTTAAATATGCAAAAAATTATCAGTGATTAGTAAACATCTGCTACCAAGTATGTTGTAGAATATCATCTCTACATCATGATAGGAGGATTGCATTTAATCTGTTCTAACAGCTAAAAAAGATTAAAGGTATAAGTACTTTAAGAAAAGTTAGTTTTATTGTTTACAATTTTTTCAATGTGTAAAAGAGTTTCAAATTTTCAAATACCTACATTGATACATATTGTTATGTTAACAAATTCCATCTGACAATATCTCTGATCTTTCAGTAACAGTGAAGTGATGCTTTTACTCTCTGCACAAGAAATTAGATGAGACAAGAGAATACTCTTGGTCATGTATTAGCAATACTTGATGGAGCTATTTTTCCAGGTCACAGGATGGCCCCACACCACTGCCAGAATTGTTGCACTGTGTTAGAACTGTTTATCTGGGATGAATGCATAGACAGCTCTAAAAACTCTTTTCAAAAGCTCTCTGTGAAGTAGAATACCCCAAGAAGAATGGAAAAGTGGATAAATCAATTCACATAGGTTGTTCTAGTGATAAACTCAGTAGTTAATGCTGTTTAAACAAACGACTGAAATAGTTTAACTGTGAGCCTGCTCCCCACCATCACAGCCTTGCAAGTTTTGAAGTGAACCATATGTTGATAAATGCTCAGATACTCAGATGCTGCAGCAGAACTAACATGCCAGCTGTATCTAGTTCCATTTTGCTCCAGTGAGGAACTTAGGTGTCCAAGTCAACTAAGTATTTAATCACAGTCTTATGTCTTCTTTAAGCATTTTGTTGAATTTAAGTACTGAATCCAAGCACTGGTCAGCTGTAACAAACACATCCCTGGGATATCAGCTGTGTTTCCAGTACAAATCTAAAGCACAGCACCATACCAGCTACTGCTGAGAAAAATAACTCTATCCCAGTCATAACCAGCACAAAGACCCTTATAGCTATGGAATGTTCCCCTGAGAGATGCCCAAATTATCTATCATGCTGAGCACAGGTTTTATCCATGCATGGAATCCAGTATCACTCCATTTGGATGAAATTCCTATAAAATTAGTTTTGAGTTCCATTTGTATGATCTACTAAATGTGTGAAGACTCTACTTCATTGTTTTAAATGCCTTGAGTTTATTTCCTTCAACTTCATGTATATTACTCCTACAGTTAAGAGTGTGTGTGCATTTGTCCACAAATGCAGTTCAGTTATGATTGCTTTTCTTATTATGTTAAATTCAAATTTATTTCAGTTACTCCAAGAGCATCCCCCACTTTCCTTGACGTTAAATAGCTTTAATTGTGTGTATTTTGATGAAATAATTTACCCTCACTAATCTCTTTAATGATGTGTGAAGTAAGTTATTTTTTGTAGGTGTGGCAATTATGAACAGAGGTTGGCTCACTTTGGCTTCATCCATAATGTGATGATGATGCATAATGCACACCAGACAGCTAACTCAATCTCTGTGCTAAGAGGTGTTGGCTGAATCATTATATTTTTTTCTAGTTACAGGGCTTTAGAGAGCTTACCCATCTTACTTTCCAAGGGAACTAGCTGATTCACTTGTACAAAAAAAAAGAAGGAAATAATATCCAGTGTGAGGGGCAGATGGACTACATACTTTTCGATGAAACTACTTTTGAACACTTCAGAATCCTGAATCCAATATTTTGGTGTTATTCTTTATTTAAGGAGCTTAAAATGTAAGCTGTGTTTAGGTTGTGTGACTATCTGCCTGCCCTGTTTGGAGTATTGAAACACCTTGATATTTCCAGAGCATATCCATTAGATAAGGCTTTACATTAAAGACAGGTTGAGTATAACAAAGTATGTGATTCATTTCCAGACTAAGTAATGGCAAGGAAATAATCTGACATTTGAAGAACTCAAATAAAACCTTATTTCCATTTGATAGATAATTAAGCAAAACAGAGTAAATTTAGCACAAAACATATTGAGAGCCACTTCTCTTAGATTATCCAATAACTTGGACTGATGAAACTAAAATTTGGGGATTTGGTCCACATAAGACAATTTACAGATATGTAAACATGGTTTTAAGTGTTAACTGAAATTTTCATTTGTCTAGTCAGCAAAGTGAGGCACACTAGAGGAGAGAATGGTATCAGTATCTGTCTTGTATTTCAGGAGAAAGTGATTTTGTGTCTTAGCTCTTTAATTTAATTGTGAGGTTTATATCTGAGAAGAATGAACAGAGATAAGCAGTTCTCTCCAAGTTAAGACACCATCTATCTTCAAATACCAGAATTTAAGAGCCAGACCTTGAGAATTTTGGCATAAATAAGTTAACAGCTATCTGTTCACCATCAAAACTTCTACATGTTTCATAGGTAGACCCCAAATTTTTTACCTGAAATTTGGATATTAAAACCTTTTTCTTTTGGCATTTAGCTATGCCAACGTGTTCGATAAGACTGCTATAGTGGCAATAGCTAAATTCAAGTCTTCTATTTGAGGTCAATGTCTTAATAGTTTTGTAGATTTTCCCTTCTTTGTATGCTTCTGTCTCTGTAATAGAGCTAGCAAATGCATCTGTGGTAGCTGCAATTTCAAGAGTTTATTTCTCCTCTGGTATCTTTTCTGTACCTGTTCTTCAAAGAAAATAGAAAGTTGTTGACCTTCTTATGTTTGTGCATACAGAAAGCACAAGAACAGTAACAAAAACTCTGTGATTTGTTTGGATAATAAAAATGAAGGTTATTTCTCTAGTTTGTAAAATGTCAGTCATATCTGCACATTTTTTACAGGGGTTTTACACCTGCTAACTAAATTTCATTTTGAAAACCTCAAGATAGCAGTCACAGTCAAGAGCTGCATTCTTATTCAATTTTAATTGTTTGACATTCAGAAGTAGATTTGGCTCTTTTATTCCCTTTTACTAAAATTCCAACAGATCTGTGCAGCTAAAAAAAAAAATAAAAATCCATTTCTTTTGTGTCCACAAGTAAATATAAAAATTATAACAGATATACCCATGTTCATGCAGACATAGATTTATCTGACTTAGTTTCAACCTAATTTGCTTTCTCCTTCATTTTGAAAATGTCATAACCTTCTCTTATTAGCACACCATGAGCCCTTTTCCTCTGGTACATGTTCTTTTCTTGAGGTCAGAACAGGTCATGTATTTCCCTCAAAAGATATGGCTATCAAAGCACCAATCATCCAACAGATACACGTTGTAGCTACGGAGCAACTCCAGGGTGTCACTGTCATAACCCACTGGTGAAGGTCACCAGCACCATCACTTGCCTTGTACCAAGATCAGCATCCCTGAGAACTCCATTAGCAATCACAGAGTCTGGCTTCCCAGTCCCTGGCAGTGCACCCAATAACGATAATTAACTACACTCCCAGAAATTCCCTGTGCATGCCTTTGCTTTGAATGTTCAGGTTGAGTGGTAGCAATGCATTTTTTCTGTTGATATTTAACAATAAAAAATAGTTTGTCTGAAATAAGCAGTACAAGATTCTTCAACTTCTCACTAAAGGTCATTTCGACCAATTACATTACAAAAGGAAGGTGAAAAAAGAACGAGGTAACACTTACTTGTAAATCCCAACTGTGGTTCATCACAAACTGGTTTCCATCTGTGAATGTTATGTTGCTTCCTTACTTATAAGAATGGCTTTATATGTTGAATTGTGCTATTTCTGTATAAAATATCCAGATGTAAATGGGGGTAAAGGTAGTGATTTATAGGGACATATGCCCATAAGAAAGGCTTAGGCTGGAAATGACATTGAACTGAATACAGTTCCAACTCCCCTGACATGGACAGAGATGCCACCCACTAGACCATGTTGCTCACATCACCATCTCACCTGGTCTTGAATACCTCCAGGAATGGAGCAACTTGTCTGGGCAACATGTTCCAGTTCCTCATCACCCTCTGAATAAAGATTTTCTCTTTCTTCTAGTCTAAATCTCCTCTTTTAGTTAAAAATTGTTTCTGTCTTGACCTATGAACATCAGCCCGTATAATAAAGACAGTCTTGCACTTCATTATGGGACTCCTTTAGGTACTGGAAGGACACAATAAGGTCTTCCCAGAGCTTTCTCTTCTCTGAATTGAACAACCCCGGTTCCCTCAGCCTGTTTTCATAGGGGAGGTGCTGTAACCCTTTTTGTGGCCTCCTCTGGACCTGCTCCAACAGGTCCATGTCCCTTGTGCTGAGCACCCCAGAAATGGATGCAGCATTCCAGGTGGGCTTTCAGGAGAGCAGTGCAGAGATGTAAGTATGTTTTCATTGAGGCAATTAAGTATAAGTAAGGCTATATTTTATATCCTTTCTTTCTACTTTTTAATAATTATAGATTTCAAGTTGCAATCTTCCTGAATTCTATTTCACTAAAAAATATTTTGGCATGAATTCTTGCACAAACTGTGTTAGTAGAAAATTGCCCTCCAACAAAGGCTGGCTTTGTAGAAAATAAATTCTTTACAATGTTCTTGCAATCTATCTGGTTTGGCCAGACTTTGTGAGAAAAAAATAGAAGGAAAAAATAGATCAAATAAATTTTATGCATAATTAATTGGGTGTTTTAGAGTACATATATGCTTTCTGTAGGAAAAAATAAAAATCTAAATCAGCTCTAACAGTAATATCTTGTGAACCTTTCATTCTCTAAAGAGTCAATGACTGTTTTCTAAATTATTTTAAAGATATTTTTGCTATCTTTACATATTTCACTGAATGTACATTCTACCTACTAGGTAGGTACTAGATCTACTTTACTGTTTGGATTTTTTTTATCTGCACTTGGACAATTCTATTCCTTTCAAAGATAGGAAGGATAAAGCACTGTAACAGGAGTAGCGCAGTAGCAACACTGTTGTTGGTGTTGAACAGCTGCCACAGTCCATACCAGAGGTGTCTGCCTTTAAAAGCTGAGTGGAAAAAAGAAGATGATGAATACAGTAATTTTAATTAGTATACTTGTGTGCTTGTGCGTGATTAATGAACACTTGGGAGAGTTTTTTGTGATTCCTAGGAAATTTTGTTGGGCTTTTGTACATGAAATCTAAAGCAAGTTCAGAATGCAAAATGATATGAAGAGCAGAGGAGAGGGAGGTGTTTTTTAGGAAGGGCACTGGTGTGTAGCTGACTGGTGGGGAATATGAACAGTCTGAGGAGCCCAGGTGCTCATCGGGAAATTAAAACTGTTTCAGAGATTTTTTTATTGCACAGAAGCTTGTGTTTCTTGTAGATATCTTGTAGGTTTCAGAATAGCACACAAAAGAGAAAAGTGTGTATCTTCAATATGCCTTAGAAGAACAACTTGCAGAAATAAAGTTGTGTAGGTAATAAATATGTCAGTCACATTTAGCCTGCAAACAGATCTTGCTCCTAAATTGTTATTCTTCACTTTTGCTTACCAAGTTCTGAGTTCTAAATCACTGTGAACAGCATCTTGTTTTTGATTTAGGAATATGTGCATACACTCCACAGTGAACATAGCCCCTTTCTCTGATTATTTCTATAGCATATAGGAACTGAGTTTCAATCTGTAGTCTTTTACAGCATGATGCTCTCACATGGCAACTTGGCCAAGTTTGTGTCATTTTTTGTGTTGTATTCCATTAGAAACATTTAGAAATTTTGACTCCAACCTGAGAAAATCCCATTTAGGGTGGCTTTTTGACTGATTCTAACAGTTAATTCATGTCTTTAAGATTTTTCTCAGATGCGAAAGTTGTGAATTTGTCTAATGTGAAACGAAAATCTAGCATCTGCTATAATCGCTTGATAAGAGAAACTGAGGTTATAGCACAAAATTCAAAATCATACACTCACTGTCCCCCACACCACTCCCCAAACAACCAGTTAAAAAAAGGAAGAGTTGAATCATAGGATGTTGTGGTTCCTGTGAATATTAGTCATTGAGTTTCATGGGGTTTTTTTGTTTTTCTCTGCCATTCACCTCAAAACTTTAAAACTATTCTCAGAGCCATAAGGGAATCTAAGTATTGTCTGTTTCTTACATCCTTGCTCCTAAACTGAAGAATGAAAGTCTGTTTCTGAAAGAACATAAGTTTGATGATGTGTATCATTTTTATGTATTATAATGTATTAATGTTAATATATTATTGGAATATAAAGCATTAACATAAAATAAATCATTTTCCCACGTGGGGAGAGAAGAACTAAAAAAACATTTTGAAAGAAAATCAAGAACAAGATAATTTGGGTTTGTTTTTTTTTATGAAGAAACACTACATTGACCTAATTTTAAGAAAAGGTTTTATGAAGATCAACCTAATATTCCAGATGTTTAAAAGATTAAGAGTTTTTCTCTTTTTCATACTGTACAAATTAGTCAATAATCACCATTCACTCTAAAAGAACTTAATTCAGTAAAGTGATATCTATACAGCAGAGACTAAGAGCATATCCCAATTCCCAGGTCTCTGCTGGTGCTGGGCATGTCCTGAATCCACACTAGGGTGGTGCATATTAATGTGAGTCACTCCTTTCTGCTGTGGTTTCATCATAAAGGAATAGTTTGCAAAGGATGAGATCGGAACTGTGATGTACAGTGACCATGTCTACAATACTGATTAAAACGGGATTAGAAACCACGTCACAGGGTTCAGGACTGTTGGCATCCATATTAATGAAAACTTTTGTTAGCAGATGTGTCTTGGAAAAGTATTTGGAAAAAAAAATAAAGAGCAATCCAACAATTCAGTGGTGTGGATGGGCAAGGATTTATCTCAGGTTCACGCTCCATCTTGCTTTTATTTAATAGTGCACATGGATCTCTCTGGATGGTCAGCGAACCTGAGCTGGGCCACAGAAGGCATCAGCAAATACAGCCAAAGCTGAAGATGTGGCCAATATAGAAGAAGAAATAACATTTGGGTTCAAAGCTCTGAGTGCAAACAACAGAAACACGATTGGTTTGGACCTCAGCATATACAAAGAGAACACACAGTTTCTGTATTTTGTATTGTGTTCCCATCTGAAAGTCCTGGCTTAGAGTTATGGACTGAATGAGGAGCCACTGGCCTGCACCCTGAATGCTGTGGGTAGGGGCAGTGAGACGGGCATAGGGAAAGAAAACCAGATCTGAGATGAGAGCTTGGGCCCTTCCAGCATTCTTAGCCTCTTTTATCTTCAGGCACAATTGGGATCTGAGTTGTCAAAAAACCAAAATCATCATCTCTGAAGAAATCAGGCTGAAGTTGAACCACTTCTGCATCTGCTTAAAATACACTGAATTTTTAAAAGCTCTGCAAAATTCAACTGAAAAATTTCTTCTCATGTGTGTGGCTACATGGCTTGTTGAATTCATTTTTTTAATAGTTTTGATGAGTCTGAATATCGTGTTTGCAAGCTTGATCTATCAAATCGTTCTTTCTGACCTTGTTCCATGTAATTGGGGGTGTAATAGGCAGATGTTTTGGGAAATTGCAGTTTTGCTCAGCTGGTAGGCAGATTCCAATCAGATTTTGTTCATCATGCCTCTGAGTTTTGCTTAGCTCTTGTCACCCTTTCCTTTGTGCTTGTGAGTGCTTAAAATACAAAAATGGTAAGGCAAGCACTCTGGAAAAGAGAATCAAGGCATCTATTCATGGGCAAGTGGTGATGTACAATGCAAAGATGGCACCAGCACACTCCTTGCCATTGCTCCTCTGCCCTGAGCAAAGCAAGAGCAGCTTGTGAGTGTAGGGGAAAGCTGCTACAAATTACGTGTTAAATTATGCTCTAAATTACACACATTTGTTAGACGTTGCTGGAGGCCTGTTCTGCCTCTTTGTCCAAGATAATATCTTAGCACAGATAAGGCAGACCTAGAGTCTGTTTCTGTAAAGGGAGCCCAGCTCACTATAATCTCCTAAGTATTGAGTCACCTAAATAGTTAATGTAAATACTCTTCTGAGTTTTTAGGGGCGGAATTGTGTGTTTGATTTTTTTTTTTAATTTTTTTTTGTGTAGTTTGTTTGTTTTTAAATAAATATAGCTAATACAATTTGCTTCTTTTGTGCTTGGAGATCATGGACACTTTTCTTGGTTGATCCATTAAATTTTATTTTGAGCAACAGATCAGTACTATGAAATCTGAGCTCAGTACAAGTCAATGCAGTTAATTTTATGAGACACTTAAAGGATGTAGTTACATTGCATGTAATCCCCAAGCATATGTGTCAGCTGTGATTTTCAGTACTTCTATGTAAAACATTTCTGGGCTTAAATTTACTCATTACTTCCCATAATAATGTATTTTGAATTTACAGATGAGGTAAAGCTAGATTTTTTAGATCATAGGTTATGGAATGGTAATTACTTTCCAAAGAGTCTCTCCCTCAGCAAGCAGTGGGATTCCTCCAGGCTAGGATGTCTGCTATCAGCTTGAGCTATCACTGCAGTGGGTCCTTGGAGCTCTTCAGCTCTGGACTGGCTAAAGAAGCCAATGCTATTCTTGTTCCTGCTGTCTGTAAAACAAGGATTATTTATTTGTGAGCAGTTAAACAGTAAAGGCACAGGAACACCTTACAAGCCAGTATCACAACAGAATAATTTTTTCTCACACTATAGTTCTGAAAACAAATGTACTATTGTTAAGTACCTACAAAGATGACTAAATATTGTTGGAACAAATTTTTTATCCTTTTCCTTTGCTGAGCTATCAAATTAAATTTTTTTTTTTGTTTTTTGTTTTTTTTTTTTTAAACACAAATATAATCTCCTTTGTAATTTAAAGTCCTGGTGATATTGTTAGGCCCAATAACAGCTGTGATTTCTTTAGGGAGAGTTTAATCAGTTTGTTGTGACACGGTACCAGGAACTCCATTGTGATTGATCACTACTGCTCAAAAACTGGCCAGAAGTGAGTCTGAGCAAATCATTTAAACAGTGCCTCAGAGCTGCAGAACCTCAAACAATGAGAGGCCTCTTGAAGCTGGCAGAAATATTAGCAGGCTTCAGGAATGGAAGGGTTGCCAGTGGCTCTGTAAATATTGCCTTCAGCATGGCCAGGGGAAATTCTGCTATCCCTTTAATCTGTGCATTCTCAAAATTGGATGAAAGGTAAAGCAGATCACTTTCACCTTACCACTAGTACAGTGTCAATGAATTTTCAGGAAATTTTAATAATATTCTTTTAATGGAAAATAATTTTCTGTAGTTCTGCTGGTCTGTATCAGTAGGGTTTTTTGCTTTTTCAGATTCAGATAATCCAAGAGATCTTTATGCACATTGATGATTAACTAACATGTTAAAATTTCTTCAGTGATGCTATATTAAATCAGTATTTCATGGCTGATCTAGAGGTTGCTCTTTATAATTACACTGAATCCAAGACATAACTCATCAAGGTAAATTATTCCTAGGTAAATTATTTTAGTGGCTATTTGCCTTTGTAGTAGTTACATAGTAGATCCCAGTATCAGTCACTAGATCTTGTTACACTCCTACATCATGCCTTTACGGACTGAAATCTTTTTTGACATAATTAACAAGGCATAGGACAAGAGGAAGCAGCCTCAAGTACTGCAAGGGAAAAAAAAATCTTCATTGACAGGGTTATCAAGCATTGGAGCAGGCTCCTCAGGGAAGTAGTTGTGTGCTCATCCCTGCAGCTATTTAAAAGACATGGATGTAGTACTTGGAGGCATGGTTTAGTAGTAGATTTGGCAGGGCTGGGTGAACAGTTGGACTTTATGATCCTAAAGAGTGTTTTACAACCTACATGATTCTGTGACATTTCTCCTAACAAGATCCCTGAAGGATTTTTCTCTGGTTTCTAGCTGGTACTAATCTCTGTGCCATCATACTTTAACCAGTACCCTTGCTAGTGCCATAAAATGGTTTGCTTCAGGCTCCTTCTCTTAAGATGATCCAAAACCATTATACTGTAAAATATCCTAATATGGACAGAATCATAACATCAATATTTTCCCTATGCCTTTCAGAATCTATTTGTGTTTCAACAGAATGTCCACACTCACTACAGTAATGTTGCAATTCTGCTGAGAGTGATCAAATCTGTTTATTGTCTTTTTTAGGTAATGTAACCAAATCAAACTCCTTTAATAACTAATTAAAAATGTTTTCTGACCCAATAAATTTTTGTCTAAGCCTTAATTTTCACTTTCAACTTTTTCCTTTGTAATTTGGACATTAGAATTACACATAAAATTCTAGTAATAGCTTTATTAGTGCTGTAGATCAGCTTTCTATTTCAACTCAATATTTCTTTATTTATGCATACAAGGATCACAGCTGCTTATCCAAATGTCATATTAAAATTAGAGCTCATCACCATGAGCTACTTAGTTTCCCCAAATACCTGTTTCCTAAGTCATTTATTTCTGAAATACTGTCTTTTATGCTATATGTTTTTTGTCATGAAATGGTAAAATGGAAAATCAGAAGCAGATAAGGGGTAAGAAAACCAACTCTGAAAAGAAGAAATATTGAAAACTTTTAAAGATCAGTTTAAAAAATAAAGAGGGGTGAGAAATACTTTCATATGTAAGAGATAAAACTCTTTTCTTGGTCATCTTTCTAAAAATCAGAGGTAAGAAAATATATGCCAGCAATTCTTTCCCAAATGGTTCAACTGTTTGCAAGGCTAAAAAACTTTAGGAATTGGATGCCCACAATATTTTATTCTATTTTCTGTGAAACAAATATTTAGCTCCCTCTACCAATTTAATCTTCTCCTAGGCTGTTAACTCTACATAATGCAATTTGGGTTTTACATATTTAAACCAGATAATTATGTATATTATAAAAAATTGTACATCTTGTCAAACATTATGACTCTTCTGTAATGAAATGCTCTCAGTATATTTCAGCCAGGCCTAGGTAGAAAAGAGCACCTTTCTAATTCCCCACTGGAACCACTTATTCAAGAAGGCAACAAAGAACAAGCAAGACTTGTAAGACAGGAGAAAGGCTGACAGCAGATGTAGAAAGGAAAACAAGATGAGGATGAAGGAAGATTCTGGTAATTTATCAGCACTTTTGTTGATTTACATCCAGCTTTGAAATGACAGATCATAATCATATTAAAAAACCCAATAGGCATCAAGGAGAGCATGCCAGGAGCATGCTCAAGATGGTATTACTAGAGTAATAATATTGCAACTAAATTGGGATGTAATGGTAAAAAATGCTCCAGACAACCCTGCAGAGATACAGGGGGGAAGAGAGAGAAGAAGGAAACAAAAAAATAATAGCCAAATTTTTCAGAATAGTTAAATTTAGATGAGGCAAAAAGTACGGAAGAGTTATATTGGTCTGGGAGAAGGACTGGAAGATAATATTGAAGACATCTATTTTTCATTAGACAAATCCAATCCTTTTATTTCTCCTGTTAAAATTGGACCCTATTCACAGATTTCTTTGGTATCTTTCTGTCCATTTATTTCCTTGATATTCAAAATTACATTTATTGGAAGCTATTGAGATGACTTTTTGTGTTTCCTGACTGAATTAAGTAATACTTTTGGTGTAGTTTTCTTTAATGAAAGAATGTAGAATTTTCCCTTTTATAGTTTGACTGGCAAATTTCTTTTTCAAGAATGTTTATTTGTAAATACCAGCATTTGTTAATACTGCTCCTACATTTGATACAACCTTTTCCATGTTTTGAAGCGGTGGCTAAGAAGACAGGGAGAGAGAGCAGAGATGAGAAGGTAGAATAGTTTATAAACAATGCACATATGTTTGGTAGTTAACAAAAATATTAATAACAGGATGCTGTATTAAAGTCTATGTCACGATTCAAATGAGTAACCACAAAAATGTTTTCTATCATGGACAAGACCCAAAATTCCATTGAAGCAGTTTTGGGGTTTTTTTGGTGACTTCACAGAGATAATGAAGCAACTTATATTCTCAGTTTGTAAAAAATAAAGGCAAAAAAATTTTTGTGCAACTAGATGTGACATTATACACATAGTTTCAACACACTTTGGGTCTCCATATGAAAGGAGATAAGTAAATCAAATTCATTGGTGTCATCACTATTAAATTACTTGAACTGAGATTGTCAGCTTTTCAATAATTTAATTCTTAAGATATGCATTTTCTACAGAAAACAAAATAGATGAGCAAGTGGCTGGCATGGAAGAGACATATGACAGAATATGGCATAATAAAAACTTGCAAAGAACCAGAGAAAACAGATTGGAAATAAATAATTTTCTTTACTCCTTCTGAAAGTGGTTTGGACTGTAGGAACCAAAAGGAACAGATTGAAAAAAGCTATTGGTAGAAGACCAGGAAGATTAGACACTGATGACCTTCAAATAGAGAGAAAGAGATAGAGAGAGACAGAAAGAGAGAAAAGGGAAAACCAGTCATGTTCCTAAAGGAATTTGTGTATTAGGCAATGAAAAAAAGTATTGACAGTAGCAAGTAGAACTCTGAAGTTAAGTCTGGCAAAGGGAAGCAGAAAAGATAAGCTGTTGGCAAAGAAAAGAAAAGGAAACTGACTGTTGTCTGAGAACAGGCTGGGAGAGAACGACAAATCCATCATAGCCATGGGCAATGCTGGGTGCCTGAAGGGACAGATATGGGTTTGAAAGGATGAAAGACAGATAGATGTAAATAGTGGATGTGAGACCTAGAGTAAGGTATGGAAGTTAAAGAAATGGTACACAGTAGGAAAGTTAGTCAGTAGCTAGGTTGGAAGTTGGAAGTAGTGGTGCTGAAAGAGATTATAACTCTTTGGAAAAGAAAATTGGACTGCTGTAAGGAGCAGGGTACAAAGTCTGCCAAGAAGTAACCAGAGAAACCATGAGAGAAGACTAAAGACTACAAACAGGAGAGAAGAGACCTGAAAATCAGAAAAAGAAATGGAAGATAAGTGAAAGCCTGGAATACTGAAGAATCCTCAAATCTTGTTTTCTGGTGTTAACCAGCAAAATAGTTGTGTGGCTCAAAAATAGAAAGAAACTCAAAGAAACTAAAAAAGTTGTACAACACAGAACTCTAAGCAGTTTGGTTAAAAAAAGGCATGCCAGTCTAGTGGAGGAAGAGAATCATCAGGCTATGTTCACTGCTGAAAAAGGCAAAAATAGGAAATACAGTGAAACATTCAATATGTTTTAGCTATCTGTTTTATAATCTACTATAGAAACTGCAAAATGTCATGTGGTTCCCAAAAGACATGTTCATGTGCTTTTGAGCTCATCCAACTCTGCTTAGGCAATATCTATTCTGTGTAAGAAGGTAACTCTTTATTATCCAAAGGTAACTTTCTGAAGTTACCTTTCTGTTAATATTACTTTAATATATGAGCCAGAGCACATTATTTATATCTTCTATGAACACTGGGAAAAAAAAATTGTCTTCTGCATACCGTGACTTGGAAGATGTCCAAAATTAGCTGGACTGAGGATATGAAAGTACCAGAATGATTTATCAATTTCAAAGTGAGATTGAGCTTTTGTGATGTCATTCTTGTGCCAAGCACTGCAGCATCCTCCCATTGCAAAATGAAATGCATCTTTGCAATTGGGATGAAGTGATTTCTAAGGAGCAGCTCTTAAGCACTGCATTTTCAGACTTGAGGAGATGTTGGGAATTTTGAAGTGACTTAAACAAACATATCTTAAACGTATTTGTTTAATGACAATTGCTGCCCTTCTGCTAATTCAGCTGTCATCCCTTGCCCCTTAAATGGGAATCAGTTTGACAGTAGTCACACAACTGACACCAGCATCAGTCCCTTGTTATCTAAAATTGACACTGGGCTCAGAAGACTAACAAGAAGATGGTAGCAGGCGTCAGCAGTTTATTAAAACCTTCATATCCACTGTTTCATTCTACAGATTTACCTCCATAAATTAGGACTGTACCTTATGCTGCATCAAAAGAAGCATCACTAAGAGGTCAAGGGAGATGATTCTTCTCCTCTTCTTCACTCTCATGAGACTCCACCTGGAGTACCACCTCCAGCTCTGGAGTTTCACCACAAGAAAGACATAGACCTGTTGGAGTGGGTCCAGGGGAGACTACAAAAGTGCCTGAAACATTTGTACAGGGATGTAGACATGGCATCAAGCATTTCTGCTCCTCTCAGTAGGATCAACTAGAGGCTTATGATGGGAAGATTTACTATAAGAAATCTAAAGTGGCTTTTAGGTCTCTTTCTGTGTGAGAGGATTTAGCCTTCCCTTGGCATCTTCCAATTGTTTACACTATTTTTTGAGTCTATATATGTTGGTCAAACAACTCTGAGCATGGTAGTACCTCTGCATACAACTTTGTGGAAAGCTTTATTAAATGCAACTAATCTGTATAATGGTTTATTAATAGGATTAGGCATTAACTGCTTCTGTCTCTTTGACTTTTTCTCTCCTTCATTTCCTCTGTTTTCTCTGTAGTAATTTTCAATTATTTAATTATTAGTTCCCTCTCTTCAGCTCATCACACTGTGTTATGATAGAGACATCCAAGTGACAATGTATATTTTTCTGCATTTCCTTCTACTGCTTGTTATTTCTCTATCTCTCTCTGAATTATGCATTCCTACTGCAGAAACAAAAACTATAGAGTAATTTTCAGCATAAAGAGACCTCCAGCAAAGACCCATGTTTAGCATTTTCTTCACAAAAATTGATTTAATTACTAAAATTAAAATTTAAAGTGCATTTTTTGCCGACTTACAAAGCACACATTGTCTTTGTTGGAGATAATTTCTGTTGCTGCTACTTCCTACCAGTATCTTTATTTATCTTGAAAAACTGAGCAGTGGGAATCTACTACTAGAGAAAAGCAAAAGAAGTTTTCATATTGTAGATTTTTTTTTTTACTTTAAGCTTCCTATTTTTCAAGAAATGCTGTGCTGGTAGCCTTGCTGAGAACTGTAGTAGCAATTAAAAGCCAAACATATGCTAGTGCTTGTGTGATACACGTCGTTTATGCTACCTGAGTATTTTTGCACTTAGACTCACTGTGTCTTCAGGCATGTAGTTCTTGATTCAGCAAAATAATTATTCATACTAAGTGTGTAGCACAAAATTAAGTGTATTGACTTTACTGAGACTACTGCATAATAAGGGAAACGTTTATTGGTCAGGACTCTTGATTCAACAGGCTGAACATAGGTGCTGCCATATATTTCTATGACTTTAAACAATTTAAACTGAAACTGCTTGGAAAGTAAATATGAGTATTTCAATGCCTTCACAGCACCTTGTCAATTTAAGACACAGAAATTACTTCACTATTGCTGAAAACAGTGTAGTAGTGGTTTTTTTGTTTGTTTTTGGGGTTTTTTTGTTTGTTTTGTTTTGTTTTTTGGGTTTTTTGTTTGTTTTCTTTTGTTTTGTTTTGTTTTTTCCCTTTTTTTTTTCTTTGTTTTTTTTCCTTTTTTTTTCCCCCTCCATTAGTCTTAAGTACAAAATTACTTGTGGTGGCAGGTTGGCATCTAAGTTGCAGGGTCTCTTTGGCTTGAATTTTTTCCTTACTTCACCTCTCCCTGGACAGCACTTTCATTGCAAGATTATGGAAAAGACTGAGATTCTTAAACCTGCACAAGAAAAGTCAGATTCATAAGGCTAAAGCCTAGATCTTACTCAGAAATGTAGCTGATTTATGGCTAAGTCCTCATCAGGAATGACAATTTTAGAAATGCAGCCAAGTCTCATATCACAGACTTTGTGGTTCCACTCAAAAATTGTGAGCAATAATAATTTCCAACCCTAAAGAAGCACTGTGAGGACAGCTATATGAAAATGGATTATTCATAGATCCCATCATAGCTGAGGGGTACAAATGTCTTAAAAAAGATGTGTATTTGGGTGCTAATATAAATGTAAACTTTAGTGGCAGTGTAAAGCGACCGTAAATGTATGAGATCCAAAGCTAGTGTCTCACCTCCAGTTTACATTTGGACTGTCCAGAACTGCAGAAGATATAATGAAATCAAGGTATGAGGTCTGTAGGGCTGGGATACAGTACTTTTATGTCACAGGGGAAGAATAGCAGATGAAATGAAAATGTCATTCAGAATCTGGAGGAAAAAAAATGTTTGTTTGCAGCTTTTTTTTAATACCACTATTTCTCATTGAATGCTTAGTTTCAAACCTGAAAGGATGATTCAGTACAGAACACCTCAGTTTTTGTGATGATATTCATTGATATCACTGGGAAAAGACTTTGATCTCGATCACTGGAAATGTTATCTATACACTTCATGTCACTGTGAAGTTGAGCATCTTATTGGTTAAAGCAGATTTGCTGTAGGTAAATTTTGGGCTCTTTGTCTAAAGTGGGGAGAAAACTGCTCAAAGAACAAATAATAACAAATAGATCTGTAAACTGCAATGCTGTAGAGTCAGGGAAGTACACTGGGCCTCCTGGACCCTGGTTCTGTCCTCAGACAGGGCTTTTGACTGTGCTTGAGCACTTTTCCCATCTGCAAAAAAAAAAAAAAAAGGGATGTTGTTATCTCCTCTGTTGCTGGGCAAAGCACTTTCCAGAGAAAATAAAAATCATGTAAAATATAGGCATTATCAATTACACACACATTTACAGTTTTCTAACATATCCAGTATCCCTTATCCTTAGCCACATGATGGTCATAGATCATGAAAATTTTCAACAAGCAGCTCTGTAGTCAGAATTGTACTTTGCTTATTAACATGAATGCCTCTGCAAACTTCTTTTATTTGCATTATATAAACTGTTTCTCATAGCTTATTTCTCCTCATTCAAACAAACATTGACCTTTTTAACAATGAAATATATTAGCAGGAGAAAAGTTATTTTATGACAGAAAGGACCAATTTTTTATCAAGTGTATGACCAATGTTTTTTCTCCCCTAATTCCTCATGCATAGGTTATGCTGTTTTCATTCTCAGCAATATTTATCTCCTGTTTCAAAAGATGACAAAATTAGGTCTTTGTATGCGTGTTTCAGACTTTTCAGGATGTACAGTCACATATGAAACACTGGATTTTAAGTAGATGAGCTTAGCAACATTTCCATACTGATTTGAACTTCAAGAAAGAAGCACATTTGTTTGTGTCTGTATCAAACCATTTGTAATGGGAATAGCAGTTCATTATTAATTTCCAGGAGGAGCATTGCTCCTTTTGTAGCCAGATAAACAAGTGCAAAGTGAGTGTTAAAAACATCCTTTCTTGTTTGCTTTTTTAAAAATGGTAAAGAATAAGAAATTCAGATCCAAGTCTATTAAAAATATTTTTCTTGAATTGTTAAATTTTATCTTTATATTTTTATAAAGGTGATATGATTTGATGTTTAACTGATGAAATTGGTGGATATTCCTCATTTCCTTTCCAGTAAAAAAATTTGCCATTTTTTTTGCCAACAGAAACAAATTTAAATTCTGTATTAGAAGAAACAAACATTTTCCCAGTAAAAAAATGGCTGAATACTTATCTCTTCATAAAATAACTTATTATTGGTATTCTCTGTAAATATAGCTTCTGTGTTTTAAATTCTTTCCCAAGGAGAAACCCCATGCCTGGAAAAAAACAATCCCAAGCTAAGTAACTGAATTTAAATAAGGCATTTTAGTGTGAGGAGCTGAAGCACTTGCAGCTTTCCAGGAAGCTCAAAGCTAAATTTTCTCTTTTTAGGTCAATATTTTTTGTTATAGAAACTGCATTTAAATATGAACATTAATTAGGTTATATGACTGGTTTTTTGGCTATGAGGATGTGTGACTGACATTACTGATTGATGTTTGTCATAATGCAGTTGTGCATTGTGTAGATCCACAATCACAAATCACCTGTCGCTGATGACCTGATTTTTTTTGTAAAGGATGTTGCAAATAAGGTGAAAACCATTTGTCATAAGCTGTGAATTTTGATCTTGCTAAGCTTTCCTGAGAGTAAGTGCAGAAGTGAGTTATTTGGAATACGCCCAGGATAATTTATTAGACGGCAATTTTAATGCATTCAGAGCTTTAATATAAATTTAAAATGAATTTTGGTAAACATATTGAGGTTATGTGAAAATTAATGCATTTTTAGAAGATAATTCTTC
This sequence comes from Brachypodius melanocephalos, assembly GCA_013398615.1. Taxonomy (NCBI): domain Eukaryota; kingdom Metazoa; phylum Chordata; class Aves; order Passeriformes; family Pycnonotidae; genus Brachypodius; species Brachypodius melanocephalos. The sequence goes on from VZSR01003803.1 coordinate 26,621,707, forward strand.
TTTCCTGAATAGATCATAATTTGTTGGGAAGTAAAGAAAAAACTGGTATTGCACTTTTCTCTTTGCTTTTCTCAAGTACTCTATATTCTAAAAAATTATAACAATGTAGCATGAAAGCAGGTGGTGGGATGTTGTGACTAGACCAGATACTTCCTCACTCATATGGAGGAAAATATAAAAGAAAGCTAGAGAAAATACTTCCAAGCATCTCAATAATTCTTCTCTTGAAATTTTGGCATTGGCAAATTTATAATTTTCCCAAAGCAAACATTTGTGAAAATCAACATAAATGGATGCTCATTAAATGTTCAAATAAAGTTAGAAAACTATAAATTATTGAGTAGTGTAATAATGTATTACCATCTGAATCTAAATGTCTTTTAATGTCTTTTTGCCTCTTTTTTTTTTTTTTTCTTTTTTTTTTTTTTTTTCAATGTGCAACTAATAGTTTTTTAGCTGTGGAACCTAAATGAGGCTTGACAAGTGGTAAGACAATTGTTCCATTAACAGAAGCAACAGGCACAATACTTTCTTCAGTTCTACATCAATTTAAGAAAGTAGTTCTACTTTAGTCTAGCTTCTGTTTTCACTAGTGATGGGTGTTTTTAACATGAGTAGCTGCCACTACTGCTCCACATGTGTGAAATCCTGTAAGAAATAAAAGCCAATATATTTTGCAAGCTGTATATAATAATTGTTGTTCTGGATTTTCCTCAGTATCTAGGATTATTTTACTGGGTCAAGTCATATGTGTTTCAGCCTGGTATTTGCAGGCAGATCTCTCACAAATTGTGGAAGATTAACATATTTTCTAATTGGAGTGAATTAACTGATAGGGCTGACATAAAAGTGCCCTAAAAGGAGTTACATCTATTTAGCTGAGTCTGTTTCCAAAGTACTTCAAGCTGTGGGATTTAACTGGCATGAATTTTTAAAATTAAACTATGGTGTATGTCCCATTATAGATATTCTCAAAGACATTTTGTGTGAATATATTAAACTGATATGTAATCAGCTTAGGCTACACTGAAAAAAACCTGATTTCAGTGAAAATTGTTCCTGTAATTCATGAAATAAATAAATAATGAGGAAAAAATGGGGAAACATTGTATACTTCATGGATAATAAAAGACTAGAAATGTAACTAAAAATTTCCTGACAATTGCCTCTAACAGAGTAGGTCTATGAAATGCCTATGCAAAAAAAAAAAAAAAAAAAGATGTAAAAAAAGGCACTTACATTTTTTTTCAGTGTTTTTAAACTATAATAGTAATAGAAATAGGAAACAGGAAAATAATCTAGGGCCCCACAATCAAATGAGAACACTATGTGTTCACTGTAAATGAACACTACAGACATATGTAGGCTTTTGTACTTTAGAAATGAATTATTTGATTCTGTGGTGGTTTGATCCTGGCAGGATGCCAGGTGCCCACTGAAGCTGCTTTATCACTCCCCTTCATAACTGGACAGGGAAGAGAAAATATTGCAAGAGGCTTATGAGTTGAAAGAAGGGCAGGGAGAGATCACTCAGCAATTGCCATCATGGGCAAACCAGACTTGACTTAGGGAAATTAATTGAATTTATTACCACTCAAAATCAAGAGTAGGATAATGAGAAGTAGAGAAATCTTAAATAACACCTTTCCCCGACCCCTTCCTCCTTCCTGGGTTTAAATTTATTGCCGATTCTCTACCTCCCCCTCCCAGCTGCACAAGAAGACAGGAAATGGAGGTTATAGTTTCTTTATCACATGCTGGTTTTGCCATAGCTTTCTCCTCAGGGGAAAGTGTCCTTCCCCTGCTCCAGCATGGATTCCCTCCAGTGGGAAACCATCCTCCTTGAACTTCTCCAACATGAGTCCTTCCCACAGGCTGCAGTTCGCCATGACCTACTAAAACATGGGTCCTTTTCTTTGGAGCGCAGTCCTCCAGGAGCAGGCTGCTTCAATGTGGGCATTTCCTTTCTTAAATATGTTATCTCTGAGGCACTACTGCTCTCACTGATTGGCTTGGCCTTGGCCAGAGGTGAGTCTGTCTTGTAGTCATCTGCCACGGGCTCTGTCAGACATCGAGGACAGAGAACCTGCTGCTCTAGCATCCTCACTACCAAAGCCCGGCCACACAATCCCAATGAAGGTTTGGAGAACTCAGATTCAAGGCACAGCTTCAAAAAGAAAAGTAATGACTACAGAGTTTTGAAAAATCATGGTCCCATACTTCTTCTCATTTGTTTAATAAATCAAATATGGCTCTGAAGAATGGGAAATGCTCTAACACTGTGTGGGTTGAGGTACACAAACCCAAGATCAAATGCCCATCCTAGGGAAAACTGAAAGGTAAATGCAGCTTGCAGGTGTAGCACAGACACTAATACAGGCTCTGTGGATATTTTAAAGATGAAGGGGTCTTATTTTAGTCCTTAATGAACTTAAGACCAGCCTTCCAGCCAAGCGACACTTTGGAACCGGCATAATAGCAAGCCTCACTGGAAAGAAGTTTGTTTCAATAAAAATAGTCACACCAAAGTAATCTAATAAGATGACTAATTACACAAAGAATATTCAGATGGAATGGTGTCCCAGAAAAACCCTAACATTCCAGATAAACAGTCTTGTATAAATATAGTTTTAATTTCCTCAGAATGTTACTCTCCCCCTTATTACTCAGTGTCTTTGAGAAAGACAAAATTGTTTTCCTGCTTTCTGACACGATCCACAGTTGAATCAAAGACACAACTTGTAAATGAGAAGTTTCAGTCCTCTATGCTAACTCCAGATTCACAGCAATGAGTTTTACATTTTTTTTCTGATTACCAGTTTCCTGTTTATACAGTGGTGATCAGTCATCTCAGGACCATTTACAGGATTACCTTTGTTGCTCTAATCTCTGTGAAATTTCAAACACTTTAAAAATGCATGTGATTACTATATTGTGAGGAGGAGATAGGGGGCTTTGGGGTTTTTTGACAAAGTTGATGAAAGTAGTGATTTCTCTTGATTTTCACTAATATTTCTGCTGCATTTTTGTATAAAGCAATCATCCCATTTCACATGGCCAATCCGTATTTTGAATGAGCCTAAATATTTGATACTTTTGATCAGACTTTAACACACATCCTTCTTATCTGAAAATACTGTTAAAAACACTTTTAGGATTATAAGAAAAGCTTTAATTTGTAGAGCCCATGGCTGTCTATGTCATAAATATGCACATCTCTTCCTCAGCAAGACTTTTCTAAGCACATTTCATGGCACTTTTCATATGCACTGGATTTGATTTGTTTTAGGGCATAATATAAATTCTTGCTGTGATACAGGATAAAAAAAATCCTTGAAAAAACGGCTTAGTTACAAGGCTGCACTCATCCAACAGAACCCTAAGTTTTATTAACACTCCAAATAACTTGTTATCGTTATTTTTGCACAGAGTTCCCATTTGGTTCCGAGCACCGTATCTACCTTTCTTGAAATATCTTTGAGTCTATGCATTTGCCCCCAGTTACTGGTGTGAATTCCTTCAGCACATAATGATAATGTTTCACATTCCGAGCCATGAGCCCGTGCTACCTGCCACAGAATACAAATGTGCCCAAGGTGGTAGTTTCATTATCTTAGGGTCAGTAGAATTTCAAGAGCTCCGAAATTACCTCTATCAGTGATGCAAGTGTCAACTTAGTTTTAATAAATCTTTGGAAACAGCCGTGAGTTACTTCTAGGACATCTTCCCATTTCCGGAAATACATCATTCAGCTGCCAAACCTGCTATCAGTCTGTAGCAAATAGAATTTCATCCATTAAATGCACAGTCTCACTTCAGCTTCTGCATGCCATCACTCTCTGATAGCTAAAAGTGTGATTAACCTGGAGTTTAGCTGATATCAAGCCAAAAGTACGCTATTCCACTTTACCTGGAACAAGATCTTGAAAAATTGTATTTTCTGCAGCATATGTGTAAGGAATGTCATATTTACCATACTTCTGATTATTCCGCAGTATGAGCTCTCAATGCCTTCATGTTGTGTAAAGAGAAGTTGACAGTTTCTTAGTTCCCATTTATTCATTCTTTTGGCTTTCAAAAGCTGAACAAAAGCATCAAATCAAATAATAAAAAAAGAAAATCTAGACTCCCATTAAGAGGAGAATCAAAATATAGCAGAATATCTTGTTTGCTGATAATAAACTAATATTGTATTATGTATTCAGGCAAAAATCCAGCTGAAGTTAATGGGAGAGCTGTGGTATTTTACTCAATGCTGTCTTAAAATAACAAATTCTTTTTATTCGTTGTAGCTACACTAATTAATGCTGACAATTGCTCATGTGAAAAAAAAATAGTGTACTGTTTTTGAAAATGTGAATCTGGTATGTGTGGATATTAGGTGGTTTCCTAAAGTGATAAATGCAGTTGAAATGAAATGGAATGAAATGAAATAAAATTAAATAATAAAACTCAGGATGTGGAATAAAAATAACAAAAAAACCCCAGAACTCAACCCCAATTGTTACATGGCAACCACCAGAGTATTTTACAATCTCAATATGTCAGTTTGACAGAAATCTGGAGATATTTCTAGTGAATTTACTTAATCTTTTACATGTGAAGTATCTGGGATTTTTATTATTATTTGTTAGGGTTTGTTGTTGTTGTTTTTTTGTTTGGTTGGTTGGTTGGTTGGTTTATTTTTCAAGAGACAGTCTTTTGGCCTGTTTATAAGTTCCTAAAAAGTGATGGTAAGCCTTAAGAAGTAAAATTGCCTAAACATATCAAGCCTATATATAAATGAAATGAGTTTCCAGGGTTCCTTATAGTAAATTGGGTACTGTTCATGTTCACTTTTTTGTTTGGCAAACATTTTAGTGGCTATCGTCTTATTATGTGTTTCACATATTTCCCAAACTTTTTTCTAACTTCTGTTGAATAATTAATGACCAAGAATATGGGGATCTATGGAAGTCGTGCAGTCCCACTTCCCTTTAGTAGAAATATTACTAGCAATAGAGTACATCAGCTGTGGTTTTGTTCAGCCAAACCTTGAAAAGCCCTCAGGATGGATATCCCACAGTCTTCTCAGATATTATCTCGCAAGAAATCGTGTTAAACTGAGAAAATACATTTCTTTATTGAGAATCAACAGTTTTCACAACATACACTATTTTCAGTGATTTGATACGAAGTATTTTGCAACTAGAGAGATGGAAAAAATCAAAATTTGTGAACTTAATTTTTTCAGTGGAACTTTGTTTAAAATTAGTGAACCTGCTTTAACATTGATTTTTGACCTTAAATACTATTAACGATGACCAAAGATATACATAACCATTAATGTTAACACTAATATTGTTTCTCATTTTACTTACCATGTACTTGCTAATTACTATTTTTAAGGTTTTTTGTTTATGCTAGCTCTGAATTTAAGTTAGCATAAATATTATATGTGAGAATTGTTTTTTCAGGGAAAAAAATCAGTTTGGAATGTACAGAAGGATACTTAAGTTGTCAGATAGATATGCCATGTTACCTTGTAAAGCTCTGCATATCTCTGTTTTACCTTCTTCATCCTTATCCTGCCATTCTTACAGATTGTGCAGCGGTGCATGTTGGGTTTATTTTCCTTTCCTTTTTCTTTCAAATGACTGCAATGTGTTAAACACCTCTAAACAATCATTACTATCCTTTTAAAAATAGCCAGCATCCTGCTTCATAAATTAGGTTAAACTGTCTGCAGTGTTTCGGTGTTTTCTTATATAAAAGTGCCCTTTTCTTCACAACAAAAAACATTAATAAACTTTTTACTGTATTTCTCTAGCATAATTTAATTACTTAGCTGCAACACCACTATTTTTATTGCTACTAGACCGTCTAATGTCACAAAGGGCAGACTGCAGACTGCATGTGGTCTATGAAAAATTTTAAGCAGCTTGCAAAACGACTTCTCAGCTGTGGTCCCTTTTGGTCAGAGCCAGTTGATTGTTAATGTTGTGATAATTAGAGGACCCTTTTCAGCTCAGCTGCAATGCACAGCTGTTGAGGTCCAAAAAGCTGCAGGAGCTGCCAATCACTCTGAGCCTGAGACCGTCCCTTGTCAAGGGATTTGTCAGATGGTGAAAGACCCCACTTCACACACCGCAACATACCCTTCTGCCCTTCCAGTTCAACTTACAAAGTGGCCAAAGGCTTTTGAAATTACTATTTCAGCAGAGCAGAGCTTCTGGAGTCAGAACTGAAAAAAAATGTAAACTCTAGGGACACCAAAGAGAATGTACTCACAGTGATACAGGTATGGAGAATTCCAGTTATGAGGTATTCAAAACCTAAACAGCTATGCTGTTAAAAAAAAAAAAAAACAAAAACACAAAAAACCTCAAAAGGAATTACTGAAGATGAAGTACATAGACTATTCAGATAATGTGAAGTTAGTTGTGTATACATATATTTTGTTGAATTTGATATTAGGTTTTGGTAGCGCATTGCAAAATTTAAAAGAAAAATCTGTATATTTCAAGTTAATGGTTTGGAGTTCTAATTTAATGGGTGTTTGTTCAATTACTTTTTAAGAAAACTTACCTTTTTTTCTGAAGACATTATAAATTAATTATAAATATCACCTAGTGAAAAGTAAAGATACTGAAATTTCAAATTTTGTTGAAATCTTCTTCCCTATTTATTTTAACTGGGAGAAGAGTTGTATACAGTGTAATAAATCACCTGTGCTTTTAATTAGAACTTGAATGTGTGTGAGTCCCTGACATGAAGTACTATAACATATACAGATTTATATTTTTGACCTTTACTTTAAATTACTGACTATAAAGAAAAGCAATAATGAAATATGAGTATCTTTCTGTTTCATTACCTGGAAAATATAGGAGACCTATGCTGAGAGTAAAATAATATATCTATATATTCTAAAAAATGGCAAAAAAAAAAAAAAAAGAAAAGACTAGGAGGACTTATGTATGAATGTCAATATCATAGTTAAAACTCTGGCTTGTTCAAATCCTGCTGAGGTTATACTCATTAAAATTTGTGTGTGTCCATCAAAGCAATTAGAGATTAATCCTTTCTACTTCTGTAGAGAAAAAAAATATCGGATTAGAACATTTCATATGGAAAGAAGCCAAGCAAGAATATAATTTCCGAGACCATTTAAAAAGGTAATATCTGTACAGTGTTCAGAAGAATGGACTGCTGGTTTAACACCTATAGCCTGCTCAAAAATCTCAGTCCAGCTTCCCACATGAACTCCCCAAGATGGGCTCTGGACTCCATAGGGAACTGAAGGCAGCACTACAGGACCTAGACTGATCATATATAATCTGCCACATAGCAAATTTGCATCACCGTGTCTGGAACTCCTATAACAATTATACAGTGTGTGATAATTTTAGCAGACTGCAATGCATCTACATTTTTACCTCTGTGGTGGGATGACCATGGCTAGCTACCAGGTGCCCACTTGCTCTATCACTTCCCTCCTAAGAAGGATAGGGCAAAAGGAAAATATCATTAAAGTCTCATGGGTCAAGACAAAGGCAGGGAGACCCTAGTGGGAGTACTGTGTCTGGCTCTGGGCTCTCCAGTACGGGATAGACATGAGCACATCAAACACAGTCTAACAAAGGGCCATGAAAAGATGGAGGAGCTGGAGTATGTCCTGTATGTCAAAAGGTTGAGACACTGTCCAGCCTAGAGCAGAGAAGGCATAGAGGGAGTTTATCAGTGTATGTAAATGCCTGAAGAGAAGGTGTAAAGAAAACAGAACTCAGGTCTTTTCAAATGTACCCACTCACAGGACCACACTCAATGGACTGAAACTGCAACACAGAAGGTTCACTCAGAACAACAGAAAATTTTTCTACAGAGACCTCTTCCAACCTCAAACATTGTTTTATTTAGTGATTCATCCTTTGCATCTAAATAAACAAGCCTAAGTACCCTGAATAGGTTAGACAACTGTGTGGCCATTTAATAACCTCACTTTCTAATCAGTCAATTTTGTGATCTTTATGGTCAGACGAAACGATATCCAGTCATGATTGCCTAATATGAAGAGAATGGAGATAATTAGCTCAGATTTTCCATCCTTTTGTTTCTATATATTTTAATTAAAACACACTGCTTACACATTTTCCATGTGAATAACAACAGAATAACTGAATTTATTATCTGTCAATAATTTGTTGTCTGCCAATAGTTCATGTTTTCTATATCATAATAAATCTATTATTGTGATACTTCCATTGTAATTGGAGGAGGGATTTCAGATTTTGTATGGGATCCTGGGAGTTTGTGAGTTATCCTTGCTTCCAGAGCAGCTAGCACACAGCCACTATATCACAGACTTTGAATCACAGTGTATTGTAAAGCCTGGGTTTGAGCCAGTGGCAAGACAGTTTCGCCTCTGAGGGTCCCTGAACTAGTTAAAAGTAATTGAGGAATGTTTGACCCCGTTTCATATTCCTGTCTCTGACTGCTATGTAGCTATGCCCAGAGAGAATCATGGACCAGTTTGTGTCATCTGCACCATCTACAGTAATTTCTAAATGCAGGTCAGCAAATTATTTTCTGTATTTACAAACATTTATTATTTTCTCCTTTTTGTCTCTTCATTTCCATCCCTTAATTTTCTGGAAATCCATGAAAAAAGATTATGGCTGCTCTGTTGTGCCAAAAGTTTCCATAGCATGGTCATCTGTTTGTTTTATATAAATGTTTATTGTGTCCATGAAATCACTTTAATTCTGATGAAGAATTTTGATATTTTTTCTCTGCCATTTAGGGGACAGACAATCAAACCAACAAAGAAACTAAGAAACGCCTATTGCAGATAGGCAAATAAAAGCTTTAAATATGAAGAATTTAATCCTGATAGGTGAAGCTAATATATATGAATAGATTATATACTTTAGGGTTGTTAAATCCTAAATAATCTGTTTGGCAAATAGTTCTCAAATTAAGTACAAACCAAGAGAGCTACTGCAGTAGCAGAAAAGTTTCTTTGGGGTTTGCAATGTCTGCAAGTTCTAGCAGAACACATCTGCCAGACAAATGCAACAAATACATTTGTCATGTCTGAAAAGTCTAAGTCTTCGAGTGAAGCACACCTTTAATGTGCTGCTGAGCAACAACAGTGTTGTGCTGGAAATTTCATGACAGCTCAAGTTTCAAATTGACATTAAGGTTGGAAAGATTTTGGCGTCTCGAAGATATTACTTTAGGGGTGAATTTATGTTCTGGAGTACAGACTACTGTGTGATTTAATGCTGATTGTCTAACCTTGTGATGTGAGGGGCAGAGCAGGATGGGAATGTTGTAATTCTCAGGTGCTACAGGAGGCATGGTGCTATCCAAATCCCAATGGAACTCCACTGAATTGATGAAATGACCAGGAAGGTCTAATTAAAACTGTTCAGCTCGAATGTATTGATGTATTACATCTATTGTGGTTTTGTTCAATAGGTCTACCCTGTGAATGCTGGCATGCCTGTAAAGTAAACTAAACAAATTGCATAAAAATGCTGGAAGGTAAAGAAACACCCATGGAATCAAAGCTGAGTCACACAAAATCCAACAGGCTTCCCTTTGAGCTTATTTTCATACAATATTATATAAAAACAAATATTGCTTTCATCTTACAAAGTGAGAAAAGAGGCAGACTCTAGTACTGAAAATGATGATGTATTTAACAGACATATATTTAACTCTGTTATTCAAAAATATAATTCCTGAATATCAAAAGGCTCTTCAGAGATTGCTTCTCTTTCTATGATTATAATAACTCTGAATAATATATCTATTATAATGAACAGGAATTCTAGCTGTAAGCTGTTTCATTTATGTCTGAGTTCTTTGAGCAATAATTTGTTGAAATCTGGTAATTTTCTTTAACTATTTCAACAGGAATATATTACTTCAAACTTATTTATATTTTAGCTGCAGTTTCAACTGAAAACTGATGCAGAATATAATTTGGCTAGTGAGTAATGAATTCAACAAAATATATAGAATGACAAAGACCAGTACTATTCACAAAACGGGACTGAATTTGTTTGCTTTTCTTTGTCTACAAGAAGTTAGATAAGTGCCATCAAGACTTATAAAATATCAAACTTTAGTTTAATACTTAGATTTATGGAAATGTTAAAGCATTTCTGCTTACTGTTTAAAATAAGTATGTGATTTTTTTTCTTCTTTATAATTTGACAATGAATAGAATATTAAAACTATTATAAAAATAGCTAGCCTGAAAATGAGAAAAAACTCTTTCATTTCAAATAGACCAGATCATCTGTGACATCTTCAGGCTTAATTTTTGTGCTTGTTAATTAAAAAAAAATTATATATGGAGGTTTTGCTTCAACCAAATCAAGCTTTTCTTCTTTTTTTTTAATGTAAAACTGAAAAATTCGTGATTTCCCTAGCTCGTCTCTAAAGTGTATTAAAGAATTATAGGTCTTAATATCCATAGGTAACCTGGGTGAATTTCTAAGACTTTTTTAAAGATAGAATGCATGAATATACCTGACAGGAAATTAAAAAATAAAATTAATAGAAGTTACGATGGTTTTTTTTTCTCTTCTCCTGCGGCATGGATTACTTCTTTCAAAGAGGGTTTGAGTGCACTCTCAGACAATTTGTTGATGACATCAATTTGGGCAGGAGTGTTGATCTGCTGTAGGGTAGGAAGGTTCTGCAGAAGGATCTGGACAGGCTGGATCAGTGGGCTGAGGCCAATGGTATGAGAATCAACAAGATGAAGTGCTGGGTCCTGCCCTTGGGTCACAACAACCATGTGCAGCACTACAGGCTGGAGGAGGAGTGGCTGGAAAGATTCCCAGTGGAAAAGGACCTGGTGGTGCTGGTTGACAGCAGCTGAACACAAGCCAGCTGTGCCCAGAAGGTTAAGGAAGCCAATGGCATCCCAGCTTGTGTCACCAGCAGTGTGGCCAGGAGGATGAGGGTCTGACAAGAAAGACACAACACGGAGAATCGGGATTTCTGAAAGTACAGACAAATAAGAGACTTATCTAAAACAAGCTTACAGAATATGTAAGGAAAATTTTTAATGACTATACTGAAAGAGGCTTCGGAATGATACTGAATATGCCCTTTGGCAGACACTGCTATATATGCTCACTATGTGCTGGACCTGTATATTTTTCTAAGATAAGACGCTTTTTATATGTCTTCAGTTTTAAGCAGAAGAGTTGCTCCGAATCTTGATGGAGAAACATACTCTCACTCATATGGGAAATAATTATTTCTTTGTAGAATGACAGACCTACACCTATTTAAAAACCAGTAGGAACAAAAAGATCTTTTCAAATTTTAGTGGCCACTAGTACTTTATGAAGATTTTAGTATGCCTTCATAGTCATGACAAAGACTTTTATAAGAGGCTACCAATTTTGAGTTCCTCAACATATGAGTACCCAAGCAAAGATATTTAAAGGAACTGTTTTTCAGTTGAGATTGCTTGGAATATTTCTGGACAAAGAGCTCCTTAAAATCACCTTAAATGGGGACTGAATTAATACAATACTTCCTTTCTAAAGAGCTTACATTTTCAGTTTGTTGCCTCCCTCTGGCCTCCACCTCTTTTCTGCTTTTTCTACTCCCTTTACCATGGCAGTGTTGGTAGAAAACATTATTCCAGTACTGCATTATACAGTGAGAATCTCCATCTCTGAGTCCCATCTACGTTATGAAATAATACCTCACTTTCTTTTTCAAAATTCCTCTAAAATAATTCGCTCTTTGTCACAACTCGATGGATCAGTTCTTCACAGAGCTGCTTATGTGGAAATGTGCTTACAGCACATTTTGTTTTGCAGAGTTTCCTAAATGGCTCAGTAGGGGTCAGGACTCAAAATTACACACATGACTATTAATAAAACTGATTAGCAATTTTTCAGTTTTGTTAGCGGAATGTTATAATTGTATTTGTATCAATATTCAAACTGTGCCAGTTTTGAACAATCTTACCTCCAGCTGAGATCACAGAAAATGATGCACAAGCTTGAGCTAACATATTCTTCACTTCAATATCAAGTAAAATGACACTACAGTACACAATAGCATAAAACTACTCAATAACATTTTGAAAGGTACCATCTGCCTTTCCTTTAAACCTTTCAAGAGATACTGGTGTAGTAGTGTGACAGGGAAGGAAGAGGAGAAAGAAGGCAGTACTAGAGAAGGCAGAACTAGAATTTAATTTTATTCAAAACTTTTTTTTTTTTTTTTTTAAATTTCAGTCAGAGGGCTTTCATGCTTTTAGCCTTGTCTAAAAAAGCCACTCACTGCATGACCCAAATTTAATTCAACCAATTCATTTAAGCTCTAATCAATATGTCACTTGGAGGTGTTATACTCTGATGTTGTTTATATATTCAGTTTGAACTATTTTTCACTTCCATGTAATAATGCTTCAAAAATAGGGCTGTTTATGAACATCATAGCTGTCACCTGTCATGGAAATATCGCTTCCAAAGTGTGGCCAATTAGATTAATATTTTCATTTATTCACTTGTTAGATCCTCAGAAAACTAACTAGAAAGTTGTTTCCTGGTGTGTTTCTCCTTCACAAAACATGAGTCAGAAAGTCACTTGCATTGCCCAGTTGCTCAGCTCATTCCCTAAGGAGCCCCTTCAAAACTGGCAAATAAAACTCCACTCTTTCATGCAGAATAAACCCCCAATGCACCATGTAACAGTCTGATAGGAATGTCTTTCAAATAACCACAGCTGCACAGAGAGTGTCCATTTTATATTGACAGTGATTTGGCAATGTTCACAGAACAAGAATTAACCTTGCTTTGACAATGTTTTTTGGTTTTTTTCTTATTTGCACTACAGGTCAGCAAGTGAATGATACCTGTCAAACTTTATATGATCACATCTGAGTAAATAATGATTTCTGCATGCCAGGCTTCATTCGACAGTATTTCTGTCTGAGAAATGCCAGCAGCAAAAAGCCCATTAACTTGTTCCACCCACTGTTCTTATATAATTCTCTGTATCTTTGCTCTCTGAGCTGATGGGGAGCAGCAGGGACAAGAGACATTTGTTGCAGTCTTCACGTTGTGGGTTAGAGTCTGCTCAGTCACAGCACATGGCATAATGCAACCTAAGATATTAGAACATGAAATGGACTCATCTTTGCTTAAGAAATGTAAGGTGACATCATGGCAATTTTTTTTATTTATTGAAATAGGCAGCCACCTCTGCACAATGCAAAGCTGAAAAAAAAAAAGTAATTTAAAGAAAAAAAAGCAGAGAATCTCTCACCTCTAAGTTTCCAACAGCTGTGCTATAGATTTTTCTTCTATTATAAACATGCTTTGTGCTAGAATACTGATGGGAAATTACTGGTTGCCTAGTCATGGGTGCTTCTATAAGTCTCACTTTCATTAACAAGCAACGTGTGCCTCTGGCTTACAGTAAATCCATGTGGGGAAGAATTACATCCCAGCCACACTGGTACACAAAAGAACTTAGAGAACACATGTGAACTGCCAATAATTTCTCAAGGGGTTCAGGTGACTTACTGAAATACTTAACAGTAACTCTTACAATGCATATTTATTTCTTCCTTTAAAATCTCATTCCCCACAGCAAATACATTTAGGCATATTAGTAAGTGGCCAAACCCAGAATTGTTTATTCTACCAACTAATCCTATGGATTTTACTGCAGTGGGATTCAGCCCTGTGCCATCCATGATTAACATTTGTCTCTGTAAAATAGAGTCCCCAGTTGACAAAGCTAATCAAAGTATAATCTTTTTCAGATTTTTTCTTCAGTCCCAAATCATCAAAAGCAAATATTAAAATGGATAAAATGATTACAACTATTTTAGAACAAGGTAGTGGACCTGAGTTTCATGTAACTTTATATAAATGAAGTTTTGGTCCATTTAATTTATCTTTACAAAACTTTTAATTCCACTGAACAATGCTTGAATCCAGAGTCAATGTCATTGAAAACAATGGTATAGATTGCTGTTTGGGCTTTGATCTTTTTCAGGTATAGGTTTATTTGATATTTATTGATAAATATTTTTGTGTAAAATGGGATTTTATGGATCAGATGTTTTCCACTCACTGAAATGCATTAGTAAGAATGTCATAATAGACTCCAGAGATTTATTTGGCTATTTGAATACAAGAATACTTACTGCACTTTAAAATACCCTAGACTCTCCCTTCAGACCTTCAGCTGCTGCTCCAAGTATTCAGAAATCTCAATGCCAGCCTTCTATAGGTGCCTTATACCCATATCCAGAGGTTCTGCGCATCTTGTGTCTTAGTCATCGCTTTTGTGCATTTCTCAGAATGCCTTAGCACATCTCAGCTCAAGATCACCATGTTTTAGTACATGACTCAAGTCATATTTCCTTTGCTTATGCAGGGAATTTACATACACAGCTCCCATGTTGATGCATGAAATGCTCATAGATAGCTGAATCTGGCTCTAAACCATATTCATCTGTGCTGCAAAAGGTATTCTTGTAGAGACTGTTGTGAAGAGTTTTAAGATTGGACGCAGAATGAAATACTGCCTTAACTCCCCAGCAGGAACTGTGGTTCTCAATCCAACTCAATCAGCTTGTGTAGTTTCATCTGTATGTTTAAGTGTTGTGGTTTAGGAATGGTGTTTCCAAATTTAATATTCCCACTGAAACACTCCAGACCGTGCTCCACTCACTTGCTCCCTGTTCTTATTAATAAAAGAGTGTAAAAGAGAGGAGAATGATTCACACCTGAATGCTCACCCTGTGGAAGCTGGCAATACCTCAACTTCTCCACCACACTACCCAAACAGAAAACACTGCTTCCCCCTGCCCCATGTGCATGTTGTCAGATGGTATAGAATAACCTCAGGGTTCTAGCCATGCTCCTCCTTCTATTGCAAAATTTCACCCAAGACGGTTACACAGCGCTAATTCTTATCTCCTTCTAAAATTATTTGGGCCTTGATTTAGCAGAATATGTAATATCTTGGTTAATATTTGTCCTGGTTCCATCTTCTTCTTAGTAGCTGTCATAGTTGTTGAAGACTAATGTTGAAATGTTGAAAATACACTAATGTTTTAGTTGTTGCCACGTGGTGCTGACTCCAAGTCAAGAACTTTTCAGATTCCCTGCCAGCAAGTAGGTGCACAAGATGCTGATAGGGAGCAGATCTGAGGCAGGTGACCCAAACTGGCCAAAAGGATATTAGATATTCCATGGCAGTGTATAGACTGGTGGGAGTTGGTTGTGAGGGATGGATGGATCTCTGCCCAGGGACAGGCTATACATTGATCAAGGAGTTGTGAGCAAATGTACTCTGCATCACTTGGATTTTATTTCTTTTCTCTCTCCTATTATTATTATTATTATTATTATTATTATTATTATTATTATTATTAAGCTATTTTTTAAATTGTTAAGCTGTTCTCATCTCAATCCATATGTCTGACTCTTTTATCTTTTCTCCTCCTATTGTGGGGGTCCTGCATGGTACTTAGTTGCTGGCTGGAGTTAAACCGTGACAATATTTTGCATGTGATTCAGTTTGATGCACAATTTAGGACTTTTAGATCAGATTAATCTCACCTTACAGGCTACAGATGCAGATATTTAAAGGTAAAGGCATGTGTTCATGGTGCTCATAGCAGTGTAATACATGTAATTTGGTGTCTAAAGTGCCTTTATGGAATAATTTAGAATCACGCTTCTAAGAGCGAGTCCAGCCTTTAACCTAACAATGCATGCAAGGTCCACCACCACTAAACCATGTTATTGAGTACTGCATGTATGTAGATGTTGCTTTTTATAGTCAAGGACAGTTTGAATCTTGATTTAACTGCTGAACATTGATGTCTAAAGTCAACCAAGTTTTCTTAAGTTTCCCTGCTGGGCTATCAGCTGCCTTTTGAGAAGGAGTCTTCTGTACATTCTGTGTCTTATGAGCTATATTTGGGTATATTCAGTGGTACTGTGTCCTTATGTGTGGGCAACAGAATAAGCAATCAGTTGAAAAAAGAAGTCTGCAGAGGATAACTAAGATCTCCTCTTTTAATCACCCTTTGAAAAGTCTTTCTTGCTCTGGATCTATGACAACATGGACATGTATCTTAGTCTTAGATGGGAAAGCTTAATTGACCTAAATCTCTCACTCAGACAGCAAAACATAACAAAACAATTGTCTTTGTGCCAGCATTTTTTTTACCCTCTCACTAGGAAGGACTATTGTTTTAAGAGACTGAATTACTATAGCAATTCATGAATAACCATTAGTGCCATCTGGCAAGTTTTCAAGATGACTTGTTTTACTACACAATGCTTGCACTGGCTTTGATACAGTGACCTGCATACTGTTGTTTTTGTCCCAGCTTAACTGAGCAGAAACAGCACCAGAAATTGCATTACTCATTTACCTGAGAAAGTATTTTTATAAGGTGAGACAAGATAGTATAATTATGTCATGATTTGAGGTTTGGTCCATTAGAAATAATAATAAATCTTCTCTGAGTCTAATTTAAACTCTTACATGGTATGAATTCCTTCCTTTTATTGCAATGGTAACTTATAAAATTTCAAAACTTGAGTAAGTAAGGGAATTTCTGTAAATATCAGGGCAATAAATTTTAAATCAACATTTTTTTTCCTATGATGAATCATATTGTAAAAGGAAGGAACTGAATTTGTCTATGTAAATTTTTAATGTAAAATTATTATTTATGTTTTAAAACAAAAAATAATTAACTTATTTTAGTAATACATGATATAGTAATGAACATGTGATAGATGAGGTATTAAACTCACAGCTACATCTATCTGAATAGACTGGGCCAAATCCAGGAGTTTAGAGAGAAATCCTATTTTATTGTTGCCTTGAGGAAGGTCTCATGCATGGCTGCTTTGGTTCCTCTGAACAGAAGAATGATCTCTGGAGTCTTTAGATCCATCCTCCAGACTCTTTTAGGATGACTGAACTGTGATGCATCATATTTACTACAGCATTAATGTGCCTGTTCCACCTCAGGGATGAGATACAACAGCAAGTTCTACTGTGTTCAGTGAAAGGTTTTGGTACAGCTACATGCAAATACTGCATGAGAGTAAACCTTAACGTATACCCTTTGCAACTGTTACAACAAATCAAAGTTAATTGTTCTCATTTATTTTTAAATAAAATGCATGGAGTGTGAGTATTCAGTCAGTGTTGTAGAAAGCCACCACAGTAAGGATATAGAAACTTTCTGTAGAGTACATTAGTAATAAAATGACCAGTCTGGATCAAATAAAAGCCCTCAGCTATGCTTCACGCTTAATTACACTCAAAGTGATTCAAAGCTATTTGCTAGCTGTGTCTACTCTAATTTCTAAACTGATCTTCACAGGGCTGACAGAATGCTAAAAAAACAGCTCACACTGCTGAGTGGGATGACCAGCAGCAGCACCAGAAACTAAAGGAGTTTGCTTTTCTGTGTTTCGCTTTCACTTAGGGCGATTAGCTGGTGTATGGCTTAGCTGTCAAACAGCATAAGTCCTTTTGGTGCACTTGCAGCAGAACGGGCACAATGTGACTTGGAAGAAACCAGCTGACATAAGAATTGTCTGTGAAAGGGAAGAGCTTGTTATTGGCTGGTTTTGTTAGATGTCGCAGGAAGGGAAAGAAAAACGTCAGTCCCTGCATGGATCCTTATGCCTGTCTGGGATGGCAGGCCACTGCCAATGACAAGATGCCATCTGTTGAGAAGCTATTCTGGAAGAAAACCAGAGCTGCTGGAGGATTTCACTGCACTGCAGTGAGCAAGTCGCACATTTGGCATATCAGGGGCCCAAGCATGTCTGCAGGCAAATGTGGCCTTATACACACCAGCTTTCTGACTCAACTAGATAACAAGAGTGGTGAATCTATGATAATTATTTTAGGAATTCCATCAGATGTTCTAAATAGGAATAGCTGTGTTAAATTTGTGATCTCTACTTCTACTATCTTCCAGGAGGAACACATTTTTTTCAGCTAGAAATACTATAAAGATCACAAACTTCTCTGTTAGAGGTGGTTGATTTAATATGTATTGCATACATGTGAGAAAAAAAGAAAATTGTCACACTGTCTGAGTAATCAAAATCTTATATATTCACAGAGTTATGAATCAAAAATGTTAAGGCATTGGAATGGACCTTAAAGACCATGTTAAAGACCCCACTGCCATGTGCGGGGACACCTTCCACTAGATCAGGTTATTCAAGGCCTTATCCAACCTGGCTTTGAACACTGACAGGGTTTAGGGCAACCACAACTCTTCATTTTAGATACATTGCTGTCAAATTTTATGAAAAACATGGCAGACTTTCCATATTAAATCCCAAGCAAATCCATTT
>VZSR01003803.1:26640192-26684237 GCA_013398615.1 Brachypodius melanocephalos
CAAATGAGTTGGTGGTTTGTAGATACATCTGCATATCCCTTTTTTTATTTTAGAAAATTTCCTGTTGTGTCTTGTGTATTTGATTATTTAAGTTTAAGAAAAATAAAATTTAATAAAATTTAAATTCTTTCACTCTTTGTATTATAAACATGAAATAAAGAAATATGCGTTTTTTATAGGAAAAAATCAAACAAAGAGCCCATATGTACAGTATGCCAAAGAGCTTTTTATTAAGGCAGATTTTAATTTAAAGTATTGTGTAGATAGCAGGAATAATGGCACTATCATAATTTGAACGATGATATAATGAATTTGACTGTGGTATGATGATCTCTGCAAGTGATGTTTTAAAGTCCTCTCAAGTTTGAATTGCACAGTACAGACATAATAGTATCACAAATTATTTTAAATTGTATCTTAATCCAGACAGACTGGAATCGTTCTGAACTGGAATTGTCTTTGTACTTTAATAGATCTTTGGATTTTTTCCACTCCTTACTCTGACACTACTCTTTGAATGCCTGAGTTTGCCAGTTTGTTTAGAGTCCACAGCTCCAAGAAATCTTGCAACTGCATTATCAAATCTCAGACCTGTCAGCATCAGCATAATTTGTTAAGAGTGATTTTAGCAGACTGCAATAAATCATGATCTATATTGTATTTCTCTCTCTGCATTTGGTTAAGATCCTCAGTTAGGGCTCAGACCTTCTCCATATTGAACTCTGGTGAAACGTTGTCCACAGATAGGGTGTGACAGGAATTCCCAGAGATCAGCTGTGCAAATGACTCGTATACAGAGATAATTGGACTGAGTTCTGAACTGGATCTGATCAGTACAGCTCCAGACTCCCATGGAGCTATATTGTTTATCAAAAACTGAGGTTACGGCCACAGACATCTGTTGACTAAAGGGTTATATGGAATTTTTCAATTATGTTGTACCCCTCATGTCACTTGACGTTTTCTTTCACTTTATCCCTTTCATAAGCCTGGAAGGCTCATTCTGCTGGCTCTCTTGCTTCCATATTAGCTCAGTTCAATTGTCTGGGCACACTTAGTGGTATCCTGTTCCAGGGGCTGATGATTTTTATCCTTAAGGACAATTTTCATAAAGCTAAAAAATGTGACTGATGAGATGCCATTTTGTTGAATTGCTGTAAACTACTTAATTTGTGGCGGAAAAAAAAAAAAAAAAACAAGCAAAACACACATTATTGTTTTGCTTGCTTCTTTAGTCCTTTTTTCATAATGGTAATAGTGGTAGTAATAATGGTAATAATAATAATAATAATAATAATAGCAACAACATAATCAATAAAATATACATACGAAATCCTAATTTTCTATTATTCCTTGAGGCATATAATAGTCTATATATTTCACTTCTGGAAACAGCCAGATGGAGACAATTGACAAGGGAACAGAAAGAGAAGGAGGAAGGAAAGTGAGATAAGAGAATAGAATGTAAAGAGGGAGGGAAAAGCTAAAAAGAAGATAATAGGTAAAATTCTATGCAAAGAAGAAAGCAATACAGTCATACCATCTTATATGACAACTGGGATGGGATCTTCTCTACATGAGCTGAGGATTTTTAGAATGAAACAGAAATGTCAAAAAAGCCTGACAAAGAAATCCATTGATTGCTACCCAGCACACATTTGAAAGCACTTGCTTGATGTATTCTACAGGTTACAAATCAGTCTTCACAAAGTTTTGGAGAAGAGTCACGCCTATTGAATACAATTTCCAATGATAGCTTCAGCTCAGTGAAATTCAGGTATTTATGGTACAGATGTCTGTCTGCAAGCCAGGTAGCTCAATTCATTTGCCCACATAAACGTGTCTAACACCACGTCAGTGTGTCCAGCCTGGCGTCCAGCTGCCATTGCAGCGCAGGATGTGTTTCCAAGAGATCTCACGCAGTATGTGAATGTCATCTCCTGGTGCATACCCTGGGTACCGAGTGGCATCTCAGATGGCACCAGACGTTGAAATGGGGCCAGGTGAGTAGAGATTTAGGTCCTCCTTGAAAAAAAATATTATTTAAGGAATCCATCCAGTGTGTAGACAGGTATGCTTCTGTAGTCAAAATTAAGTGAGGTGAGCTTGTAACATTGAAAAAGAGGCTTCGGTTCCATCGTAGTTCAGGACCACCATTAGTTCACCTTTGCCTTTAAAGCCTATGAGGCCCTACAGATAAATTTAGTCTAAATAAAGAAAATGAGGAAAATGAAGATAAAGAGGCAGGAAGGACAAATAGTGTCTTAAAAGCATATATTAGAAAGTAACACAATAGAAGAAACTATGAAAAAAAAAGAATTTTGGCTTAGATATTTTTAATTAAAAATATTCAATATTCAATGCTAAAAAATAAGCAAGTTGAGCTCTGATTCAACAAAGTGTATGAAGATATGACTGTTTCATTGAGACTTTTGCTGAATCTTACACAATAACACCTTTTCTGCTTTGGCTGAGAAGGTTTATCTGGTATTGACTGGTAGTTTTAAACTGTGAATTGAAGCACAATAGCTGGATCACAGCTGTACCTTTTATGGTAAAACCACTACTAAGACTGTGTTTAACGTTGTATGAAAGCTCTTCCTATTTCTTTAGTGCATCAGTTTTCAAGGATCTCTAAAGACAACATTTTAATCCCAAAGGTTTCTGAACATGAATATTATACCTCAGGCATCATGTTTTTACAAGCATTTTAGGTGCAACAATAAGAAAATGTAGAAGTTGTTAGACTCTACTAGTGATCTCTCAAGCGTGGGAATTGTCCTACTGAGCTCCTTCTTAATTACTTTTACCTTATTATTCATATTTTCATTAAGCTAGTAAACTGTCTCTTTTGTAGTGTGTTCCATATCTTTTCTCTCTGGAACTGGGATTGCATTAAATTACTGTACTTTACCTCATCTAAGATGTCTTACAGTTGCATTTTAATCACTTTAAGGCATTTCATTTTTGCATATCCTGTTAATGGTGCTGACATATTTTGTATCATATTGCACGCATATATTAAACACGTACTTTTGGGATAAGCTATTTGGAGTCAGGTTTGGCTGCACAAACTCCATTAGTGGGGCTAATCTTATAGCAGAGTAATCTTCCAGGGAATAACATCAGGTCTTTAAGTTGACACCCTGGATTTCATAGAGTGGGTAAACAGTTGATCGGGTTTTGGTGTGTATGGCATAAACTGAGGTTTGTCACTATAGCAGGATTCTAAAAGGATGTTCTTCTTAATGTATGGGTAGGTGAGTCTAGATGCACATCTGTTTCTGTGTTTCTGATGCCATCAGAACTTGTTAGTTTTCCAAGGCATAGATAGACCCTACTCTAGTACTTCCAAGTTACCTCCAAGTTATTTACAGAGAAATAGATAATGTCCCTATAATAATTCAGCAATTAAATGTCCTTTCTTACTGTCCCTACTCTGGGGAACAGAGCAGGTTTTACTGGGGGCATTATTTAGTTGAATTATGCACTGGGAGTGGGACACTCCAGACAGAAGATTTATGTGGTGCATTTCAATAAGAAACACTGCTGAAGTGGGTAGTGTAAGATCATCAAAGGTGTATATGGGCTCCTAATTTTATCACTTGTTTCAGTTTCCTACTGAACACTCACTAAGTATTGACAGAATTTCAGAAGGCAGAGAGGCTGAGGTTGAAAGGAACCTCGGGAGGTCTCCTGATCTGAACTACCAGCCCAAGCAGGACCACCAAGAAGAGTTGACCATGTCCAGGTAGTATCTGAATATCTCCAAGGATGGAGGCTCCACAGCCTCAATGGGAAACTGGTACCAGTTCTTGGCCACCCTCACAACAGAGGTCTCCTGATATTCAGAAAGAAACTTCAGTATTTCAGTGTGTGCCCATTGCTTCTCGTCCTCTTGTTATGCACCACAGAGAAGAGTCTGTCTCTCTCTTCTCTAAACCCCCTCTCTTTTCAGGCATTTATATAAACTGATAACCACAACCCCTCCATACACCAAAACCTTGTCTGCTCTAGTTTAAACTGGCCCAGAAATCTCAGCCATTCTTTGTAGGAGAGATATTCCAGTTCCTTTATGATCTTTTGGTTTGCTTTTTTTCTTTCTTTGTTTGTTTTGTTTGATTTTGTTTGTTTGTTTGTTTGTTTGTTTGTTTTGGACTGTCTACAGGATATCTATGTTTCTCTTCTGCCTTATAGCACAGGGTTGGACACAGAAGTCCAGGTGTGACCTCTCCAGGGTTGAGGGAAAGGATCACCTCTATCTACCTGCTGGCAGCACTCCTCCTAGTGCAGCCAAGGACATCATTGGCATTCCTTCTGTCAAAAGCATATCACTGGCTTATGTAAAATTTGTTTGTCCATCAGGACAGCCAGAGCCTTTTATGACAAGCTGCTTTCCAGCTGAGTGGTGAGTGAGGTTGTTTCTCCACAGGTGCAGCACTTTGCACTTCCTCTTATGCAACTACAGCAGGTTCCTGTTAGACTATTTCTTCAGACTGCCAAGGTCCCTCTGGATGGAAGTTTGATCCTCTGTCATATTAAACCACTCCTACAAATTTTGTGTGACTGGAAAATTTGTTGAGAGTCCACTTTGTTCTGTGACTCTGATGAACAGGGCTGGACCCAGTACTGACCCCCAGGGTGTAGGGCTAGTGGCTTCCTTTTGACTAGACTCTTGACAGTAATGACAACACCTTGGGCCCCATTCCTCCAAAGAGACATGGCTTTTCTTCAGAAAGACTTTGACAACTGACATACTTCCCCTACTCCTTTTACATTTCTTTTATAAGCCAAAATAACACCAATAAACATATTTCCATCCTCATACATACCAAACCTTACTTTAGGACATGATCTGAAGAAGTTTCTCTCTCTCTCTGTGTTATTGCTATAAATATAATTTGCAATACAGAGCTAGTTATACAACATTTTTTCAAATATATAGATGCTAAAACCCTAGTAAAGATGAATAGAGCATGGCATTTAAATCTTCAATAAAAGACTTTTCATTAGATCCAGGCAGCAATTACATCCATTACAGTAAATACAGCAAATTTAGATAATGCAAAGACATACAAATATAGAAAACTGGGTTTGTATGTTTTGTGTTTTCTTTGGTTTTTTTTCAGATTAAAAGTGTAAAAGACCTTATCATATATTCTGTACTGGAATATATAATGTATATTGATAAAAAGTTTGAAATAAAACCAAATAAACAAACAAGAAATCTATTCTTTACAAGTTTGGATCAACAAATTACCATTATAGTGTTTCTCTTATATGCCATAAATTCATACAGAACTTCTAGGATTTATTTTAGGAAGGACTTGCATAGACTTTCTCGTTTCTTTATCCTTGAGAAGGCCTTTGACTTGAGAATTATCTCCTGAAAAACTCACACTTTTAAAACCTTGGCCCAGAAATTGTGTTTATGCTGGACATAAACATGGAAAGTGGAAATTGATTTCCAAGTGTATCTTAAATATTGCCTCAGTTGCCTCCACTTATCATAGCCAGTTTATTTGAGAAGTTTCTGAGTTAAGTGTCTAAAAACTTCATTTCCAGTTCTTATGTTTGTCTTTTAAAGATATCTTAAAAAAAATCAGAGCTCAGAAATCAAAGTTCAGAGGACATGTTTTTTAAAAAATATTCTGCCTTTAGTTTTGGGAACATTTTAAAGTGCCTGCAGTTGTGAAGGTCCACATTTGAATCAATCAGTTGAAAACAGTATTAGAGCCACTGAAGAATGGGAAGAACTGCAAATTTCTCTAGCTGACCTATTTCCTTTTTCCTATGACCACTTTAGGGTGAAATGAAATATCTGAATTTATTTTGAAGAAATTTATTACTGCACATTAACTGTAGGGGTACTTTGGGCAGCTGGCTGGGGCAATACATAGATAGATAGATAGATAGATAGATAGATAATCTCACTGATACAAAAACTGAGACCAACACATTTCAGATGCATGTATTCTTTTCATGTTTGCTCATAGGAGTTCTTTCTGTTTAATAGTGGTCCTTGTTTTCCCCATGCTCTTTTCTTGGAGACAGTTTATTGTACAGTATGGATGCATAAAACTAATGCAGGAATAAACAAATTTTTGTTATTATTTTTGAAAGGGAAAATCCTTTGTTTACACTGTAAAAATACATTGGGAAGTACAAATATGTTGCTGGGATATGGTTGATTTTCACTCAGTAAGAAGAGTTGCCTTGGAGATTTTCTGATTTTCAGGTACATAAATTACTTTAGCAATAGGTACAGCTGACCTGCCTTCACCATGTCTCTGGCTTATGTGACCACAGCAGTAGCCCTACTGTTATACGGCTAAAGGAATATTTGTTCAGCTATTGCCTGCATGGGCATCTGTGGAAAGAGGAAGCATCAGCTCTTTTAACATGTCTGGCCAAGCAAATTTCAATGCAAAAGGAGATAACAATAAAAGGAGGACAACACAAACAAGGACATACAGAGATACAAATCTGACTGGCAAATGAAAAGGGGGGAAGTCAGGCCGGGTCTGTCACACGAATTGATGAAGATCTCTGGGAGTGTGGGAATGCTTCTTCCAACACAGTTATCTGATCAGAGATCTTGTCAAATGGGAAAAAAAAAAGAAAAGGGGGAAAGCAGAAACAAAATACCCAAACCTGAGATGTGAGCATAATGCAGACAAAGATAAAAACTAGACTTGGTCACAGTAACAGATGGGTAATCAAGAGACTGCAGGCAAACCGGGTTTTTGCAATTGACAGCAGTGCAATTGTTGAGGGTCCTGGGTGTTGGGGGGGGTCAGTGTGACTATACCAGGTGATGGAGAACTGTGCAGTGGAAGCAGATGAGGGAGGAACAAAGAAGAGGTGAACAGAAAAGGGTATAAAAGGGGCCAATCACATGTAAAAGGGTCACCCTAGTTCGACCAGCCAAGTGAGTAGGATGCCTCTTGTCCAGGCAGAAGTGTCAGGTCTATGCTGGTATACAGAGGAACCTCTGAGTGTGGGGAGCCTATAGGATGAATGTGTGAGCGCTGTGTGTGTGCAGTGAGCACCCAGCTCACAGTCAGGGACCTACAAGGCAGGTAAGGGGTGCTAGAATCCTATAGCAGTGCTGGGCAGGCACGGAGAGCATGCTAGTGCTGGGAGAACCCATGAATGTGTGTGTACTTTGAGCCTGGGCAGTGTGGGGTATGTGCTGCATTAGTGACTTTCTGCCTCTGCCAGCCCAAGAAGAGTTGGGGGTGTGTCTGCCTGTGCCTGTGTGTGATGTGAGTCTTGAATGTGGGGGCAGCTGGGGCAGCACCTTCTCTGTGTTTATCTGTGGCCCTCTGTATGACCAGGCATGTCTGTGCCCAACGAGTCTCTGTGCAGGTGTGTCCCTGACTGTGCACAGGTGTCTGTGACTGTGTCTCTGGGGTATGTGCTCAGCACTGCTGCAGCTTGTGGAAATCACAAAGGGGAGAGCGGAAAGCGACAGCCACATCCATCAGCCAGAGACCCTGGGACTTGAGGAAGTGACTGCTCCTAATATCAGTTGACATTGCCACTCTAAATGTATATGTAATTCACTCATATGGAGAGTGTCCTAAGGTTAAAAAAAACCCAAAAAGCAAAAAACAAAAAACCAACAAAAACTAAGTAAAAATAGAAGGTGGGAGGTTTTGATAGTGATGGATTTCTTCCTCCTACTGACAAAATAGCCCAATAGACTTACATTGAAAATTAAAAACCTATAAAAAATCAATCTGTAGAAATCCTATGCAGGACTATCTGTCCTCATTATATTGTATGGACTAAAAATGAAGGAATTTATACCCTTGGTCAATTGATAAGCTTCAGCAATTCTTGTATAAATATCCTGGTTCTGTTTTATCCTATTAATTATTACAGACCAGTTTAGTTAAGGGTATTTTCTGAACTCACTCACTTCACTGTTATTGTGGAAAGGTGGGGTACAAAAGATTTTCTGGATGAATGTGTGAATAATAAAAAACTGAAGCATTCAATTTATCAAGACTCGATTGACTAAAACAATCTCATTCCTGCTGCAAGTTTTCATGAATCAGCAATGAAGGAAGGTGTTACTTTTATTCAGATTTTAAGGGTAAAAATATTTTGCAGTAACTTTGATGAAAATGAACAGAAAATAAATGAAGTTCATTTGACATATTTTGAAAGTGAAGCTTTGGATAGAGTGGAGTCAGTAAAACTCAGGCAAAAGAGATGATGACAGTAATGGTGGATCTTCATGGTGAATAAGAAAAACATGTACATATCTAATACTTTAAGGTAATGACCCTAAAATATTTATGTCCTAAAAATATATGTCCACTTTATGCCCTAAGAGCAATCAGTCCATTTTCAGATGTTATGTGAAGATACATGCTATGAAGAAAGAAAAGCTGCACTGCAGTTCTTGTGGATTTGTGTGTATCCAGCATCTGGGTGGCTTTAACTATTCAGCCTAGGCACCCTAGTTAGCAGAACATTCCAGTTAGCTATTGATAGATCCTGCTATACTTGCCCTATGATTAATTAGTGCTTTAGCTTCCCAGCACACTGTGGATGAGTACATTCATTCTTCTTTTCTTTGATCTAATGCAAACACTGATGAAAAGTAATATCTGACAGAAAAATCAAAGGCTGCTTCCACTTACTAGTGGACTAGAAAAGGAGGAAGAAAAGAATAACATTTCACATTTAGGACACATTAGGGTGGCATAAACATTGAGAAACACTGTCAGGGCAGAACTCACCACTGCAGCGACAACCAGCAACAACTTCTCTGCCAAATCTAACAGAGCATTCTGTGCACAAACGAGCATATGGATGTTTTGTCAGCAGTACAGTGAGTCAGTGTGAACCAGGCAAACTCCTGTTGTGTACTAGCAGGAACAGGTTTCTAGGGCCTGAAGGTACTTTAGTGTGTTGGTATGAGGATAAAAAGATATGTCATGTGCTTAAAAATACTCTTCCACTAGAGTTTCCTTTCTCAGAATATTTTTTTTTCTTAAAAACTACCTCCTTTGTGTGTTCTGATGTTAGATTTTACAGTTTTTTAAGAGGAAGACATTGTTTAATTGTCTGCTAAAGAGTAAACACAACATGCCCCCATTGTTGCTTCAAGTGAGTTATGTGAGATGTTTTTACTGGAAACACTACTTGCTTTGTCTTCTATCTAAACTTTTTTCAAGCCTATAGATTGCTTTCAGTGCAGAGTTTTCTGACCCAAGATTTTTTCCCTTGAATTTCTAAAGTTTATTTGCCTGACATATGCGCCTTTTGATCTCCCCTCTTCCATTTTTTACATTTATCATCTCTAGGGTATCTAGCACTGCTTTGTTCATTGACATTTTCTTGTTCTTTTTACATAGTAAATACAGGTTCCTGTATCTTGATATAGTAGTACAGAGTACAGCTACTACTGTACTCTGGTGAGGGAATGGGAGAGGAATTGAAGTTGTCATCTGTTGTCTTGTAGCTGTGCCCTTCAGCCACTTCCAGGAAGGCTCACATTTTAATTCTGGCTGTCAGTAAAGTAAAATTTGTATAATTGCTCCAGGTTATTCCTAACAGCAGGAACATCCTTTGGAAAGGTGCATGTGTCTGATGCAGTGTGGGGAAAAGAGGTTTTTCTTTGACTTACTTATACTTAATACTTACAGTGAGTGCTACTTCCATGACTTGGAATTTAATAAAAACCCTATGCATATTTCATCTTACTTTATTGTTAATGTCTACATCATTTAATCCTATTAGCTCTTTCATTAATGAATAGATATAAATAAGCAGCTCTGAGATGTATTTTGAAGTAGTAGATGAAACAGATAGAGTTGAAATCTAGATTTTTATAATCTAGTTTAGGTGAGATGAATTGGTCCCCAGGAGTGCTCCCTTCAAGGTCTATAAAAAATGTGGGGGACACCAAATGATCTGCCCAAAGGTAGATGCTCTAATCTGTAGGCATCTAACACTTAGTGTCCAATCTAACATGGGTGTCTAGTATCTCATAAGATTTAGTGGAAATATAATCCATAATACCACAGAATCCCACAGAGATGCACCGCTGCCTTGTGTTTAATATGTTGTCCTCTGGAGTTCTCCAGTACCCTTCTGAAGATCTGCTTTCTATCCAGTCAGTTCCTACCTTTGCAGTACTATGGAGTTATTTTAGATGAGCTGTGGAATTTGTGTTTGTCTTGCTTGACCTTCATAGATGTTTTCAGTCCATTCCTCCAGCTTGTTGACATCACAGTGAATGGAATCCATCTCTCTATCATATTACCTCTTTCCCTTGTTTGATGTCATCTGTGAGCTATTTGAGATTCCATTTTGTTCCATCATCAGGAGCATTGATGAGGCTTTGCATCAACCCCCAAGAAAAATTATTTTTAGCTGATTGCCAGATTAACCCATTGACCATTATCCTCTGAGTTTTCATCTTTATGGAGTTTTTCACCCACTATATCCCATTAGGTCCAAAACAAGAACAATGAGATCTGAAGGACCTGAGTACTCTAATGCACCTTCTCCGTAAGGAGAGACTTTCCTAAGGGTTCCCCTACACCTAGAAACCAAACTCCAGTAAATTATTTACAAACTAAGAGGAAGAGGTTGTGGCATTGAAGATACTGAGAACAAGGTAGTGCTAAATCTTTTTCTGATCAGCAGCCAGGAATAGTAATGAAAGGCTTCTCACAACGCTAAACAATGCCAGAGTCACTTAGCAGTATGTTAAATACAAAATGGCTTAAAGCCCAAAAGAAAACATGAGTGAAATTAAACACAAACAATTGAACCTTTATTTTGAAAAGTATTAGTTTGCTGGAGCAGAGTGACAAATTCTAATGAATGTCCTTAATGATTTTACAGTGGGACAAATCATCTGTGAAAGTAAGGTGGTTATAAAAGAAACTTACTGTGCAATATGAATGCTAAATGAAATCAGACATCCCTGTAATCAACATCAATAAAAGTACCATAACTAATTTTGCTGCTTCAAAGAGCAGCGTAATAAAATGTACAAAAAGAAAGAACCCGTGGCCTAAAAATATTGCTCACACATACAGAGATGTGCATGTACATATTCATACATACATTGTCAATGTTGAGTGAAATACTTATAAATGTAAAAGGAAGCTATTTACAAAGATAGTCTTATCCTATTCATAATTATTTCTTTTGACTTTGCAGGGGGAAGAAAAAGCATTGTTAAATAAACATGGAATAATTTTCAGTGGATTTGGGTTGGTGTCCAGAAGTTAGGTAAATTTTACTTTTCATCCAAAAATAATCCAAAAATGATCACTTTAGATTGCATAGTCCAAGATTCCATGAAAGGTTTTACAGATTTATAAGAGATCAGCATAGAGGTACTATAGTTAATAATGAAATAAAAAGGAAATGGTGAAGAATAGATACACTGGAGCAGGAACTGATTATTTTTTGCTCTGAGTTTAAGCAAAAGATTTGAGGAAGTCATGCAGTAGGATTTCTAGGACTTAACCGTGATACAAATTGTGGAAACAGTATACATTATGTCACTGCTGGTGGTGTGGGGAAGGAAATCTCTTTGAGGACAAGGGTTTCCTTCTGGTCAAATGATCATGGACCTGATTCCTAGCTGGAGGGAGAGATTGAGTGGCACCACAGCAAGTGGTTGGGTAATGCTGATTCCTAACCAGGGGGAGTGGTGAGGATAGTGTGGCAGAGGGGATGTTTGGGTAATGCCTATTGCTGGGGATTTCTGCTGGGCTTCTTTTCTTGCACCCTGAGTCCTTAGTATTACTACTGCTACTATTCATTTTCATATCTCATGGTCATTTCCAGCAAATTGTTCTTATCTATACCCATGGTCTTAACTTTTTGTGCCTTAAAATTGTCCTCTCCATCCTGCTGCAGGAAGAAGGGGGAGAGGAAGAGGAGTGAGCAAGAGGCAATGTGGTTTGGAGAGTGTCAGTAGGAACTTTAAATTGCTGACCACCATCCCTAAACAACCCTAGGTAAATTCAGTATACAAATTTCTGAATTTGAATATGTTTCAACATTTAGGCACTGCTGTGGGTAAACCCCAATACTCAGGGGCAACTGTGCTTTGATTTTATCCAGAAGATGAAGATATTCTAGCTTCTGTTAGAATGCAAAAAATAGTTCTGATTTTTCAAAAGTACTGCTTTTTCTCTTATGCAATCCCAAGTCTGAATGAAAATGTTCCTTTCCTTTTTTCTTTCCACATGAAATAGTGAAAAACGGTTTTGAGATTTTCTCATGACAGTGATAAATGTATTCTCCTCAAAAATTTACTATTGAGACAATTTAAAAATTTTGGATGTTATCTTGCCTCCCCAAATTTTTGAATTCGAAAAGCACAGATTACTTTGTGATTTAACAAGGTAACATTTTATGGAGCCATGAAACTGTTAAGTGCTCATTTCTCTAGAAAATTCCAGAATTACTTCACATTACTGCAGTGACAAGACTTTTGAGTCACAAAGCTGGCTGGTGTTTGTCTTGGTGTGAATGTCTACATAGCCCACACTGGACGTTTCTGCACAAACATGGGGGCTGACCAGAATTGTCACTGCAAGCATTTTTCTGTGAGGAAAATAAAGGAAGGATGATCTTTGAGAGGGGAAAAAAAGGATAAATAATGTTTTGGCTGGAATTCTGATGGACTAAAGGTAAAAAATTGCTATAGTTTACTACAAACAAGTTAGCACAAGGCAAGCTGTTTGCATCAACTAGGAAAAAAGGATAAGTAGCTCCATAGTGGCTATTAGATACATCCCTGAAGAGAAGTGTGATAGGCATATCCTTTAATCCAATCTGTCTAGACCTCAATATAGCTGTAGCATTAAAATGGTGTCTTTAATGTTAAAATTAAACCTCTGTTGAGAAGGAGGTGAATTTTTTCATCTTGTTGCTTCAGTTACTTTTTTTTAAACTCCATAATCCCTTAATAGCATTTGTTGCTAGTTGAACAAATATAGAAAATATAATTCAAACAGTGAGTCCTTTGCGTTTTCATATTTTTTGCTCTAGGAAACTTGTACCTTCTGAACCATTTCAGCATCCATTAGATTCACAGAATAGTGCAGAACAGGCTTTCTGAGGGAGGCATCCTGCCGTTGGCAACTCTCCAGGCCTCTTCAATGAAATACTAATTTCAAATAAATTTAATTACCCCTTTTAGAGTTTTGGCTTTTGCTTAATTTGTATAAATAATTTGGGCATCTAATTAGCTCTCACTTTGTATCACATAAAATAATTGGGACTGCTTTGTCAGGCAAAATCTTCCTTTCAAAATGAATTACTCAAATGCAAGTCCTTGCTCTTAGTTCAGGAATTACATCACATCCAGCTTCATAATCTCTTTTTCTAAAGCTGTCTGATGTTGATCACTATGGACGCCTCCTCCTCTGCTGCTGGATACAGACACCATTGACTTACTAATGTCTCAACGATATTGCAATCCAGCTTCAACTTTCCTGGGTTCTTGCTTCACCACTGCAACATCTCAGTACCTCTAAATCCATAATGCACTTTTTCTGGAAGCTGTGTGTTCTACAAAGCAGAAAGGGGAAAAAAGTGAGAGGAAGCATATATTATAGGTTCCTTTGAAATCTGAATATTATATTAATTAAAGAAGAGTAGATCAGGTGAAATGAATGGAGGGTTCTTTCTTCCCATTTAACTCAGCTTCTTCAAAGATGCTTGCAGAATACAGCTAAGCAGCGTGTGGACTCATTCCAGGAGGATCTATGAATTCAGAGCTCATGCAGAGGTTGAGAAACTGTCGAGATGAGCCGTGGCCTTGGGCAGCCCAAGCAGAGATTGGGCATACAGGACTCAAGCTGTTGAAAAGAGTCTTTCTGGGGACTTGTCAGAACACTGAAGAATTTATTATGCCTAGGATAATCACCGAGATGGCAAACACCTGTACTGGACCAAAGACTTGCTTGAAAAGAATGTGTCTGTGGGGAGAAAATGTTGCTCCATTTTTTTTTTATTCAGCTGAGGCATAATTCAGCTGGCATCAGTGTTTAGCTCTGTTTGGGATTCCATATTTAAGAATTCAGAAGACCTCCAGGATACCCAGCTTCCTAGAACAACAGGTGGGTGCCTAGGTAGAATGCCCCAGAACATCCTAAACTTGCCCAGAAACCTTAGGTATGCTCAAGTTGCTTAGCTGCCTTTAGACAACTGAAACAAGACATGGAGATCTCTCTTTTTAAAAAAGTTAGTGATCTTAGTTTGCTGTCTAGTGATATCTCACTTTCCTCACTTTCTGGGCCTTGAAAATTTTGTTGTTGCTGTTGGTAGTGGTGGTGGTGTTGTCTTTTCCCCCTCTGGGAATCTTATAAGGAGAAACTGTAGGCAGACCTACTTTCAGGCTCTGAGAAACCATAAGTCTTTTTTATGGTAAAAGCCAAAACATATTCTTTCTGTCATGGCTTTGGGCTTCTTTTTCACAAGGGCATTTCTGTAAGAATAAGTATTTTTTCCTAAATGGTAGTAGATGCTTATTTCTATCAAGAGAAACCAAAAGAGTGGGATTCTTGCAAATAAATGAATTTGAAGGGATTCAAACATCATTGCTTGTTGGTATTCTTTAGGACTGGTGTTCAAACACTTTATATTATGCAGTCATTAAGCTGAAACACAGAAATAAAATTACATTCCCAAAGTAGAATTCTTAGAAGGAAAGCTTTGCTATTAACACCTCCTTACTGGATGAGTTTCTTATATCTGTTTAACACCTTATGGTTTATTGGTTACTGCAAAGAAATTAAAATTAAATTTAACTTATTCTTTCAGAACCCACAACTTCACTGTCAAACTGCCTCCATGTGGAAGGCCTTGCCTTAATGGAATGATTCTTTATATAGCAGTAAAAAAATGACAAAGTTAACATGGTAGCAGTGAAAACTATTAACATGCTGGAAGGAAGTACAAGCTGCGGTTTTTTACAACCATGAAGGAGTCATCATTGTTTTAGAAATACAAAGATGATGGTTACTACTGCCAGACCTTTGAGTATCCTTTGTTGGCAGAGGACAGGCATAAAGAGCAATAAAAATTTAGTAGGGCCAGAATGGGACTGTGCAGTAACTTATCACCTGGTATCATCCTGTGGAAAAATAAATCTAAATGAGAATATAGGAACACAGCACAGGGAATACTCCAGAATCAAATGTATTTCTGATTGTGGTGAGAACCAAAGACTGCACTGTGGGTTAAAAAATGTCTATGGTTGGTAATCAGGTGATAAAATACTCATGGTAAAAAATCTTGATAATCCTGGACTGTTATCAGCTGTCTTATATATCAGAACCAAAGTTAATATTCCCTAGATATTTTTATCCTAGGCAATGGAAACATAGACACTCTCAGAGTAAGAGAATTTAGATAAATGCCAGCATTCATTCTGTTCCTACAGTCCTTTAAAGAGATTTGCGTTTTGCAGTGTGAGATACTGAAATACTGTCACATATTATATTCCATACATCTTCACCCAGTCTCACCCCACTGAATACTGTCCTTATTAAAATTCTCACATCTTCTCAATATTGAGAGTATTATAGTTCATCACAGAGCTTTGTAGAGATCAGCTTCCCCATATATTTTCCAGAGTGTGCTCCCAGAATGAATAAACTTTCTGATTCTTTTCCTATGTAATATTCTAAAGGAGGCTTTGAGGTTACTACAAATCTCCTCATCCTGTGACACATAAGACTATCAAGTGTGCAGTCATTCCTAGAGATCATTGTTTAGTATACTTTATATGTCACAAAGGAACCATCTCTTCATGTGCCATATTGTGGATTTTCCTTCCTCCTGAAATATCTACTCTTCTTATCTCAGTTTGTTCTGGCAGGTCTTTCTTTTCTTTCCTATATGTATTCTTCCTTCCCAGCTTTAATTCTCCCAGCTTTGTCTGGGAGAATTCCTGCTACAAAATTTATGAGATAACCAACTCCATGAGCAATGAGGTGTTGATTTTTTTTTTAAATTGTACTCAATTTTGTGAATGCACAAAAATAAATACCCTGTAATTTTAATTTCATGTGAAATATCAAGTGCAACAGTAAAATGTGTAAGTACCTAATGGGAGGGTTCAAAGAAACAAAGTTGAGCTTAATACAGAATTAAATTTATGCAGGGTTTTGTGAGCCATACTGGCTTTCAAAACAGTGAAATTATCTTTTTTTTTAAATCTGCAAGGCTTCTTTTAGTTGAGTAATTATATGGATTTGACAGAATTTTTCTCATCTGTATAGAAAAAAAAATTCAGTTCTTTTGAAAGTATTATATTTATACTTAAATTTATGTTTTCATCTTTCCAGATCTTAACCAAAAAAGGAAATGCATTGCAAAATAAAGAGCATGGACTCTTTAAGTGTCTATAATCTTAAAGCTCCCAGCATTTTTGTGTCAACCTTCAAAATTTATGCATAGGACAAATATGGAAAGCATAGATAACATCCAAAATGTTTCCAAGTAAACATGTCACTGTAGTAAATGAAAGATTTCCACTGCCTTTAATGTTTTAATAAATGTTTAATAGGAAATCCTAAGTATCTGGTCTCTCAAACTACATAAATTTCAGAATTCATAGGTGCCTCAGAAAAAATTACAAAAAACCCACCACATCCCCTCAAGTGTCACTTCCTTACAAAATAACATTGACACTAGGGATGGTCTTTTTTTTTGCATCTGGTGTAAAATGTGTTATGTTAGAAGAAGATGCCACAGAAGCAAAATGTATTATTCTCATTAAAAACCCAATGCTTTCCTTTTGGGAATGGTATAAAGACAATATGACCAATAGGGCACTGCTAAGGCATTGTAAAGTGTCATGAATACTTTGGGAACCATTGTTTTCCTCACAAGGTATTGTATATTTGCCACTTCCTTTCAAGATTTCTTCCTTAATTAAAATGTAAACTCCTCAGTATTTCACTGTTAAGGTCTAACCCAGTGTAAGAAAGATATCTTTATACAGCTGAGTTCTCTGTGAAGAATATAAAGCTACAGCATTTTTTCTTGTTTGGTTTGATTATGACTAGATAATTAAATTGAGATATTGGACATAAGACACATTATCTATTTCTTTCAGAAGAATTTAATTTCATGCATGAGAAGTTGCTTCTTCCCCTTTTTGTCCACTTCTACATATCTCACTAAAGCAGTAATTTTTTTTACGGGGAGATTTTTGGATGACAGCTATAACTAAGGTCCCATACAGGTGGTTATCTTTATAGGTAAAATGATCATTGCAGATTGGAGTTAACCTGCTTGGTTTACAACACTTAATCCAAAAGAACCCTCTGTTTATGGAGGAAACAAAGCACTGGAACAAAGTTTCCTAGGGAACAAAATGCTGTTTATAGGAGGTTGCCTCAGATTTGTGTCCACTTAAGCTAGAGTGTTTAGTTTCAGTCCGTGGTTTTATGCCAAATTAATTGAACTACAACACACAACAAAAAAATAACATGGAAGAAACTGGACCTACTCTTCATGTGAGACAGTCAGTAGACTCTGAAAAGAACAGGATGCCCTTCATCTTATTTGCAATACTTTAGCTGATTGAAACTAAGAATAGTTTGAAGTCTGTAAGGATTGTAGGATTAGGACTACAATGAGAAGATTGCTAAATTTGTTTTGTTGGATTTAAACAAGTATAAAGCCCAACTTTGCAAGAAACAGGTGGAATGAAAAGTGGATTACATTTCTCTTGTGCTTTTACATACGTCTATCTATCTATCTATCTATCTATCTATCTATCTATCTATCTATCTATCTAATCTATCTATCTATCTATTTCCTTTTTTTTTTTTTTTTCCTTCTCCATGTGTAGTATGCACTAAAATTTGCTAAGGAATGACCTAGACCCACAGTGTAAAACACAGGATGTGATGAATTGTAATATTTTGTCTGGAAATAATAAACATAAAATTTTTCTCATTTAGCTTTAGCTGTGTTCAACATCACAATCAAGCCAGCCCCAGGTATTTAATGAAGAGTAGAGAAACTCTTGAAGGGATTGTCATCTCATCTCAATTGTCCTCAGGATGTATGAGGTTTTTTTTTCATCAGTTAGAGAGGGGGTACACAATAGTCTGCTCATATTCAGTGCACAGCTTTTGGGAAATAAACTTAAATGCAATAAATCCTTTGAGGTAACTAACAATATTTTTGTGTGAGAGATAAAACCAATATTTTGTATGGGAGTACAGAAAAACTGTAATTTGCTTTCTAAACTTCATAATTTCTACATGTGGATCTGCCCTTGTGGTGCACAGACAACTGGGAAGGAACCCATTTCAACAAATTAATTTAATTAGTACCTTAAGTTCAAGGTACTAATTGAAATCAGCTGAATTTTATCCCACACAATCTGAATTTCTTTTACAATGAAGAAAGAAAGGATATACTGAAGGGGAATAGGGTAGATAGAAGAAAGATCATTGTGGAACAAAAAGCAAAGAGTGAAAATCTTTCTAAGGTAAAAAAATAAGCCCCAAGTAGATTGGTGCATACACAAAAACTCAAAAGTTATTTTTCTCTTTCTCCACACACCCTCTGCTCCCATATCCTCCTACAACTGAGAAAGAATCTATCAGCCAAACCAGAACTGTTTTTCTTGAATTAGACTTGGGAGAGAAACAGAACATTTAGAAACCTTGAGGAGCGGAGACGTGCTACATTACTTGTACTACCACACTTGTGAAGCAGTATGCAGAGTTTCTTCATAGTTCTCCTGGGAGAGCTGAGGAGTTCAGACCCTCTGCACTGTATATTAAATGGAAGAGTTAGTTTGAAGCATTTGATGTATCTGTAGGAAATAGATTTCCTTGCTGTGCTTTTACGTTTGATGTGCAATGAAAGCGGTGAGAAGAGAATACAATCAATTGAAGGACTGTGATATGAGCAAGGAAATTTTACATTAATTTTTCATTCAAATATGCACAAAGCAGAAAAAAAAAAGTTAGGAAAAAATATCAAGGAGATGTGATAATAGACCATGAATGGAATAAATAGGAAAACTCAGTTTGAAGGAATTAAATCTTAAGGTATAGGACACAGCAGTGGCAGAGGAATGACAGCAAGAGACATCATTCTGACATGTACATATCCACACAGCTTAGGAAATATTGTGAAGCAAATCCTTTCTGTAAAATGCTTTCAAAACGCCCATCATGACAATGACAATTGAAAGACAGAGAGCTGTTCAACAAAGAGGGAGAGTGATAAAGTACAAAGAAGAATGAGGACAGAAGAGGATGCAGAGAAAAAAGAAAGCGTGGGGAAGAGCAGGGAAGTAAATGGACAGACATCTATTACAGCTTTAAGAAAACAGGAGTGTAACTATTAGAATGTTCTTTGCCCTTTACAGTTATTTTTTATCTCACTCTGAAGTTTTCATGATTATAAAATAACATCAGTTGTGTTTCAAAGGGATAAGTATTACCTAAGAACTAGAACGAATGTAAGTGATCTTCAGTGTCTTTGAGTTAGGTTATTCAAATATGCATGCTGTAGTTTAGGACATAGTGAACACTGTGTTGGGTGCAGGTGATTAAACTCAGGGACAGGTTGCCCAGACCTCTGGTTTAAGTGTTCATCCTTGGAAATGCTGAAAACCCGACCGGGCAAAGTTCTGAAAAACTACTCAAGATGACCCTGCTTGAGGAGGGAAGTTGAACTATACAATTTCCAGAGGTTCAAGAAAATTGTAACTATTCTGTGATCCTCTCACCATTCCACAGCATAAATGTGTGAAAGAAGCACATTTTTGTGCTTCTAAAATCTGCCTTGGAATAGTCATTCTTTTTCCCTGTGACTTATTATGGAGCTTGGTATTATAATTAAGAACAGGTAGGCAGCAAATCATAGCTGTACTTTGTTCTGTAGATTTTTTTTTCAAAAGAAATGAAAAAATGTAGCCTGTATTACAGCTGTCACAAATTACACTGCTTTTATGCAAGATGACTGTTGCCTAAAGAAAACATGGTAAGACATTGTTTTCAATCATTTTTCTCAATTCATAAATATAAGGATATTATTCCCATCACATGAACATATAGTTATTGTTTCCTTCTGAGATGATATGTCAGATCATAGTTTTTACTGTTCGCAAGGTATTCATTTTTCTTCTCTGTTTTAGTAGATTTTGATTTGGACTTTAATTTTGAAAGGAAACCCACTGAGATATATGAATATATGAAGGAAATATTTCTAATTTATCATTTTGGGTTGGTATTTAATTTTGTATTGATTTTATTAACCTGATGCTTAGATTTATTCTTTTCCCTTTTTCTTTCTTCAAAAGAAAAATTTGTGTGTAAGGATGTAGCTCATTTATTTTCCTAAATATATGTTCTGTGTTGCTCAAGTCACCATCTTTTTTTTAAGATGAAGAAAAATACAGTTCATGGGAGGGTGCTCTCATCAAGAGAGATTGTTTTATTTCAGATGAACTTGCAACTGCATGTTTGATTAAGCAGCAAGTGGTGGCACATTAGTTGAAATGGACCATTTGTTGTATTAATAAGGTAAACAGAGATATCTATTCATTGTGTGCAAGGTAATGCCAGTTTACAGACACTTCAAATCCTGTCAGTCTCTGGTTTGGAATCAAACTTACCTATTCAACATGGCTTGACATATAAAGAGAGAAAAAGTATGGTTTTTGCATTTTCCAATAATTATTCTATTTATCTTCAGGTTTGTTTTTTTTTTTCCACAGTCATGAATGGAAAATCCTCACCTCTTCCAAAGAGGAGAAAGAATTGGAAAATGCAGTAAAACAGCTGTGTGAATTAAGCCAGTCCTGTATGAAAGAGCTGAGATGGAGCTATGTTAAATGCATCAGACTCTGCTAAGATGCAGTGTTTCCTTGAGCACAGTGTTTAATAAGAAAGAGAGTTTCCTGAAACAGGCCTGCCATGGTTCCAGTCAGCTTAGAGAAATCCAAAGGGTTTGGATCTGTCTTCACCCTTCTGTGTACACTTATTTATAAAAAATGTGTTTTTACCTAGGGTAGCCAGGCAGATATTTAACATAGTTACACAGTCGTTACTACACCAGTTCCCTGCAATAGTGAAGGGAGTGAGTAGCCAAACAGAGCACGAGCCTTGCACAACAGAGTTAGGAAACTCCAGTTCTGCTTTTGTAACTATGATGTCCTGAATCTTTTTTCATATTATCTTTTGTCTTATGTTATTTCTGATCACGCAGGCCAGTTTCACCTGGCAAAAGATTGCTAGTGTAATGTGAATTTCCATCTCCTCCTTACATACTAAGTATTTGTTTGTAGACATTGACAAAATTGCTCAGGAAAAAAAAAAAAGGTTAGTTTTCACAAAGTAATTTAGTTCTCATCAGATCTTGGCAATTTGTCTTTAGAAAAGCTGTGGGCTGGTCACAACACTGTACAGGCATATACAAACAGCAACTGGCATGATTT
Organism: Brachypodius melanocephalos; assembly: GCA_013398615.1. Lineage (NCBI taxonomy): Eukaryota > Metazoa > Chordata > Aves > Passeriformes > Pycnonotidae > Brachypodius > Brachypodius melanocephalos. Next base: position 26,661,665 of record VZSR01003803.1, read on the forward strand.
ATGATATCCTTACCTCTAAATCTTCTCTAAATGCACATTTTTTAAGATTTCTGTAGAAGCCCATAGAATTGTATGAAGAGACACAGTTTAATTTTTGGCTCAAAATAGGTAGGAATGCCATGTACTTTCTTGCCTAGGACTCCACTGTGTTTTTGTCAGTGCACCTTCCCAGAACAATGTTTGACCATAATTATTTTTTTCTAGCCACCCCAACTTTTAAGACATACCTTTTACAACTGTGTTATATCATAGGAAACAGAGAGTAAAAGAGAAGTAAAGAAAGTCCAAGAAATGCCTGAAATTATAAGGGAGCTTAAAATAATTTTTAGGGAAAATTTAATTTTTTCACATGATAAGAGCCATGAGAGCAAAAAACCCCACATCTCACTAACCACTCTTGAAACTTTTGAGCCTGTGCAATGCAGATAGATTACGTATTTTGTGATGTTAATGCAAACTTTTGAAAAATATCATAATAATTTTATGCTGAATTAAGTCAAAACCAGTACTTACTTCAAAAGAAATTCACCATAAAAAAGAGAAAATATCACTGTTCCTAATCAGCATAAACAAATTTATAATTAAATCAATTGATTCATTCAGCTGAAGAAGTTTCCTGAAGAAAACTTTATTCTTCCTTCCTCTATACTGTGAATATTGTGGCTTTTTTCAGTTTTAAAGAGAATTAAAATTAAAATCATAGCTTCTAGATGATACGTTCTTAGTGAAGTTTTATTTATGAATCCTACAAAAATTGATGAAATCCAATCCCCTCAGAATTATGGCCTTCAATCAAACTTATTTAGTCAGCATCTGCATATTATCTACAAAAATTTGATGTGATTTGTGCACAGATGAGATCCATTGTTTTCAAACACTCACTACCATAGGTAACAGCTTACATTTTGGTAGCTTTGATAGATATTCAAGCTATTTTTTAAAGTCAGTAACTAAATTCCTCTTCCCTCCTGAAGCATCCCTCCCTTGTGTTTACAATGAAGGACAGAAGTTTGGCCAGAGTGGAATAAGTTGCTGAGAACATCATGCAAAGAGATTCCAGAAGGAATGAAAATCATAATGTTGTAATAATGAGGTTTCTCTTATCCATAGCAGGTGAAGGATGGAACACATCAGAAAACAGGGCTCCTTTTACCACAGTCCAAAACTGAAAAGTCTCTGAGGAAAAGTAACTTTGAGTTGACAGATGCCACCTTTCAGGAAAGAAAATGAAATCTTGAAAACAGAAAAGGAAGTGTTAGAAACACTCTGGAAAGGAGATATGATCATATAAAATGCAATTAAAAAAAAAAAAAAAGAAGAAAATTTCAAAATGGATTGACTACAAACAAGTGGATCGACATGAGTGTAATACAGTTAAAAGGACCAAAATTTGTTAAAAAATTAACTGTACTGAAATCTCAAAGCCAGGGAACAAATCCAAACAGCATACAGGAGAGGATATAGATGAAATGACATGCCTAATTTAAAAAAAAAAACAAACAAAAAAACCCCCCAAACAAACAAATCAAAAAACCCCCCAAAAATCAAAAACCAAATAAAACCCAAAAACTTCACTGAAGGGAAAACAATCAAATGTCATGGGATACCATGAAATGCACTGAAAAAGTCCAAAACTTGCCTAAATTAACCTTAATGAAATCCCAAAATCAGGGAAAAAATTCAAAAGGATGGAAAACACAGGAGAAGAAATGAATGAAATGCCATGGCTAATGGAGAAAAAAAAATTGTTTTTCCATTGGTTGTAGTCACTTTGTTTCAAATTTTCTGGGTTTTTTAAATTTTTGATTACCTTTGTAGAGTGTTTGTTAAACTCTCTCCTCTAATTTCATTATTTTATTTCCTTCTCTGAAAGGATTTCAGTATGGTTAATTTTGGCAGTTTTGATCTATTTCACGGTACCTCATTTCATGTCAATCCATTTGCTTTTAGTGACTCCATTTCCAAATTTTCTTCTTGTTTTCAATTGTATTTTATTTGATCATATCTCCTTTCCAGAGATACGATCAAATAAATTTGTAACACTCCCTTTTCTGTTTTCAAGATTTCTTTTTCTTTCCTGATGCCATAAATATATATTTATCTTTATACTTTTTTCAAGAAGCCAACATTAATCATTATATGGAAACTAAATTATGTATTTCAGGGTCTTACAAATGTCAGGGGATGTCTAGGCTGTTTCCTAAATTAGGAAGGGAGCCAGGGAGTAAGTACAAGCACTTGACTCCCAGTCATCCAGAATGCTTAACTATCACCTCACTTCCTCAGACTGCTGCAGAGAACTCCCTCAAAAACAAATCCTGAGCATGCTGCCAAACATTGTTCACTTCAGGGACTCCTAAAAGGAATACGAATAATCCTGCATTGGATTAATTTCCCTTTTTCCTAATAGCATTTAGACAAGCTTAAATCAATGGATACCTAACACACACCTTCAGCTTTATAAAATAAAAACACTGGTCTTCTACGATGCAGCACAGACCTCTCACTATATTTAGCAATCTGAACTGGAAAAAATACATCAAAAAGACATTTTAGTTACACTTTAGTTCTTCAGGAGCATGGCTTGAGTCAGAATAGCCACAGAGACATACAATGACTGGTGTGTGGGCTGCCAGTTTTGTCTACAGAGAGTAGGTTTGAGAAGAGAGCGAACATGAACCCGTTGGGCTCACCTGGTCCCAACAGTAGGGATCAGAGTGACCTTCTTAGCATAATGAGGCCACTGATAAACACAAGAACTTTCCAGAGACATTTGTGAATTCCTCAAATTACAGTACCACACCATTTTGCTGTGTTAAATTTGTTAGGCTGCTGTGCCATCTCAATTGTTCTGTTACAAGAGAAGTTTCATTCTAAATTTCTGTTATTAGGCAAGTTGCATTGTTTTCATCCTCCAGTGGATTGCTTACTACTTTAGATTCTACCCTTCCTGTACACAGAAGAAAAATTTCTGGCATATTCACCTCTGCCTACAAGTTCCTATCCTCTGCCACCCTAAGGGATCTTTTAAAAGATTCCATCCAGCAGTTATGCTTCTCTGAAACCACATCTGGGCTCACCTTTGAGGTTTGGCCAAGTAGCGCGGTTCTTGAAAAGGTGTGTGGTTTAGTTTACATAGTCCAGCCAGGGAATTTGCAATATGAGCACAACAAAACAAATGTATTTGTGTTTCTGATGGCTAATCTTACATTGTTGATAGAAAGTTCTTTGGTTGGCATATGCCTCATTTCCTTTTACAGCATGGAGCCAGCAGGAATTAACAGCTTTCACCCCATTAACCCTTTGAAGATGTTAAACAGATCTGTCTCTACAGGACCTCTCCTCTACAGACACATGCCACTCCATCTGCAAGTATTTGGCAAATACAAACATTCACCTGAATCTTACTGCTCAGATACAAATTGGAATTTTATTGAGATTGAGTTGTTATTTTATGTTTACATCAAAGTTTCCTACAATGTGAAGAAGACCTTATTGTGGGCTCACTGCAAGTATATGGGAAGTATTTTGCAAACTCCTTGTGAAGTCTATGATACAAGGGGAAGAGTTTTATTGTGGGTGCCATCAAGCCACCCAACCATTGCTCAAGTTGAGAGGATGCACCATGGCATGATAAGTGGGTTCTATTCATCACAATTGAAATTAGAGTGGACAAGGGATTCCTTCAATTTGCCAGCATAATTCAAACACAGATTTGTCTGAGATTTAAAAATGCTGTTTCCTTCTTCCAGCTGTACAGAGCAAAGTCACCAGATGTGGTGTCATTGATGTACACAGATCTTATTACAAAGAATGATCTCTTCCTGAAGGACAAGTCTCAAAGCACAGGAGTGTTTGACTGAAATTGCTTCAATTCTGACCCATGCAGTCATTTGAGATTAAACTTGGATAGTTCCACCCTGCTGTTTTTGTAGTTAGTTTTCAAATTGTATCGTAATTTTTTTCAAAAAATGACAATCATTTTAGCAAGTCATTTCAGACTTTCAGCAATGGCTTCTCTATGTCAAACATTCTTTTATTTTAGGGCTTATAATTTTAACACTGCTAGAGACATGGTTACTTCAACAAATTGAGGGGGGGTTTTTTCATTAGTTTCCAATTTCCTTTACACTTTTATATTTAGAGACTGTGAAATAGTGCTCATTAACATGTCAATTATAAGTCCACTCCAAGAACTCATTTAACCCATGAAGGTCGAAAAGGTTTAGTTTAAAAATCAATAGTGAATAGAAGATAATGATAAAAATCATTAAATATAAATGCTGAAAGGAATCAGATTAGATAAACACACTTTTTACACTTTTAACCTTAAATTTTGTGGGTTTTGTTTTTCTGAATGATTGTGGGTCTTCTGCTACAAACATCTGCATTGACATGTTCGCAAAACTTTCCAGTTTTCTCTTATGTCAAGTACTCAAAATTCAAAATTTGCATGGTATCAAAAATGGACAAAAGGGAAAGATGATTGATTCAGCTGTAATTCATAGAAATTGGAAACCCTCTGAATAGTTGCATGGGCATGATCATTTATTAGAAAGTGTAGAGCAAGCTTGTGTAACCTAATATTAATTAGAGTGTTTTTCTGGGTCTGCAATTTTGAAATCGGTGGGGTAGTCAGTGGAGCTCAAGAAAAATAAATTTTATTTTCAGTAATTAACATCATCTGTCAAGAACAATTGATAGTGCTTTTGATATTTGTTATTTCTGCCACTGAAGACAGATTTTTGCTTGATTGCATACTACTTTTCATTGAAAGCATTTCTATTGGCCAATTTTAATATTTAACAGCAAAGTGAATTACACTTGGGTAATTGGTATTTAGGTAGTTGGTATAAAGTAATATTCAGAGCATTCTTCCTCTTTTTTTCACCTGTTTTAAAATTATGAAACGGACAGTCCTGTCAATAGAGAATCAGCTCCCATGAATCCTATTCCTAGAAGACAAACTCTTTCACGAGAAAAAAAAATCTGTCACTGGAGATAATTTTAAGTGTGTTAAGTGAATTCATTTTCTGATGTAAATAAATAAAAGGAAAAGAAGAAAATCGTGGTGTACAGGGATATCATAGAAAGATTAGGATTTGCTTTTTACTATTTATGCTTGTGGATGCTGTGAGATTTTCAGAGAAGATAGTTACTGGTTACTAAAATAAGATAGAATAGATAAGAGAAGAAAAGAACTTTTTTGAGTTTTTTTTCCCTATAGCATTGCTTGTAAAGCTAACGTTGTGTTTAACCCAGAGAGAAGAATATCTTGGGATAAAACCAAGAATGTTTTTATTCATATGCCAATAGATATCAATTATTCAGCATTTATAAATTCTCAAACAATGTTAAATCTGGAGCCCAAATAAAGAAAGTTTTAGAGCTCTAAGACTGAATTCATATTAGTAGCTTGATGTTGTAAAACGTCAGAATGGCAAGCACCAAGATCTTGCTAATTCTGCAGGGTAATAGACTACTCTTTAATGCAGACTCAATTCAGATCATGAATGGATCACAAGAGAAAATGAGACTCATCATTTTGAGCTAGTCAAGCCTAATATTTTCCCTCTGTTTTTTTTTCATATTGAAAGGATTAGCAATCTTCTTCAGAAGAAATTTAGGACTGGAGAGACACCTGCCAAGGAAGGTAAAAGGTGAATTGCCAGCAGTTCTCTGGAGACACGTACACAACTGGTCTTGTTACCTCTGGTTCAAAAAAGGATTATTAGCATCTCAGTTTCCTAAACACTGTATTCACTCACATTATTGAGAAAAGAAGAAAAAATGCAAATATGTAGAGGGGTTTGAATCTCTTCCGTGCTATTTAGCAATACCAAAGAGCTGCCTGAAAACCTTGAGAACAATTTAAAACAAGAAAATAAGGAGACATAAATTTTCAAAAAGCTGTCAAGATGGAAAGGATAAAATAAATTTATAAGACCCAGAAACAGAGAAACAGAACATATACCAAGCTTGCAGCAGTGACAAGTTATATTTGGTCAAGTCTAAGGTTTACTGAAATACTTCTGAGATAATGCAATTCCAGATTATAAGAATTTGTTGCTGATTTCTGATGTTCTTAAGTTTTTGTCCTTTTTATCTCCCTTTTATTATTTATCTCCAGTGTTGAAAACAAGTTGTAGAAATATCTGGAATTTAATGAAAGTTTAAGAGGGAAGTGTAAATTCAATGAGCTGTTTGAAAAACATGTCTATAATAAAAAGAAACTATTTTATCTCAAAGACAGTCATCTAAAAGTTTCAACATGTCAGGGACAGTATTCCATTCATTTTATCTAGTAAAACACATAAAAAGTGCTCATGATTCTACATAAATTGGATGAAGCCATTTTGTCATGGAGTGCTCCCTATTATGTGAAAAAAAAGCATTGTGTTTTGTGGAAAAAATATGAAAAAGAATTTCACTGTGATAATCCTCTAATATTTTTTTCTTCAGACTGAATTAATAATGCTATTGCTGGAAAAAGACCATGTATATATATATATATAGATAGATAGATAGATAGATAGATAGATATATGTGTGTGTATATATATGTGTATATACATATATATATGTGTATATATGTATATATATGCATGGTTTACTGAAGCATTTAATCCTCTTAAGTGCTAAGCACACACAAAACTGAAAAATAGCCTAATGACCACCAAGATCAATAGGCTGATACAAGGACAGAAGGACAAGGACAGGAAGAGCAGTGTACAGACCAAGCAGGAACCAAAGTGTCTAACGTTTTGTGAACAAGGTTAATATGTTAAAATCACATAACTCCTCAGTTATCAGAAAAGAACAGAGGTGGTATAAACCACATAAACTCTCCAAAGCATGCTCAGTTGTTCTTTCCTGTTCAGGTAGTGAGGTGTTTTTGTTCCATGATTTCTCAGGAAACATTCCCAGTCATGTTCTACTATTGGACTTGCTCATCTGAAAATTGTGAGAGGATTCTGCAGATGGAGTTTAGCATACTTCTTTCTTAATAATCTTAAAATGGAGAGGACAATACAAAATTTGATTTGTCAGATTTGTTATATAATTCAGATAGAACAATAGAATGAAAGAAAATGTCGTCACCTGGAACATACTGCTGTAGCTACCTGGTTAGAGGCAAAATAGGAATTTTGGAAAGATGGCTTGGCTATAATATAATACAATTTGGCTGTTCATGTTGATAGCACTTAATCATTAGCAGGCAGAGAGAAAACATTTTTTAAAAAGTAGAAGTGAGATTGTCCTGAAATTCCTACATTGAATGTCTTGTTACTAACAAAAACAAATTTTATTTTCATTATATATATTAGTGGATCTTGTGGCTGAGAGCTGTAAAGAACTTTGCAAACAAAAGCAAGCAAACAACTGCCAGGAAAACAAAACAAAACGAAACAAAACAAAACAAAGCAAAACAAAACAACAACAACAACAACAACAAACCAAACAAAAAAACCCAGAACAACAGCAAGCAACCCCCAGAAACATGGAGTAATATTTGAATGTGTTTTTTTAAAGTTTATGTGATTTTTCACTTCTCCTTACTTTAAGTACATTTTTCAACCTAAATGACCATAAATGATAAATGGCCAGGAAAAAAAGCCTGTATCATTTGGGATAAATATCTTTTTCCAGAAACACAGGAATCTGAACACCTCAATTTATTCTTCTTCCTAGTGTTGTCAACAACAGATTAAAAAAATAGGAAAATATTTATGAACAAAATAAAAGTATTTCTATTGAAAAGAGTGCCTTAAAATATTAAATTCTTCTAGTAACATAATGTCTTTCGTAAGCTCAAATAGATTGTGAAATATTTCAAATTTAACTTCTCATTTTGCCTGAAGGTTAAGCATTGCTTTTCTCAGATAAATCAATTGTACTCACTCAAAGTGCACTTTTTAATTTATTTTATTTCTGGTACTTTTCTTTCTATTTTTTTTTCCAGGCAGAGTTCTTTGTACAGAGATTCTAAGATTAAAATAAAGTTTAAATCCACAATGAAATACCATTTCTGGAAAATTACATTTCAGATTTGAGGACACTCAAATTAGTGTCTACACACTCCTGTTTCAGGAAAAGTTCATGGATGGAGCTTTCACTATTTATGCAAACTCTTGAGGGTCAGAAGTTCAACTATTTGAAAGAAGTACAATTTTGTTCTGGAGGCTCACAGCAAAATATAAAATAAGGCAATTTAGCTTGAGTGTTTGCATAGCAAATTTTCTACAGATTTTCATTTTTTGAAATTCTAAAGAGGTAACTACTACCTGGAAAAAGATGTCCTGTGCACAACTACACAGGAAATGAGGACTGAGAAAAGAAGTTTTCAAGAGAGGCTGAAGGAGATACCAGAAGAGAGTGAGAACTTGGAGAGCAGGCTCACAAATCCCCAAAGATTACATTGAGAGAAGTGTGTAAATCAGGGAAGCAAAAAAAACCCCAAACCCAAGCAACTTTTAGGACAAAAATTCATATACCTGCACTAAAGTTTTCTTATAAAAGGAGCTCACCAGAGACTGATAAGCAAGGGATGTGGGATGGAGTCACAGAATGTGCCTCTGGGCACATCACTGTGGCTCTGCTGAAATCCTGGGGGAGCTATTGCTGCTTAATGCTAATATGTGTGGAGAAGCAGACTCAGTACCAGATCCTTCTGCTGCTATTCCAGTGGTGTCTCTTTAGTCTCAATGCTAGTGATTCCAAATATATAGGGGAAGAAGACACTAATGAGAAACTGTAAAAATTAATTAAAAAGTTCATAAAGTTCCATCTTTGCACATAAGAATATGAATTTTTAAATGAAGTACCATGAAGTAACGGAACTAGTGAGAAGTTTTATGTTCTACCATAAAAATAGATATCTCAGTCTTTCACTAAAATGAAATTTCCATTTTTATTTCTGATGGATCATGTGATTTTGCAGCACTGAACTTGCTAATAGTTAGGGGATTCCTGCCACATTGTGTGACAGAGTAAAACTCGGTCACCAAATTTGAATGAAGAGAATAAAATAAATTAAGTGTTTTTAATGAGGGATATATTTAATACTTCCCTGAGAATTTAAATCTCAATAATAGTTTCATTGTGTATACTCAGAATGTGTGTCAGAATAACAAAAGAAATTAAATTTATTGTGTTAATATCACCTTTACACCTCAGATACAGGTATACTCATGTAAATATGTAAAAAAATCTTGGAATTTCTCAGAAGATATTGAATCAATACCTCATGTTGACTTATTTGAAATAGTTGCCTCACCACTCTAAACTTTCGATTGTGTAAACCACATATATACAAACTGAGACATGAAAATGCTAACAAATGGGTTCCCATCTGAGTGTGAAGTTGACTTAAGGTGAACTGCTATTGTCATAGCTGAACAAAGCATGTTTCTCCAAAATATCCTTCCATGTCATTGCTCTTAGAAACCCTTTGATTAGCTTCTCTTTTCAAGACACATAGAGTTTGTAAGAACAGGTAACAGAAAAACCAGGCTGACACACGAGCCTTCTGAAACAAAGGTGGTAGAAAATAAAGGGAGAAAACTTCAAGCTAAATCCAGGCTGGGGACAAATATTCTGACTTCATTTTGTTAATTAGTGAGGATGTAGAGAGAAAAGAGCAGTTGGCACTGTGGGGAAGTGGTGGGAGGTTAAGAAGGCAGGCAGTGAAAGGTCATCAGCTCTTGGGGAATGGGGAACAGGAGGCGCGTGCTCACGGGCTGTGAAAGAGCGATGCGTTAGCAGGAGCTGGGATCTGGGGTGAACTGCAGGGGACCATAAAACTGGTGTTCCCAGAGAAAAAAAATTGTGTAAGAAAGTGTATAACACTTCTTGCATGCACTTCTGAAGTATTTCCTCTGTTTTCTGGTTGCTTGTGTTCACGAGCGAATACCTTCACATTGACCCTGGAACAGAAACAAAATTTTTAAGCTCAGATTTCATACAGTATGTATCACTGCATTACCACATAATGAGATTCCATACAACAGATGGTTCCATATTTCACAAGGAATATACTGTCTCCATCAAATTACTAGGAGCTACTTCCAAAATAATTTTAACTCCATTAATAAAACTGATTTACTAGGTTTAGTATTTATGCTCTTTTTGGAAGACTCATCAGATTTAAATGTCTGACTCGTATATAAGTCTAAGTATTAAAACATTATGATCTGCCCTGAGTGATAAAGTGAAGCAGTTTACAAAATAAATGACATCTACAGCCACTCTAGCAGTCAGCTAATAGTATGAACACATTTGGGGGCACGGCATCGTTTCCCAAAATGTGACACAAAAGCACAAAGTTCTCTTGGAGACCACAAACAGCTGTTTATTAGTGTCAGAATAGTGTATAACAATGTGACTTTGTTTATTCTAGAAGTGCCTTTGTACTGTACAAGCATCGCATAGTGTTATTTGACAACGAAGAGTTTAATATCTTGCCAGATTACAGCTACAGAACTTTCAAATCAAAGTACTTCACTCTTGAAAATGAAAGAAAAGCAATGTGAATGATTCTGTTCTAATGAAGTGCAGGCCTTCTCTTGGGAATAAAAATATGATAATTCATATAACTGAAGCATTCCATGTAAATTGTCAGCCATTCAAATTAAAGAAGTAAGTAATGAATAACTGCATGCAAGATTGCGTGGTGATTAGCAGTACAATATTTAATATCAACTGATGTTATCAATCATTTCCTACTGTAATTACCCAAGGTGTTGAATAGAAAATTGCTTTTAAAGAACATTTCAACAAAAGGAGTAGTAATTATTACAGGTAACTTGTAAAGGAGACTGTTGCCTCATAGTCAGAAGTTGTCAAAAAAGTTTTCCAGCCTTATGAATATTTTATTCTTTTTCTGTACTAAAACAAAATAAATGTTTTTTGAAAAATTCGCATGAAAAATGAGTGAGAAGCACACAGAAAAGCAGACCCTAAACTCACCAAATAGTGAGTGATCATTAGAGAAATTGTTAATAATGAATAAAAATTATGTACATGGTTAGCCACAGGCAAAGGGCCTACATGACACAATATTCACAGCCAGAAATAGATCTTGAAAGATGGCAAGCACTTTTTTTTTTTTTTTTGATAATGCATTTTTAAGCACATTTTTTTGCAAAGTGTTTTCAACTGAAACAGTTCATGTATTTATATATTTATTTATTACTGCAATCTGTGGCGGTGCTATTCTCTGCCTATATCATGAAAATAGTGCATGCTAACACACTTTTGAACATGGCCAACAAACTACTTTACATCATGCATCAGTAAAATGAAGAATTGCTTTTCTTGGAGTCTGTGAAATTATACTTATGTAAGACCCTCTGTGTGATCTCTCTTAATTTTGGCTTTTGCGGGTGTTCTATTTGATTGAGTTAGTCATTAATTAGAGCTGGGACTTGAATCTGAGTTTCTTTTATCTCAGGTGTATGTAAATGACCACCAGATTAATAGATGTTCTGAACTGACAAAGTGGTTGAGGGATACATTTCTCTTTGGTTTTGAACAGAAACCTAAGAGAAACCATTTTGTCCTTGAGCTAAGAGATTTTTCACAATATAATTTTACCCAAATAGGTAGATTTGCTTTAACTTCCAGATTTGATAACCATCTCTACATAAACCATTTTTATGAATTTTTTATTAACATTAGGTAGGGATGAGGTGGGATGGACACTTCTAAATCAGTTTAAAACCACTCAGTTCATTTTCATTTCAATATATTTTTACAGCGTATGAGAGTTAATTTGACTCCACGTCCGTGGACTGTGCTATTTGTCTCTCACACTAATTTATTTTTTAATTGATGGCACATAATCATAGAACAGTTGAGATTGTAAGGGACCTCTAGAGATCATCTTGTCCTACACCTTTGCTCAAGCAGGGCCACCTAGAGCCAGTTATCCAGGATGATGTCCAGATGATTTTACATTTTTTCCTTTATTTCTTCATATATTTTTATTTCTCTACTTTGAAACAAATCCAGGTGTCCTTAAGCTTTATTTTTTTTCTTTATTCATTAGTTCCAAGGCTAGATATCTACTGTGAATTAAAAGTATCACAACGGATGAAAATTCATGCTTCACCACATCTTGTTTAATTTCTTTTAAAGATCTGGAAATGTAATTGTGGAATAAAAGAACCACTAGTACTGTCTTCAAATACCATGACTAAGTGAAGAGCTGTTATATATTTTACTCTGAAGAGAGCAACTAGAACAGAAGACTCACAAATTCTCACTTTTAAAGAGAGACTTTAAGAAGGCTACCCTTCTACTATGCAGTTTTTAATTTGGTCCTTAAAATACATGAGATTAATGTCTTTTGCTTTACTTGAGAAATAAGTTCTTGACTATGACAGTGAAAGGATTGATCTATGACTGGCTGGTAATCGTAATAACTAATTTTTATTAAAGAAATCAAAAACAACAAATGGAAGAGAATAAGGATACCTGGAAACATGATGTCATGCAAAGTAGGTATCTACTTTTAGAGTCAGCAGACACTTTTTTTGCTGAGTGTTTTCTACACTTACCCTAAGCAGTCTCTTTTACCAGAGAATCTTCTTTTTCAAAATGAGCATGCAGACTTTTTATGAAGTGTTTAGAAATGTGTTTTTAGAACTCTCAGCAGAGCCAGGAAGACAGCTAAACTAGTCAGGACCAGAGCAGGACATAAAAAAACCCCAGAAAGCCTAAAGGGATTTAAGCTAGTGTTCCTTATCCAGACTCAAGACTATACAGCTTTCTCACAAACCTTGGCTGGGAATCCTTTCCTACTGTTAGGCATATAAAGTAAATTGTTCACTGTAGCAAGTTTGCCTTAGTTGCTGAACAGCAGTCTATATCCTAAATCAAGGATTGACAGTAAGAAGCCTAACAGGCTCTGCCTGTGCTGTTTCATCTAAAACAAAACAAAGAAACCAGCTAAAACAAAGGAAAAATCAAAATTAAAAAAAAGAGCATCCTAATGAGATTAGCTTATGTTTATACTTCCTTGTACTGCTGTCTTTTAAAGTACATGTGGCTTGGAGAGGGAAAAAAGCAGTAATCCTAAAGAACTAAGTGAGCAAACATTAGAACAGGGTTGATGATCAGGGATTTGATGCTCCAAATTAACTGAAGGTCTTTAGTAGACAGACAGACAGAATTAAAATGCACAAGGCTGCAAGAACTTAGCCATGATGAACCCGGCCAGTGAAGGCCACTCTTCATCTCATTTGGAAATGTAGCACTCGCACACAACGATTCAGAGTACAGGTCTTGAAATGCTTGCTGTAATATCTCTGTAATAGCTGTAGTATGTAATTCAGTTGAATAAGTTATTAAATTGGTCTGTTGCAAAGAAGGATTAATAACTTTACTGCTGGGATGAACTCATCAGTTTTGAAAAATGTCAGCTATGAATTAAGATTGCCTACAAGTGGTAGGGGGATGCTGTAGTACTTTAAAGATGCAGATCTCCTATTTCCTGTGAGTTGACCACAGAGAGAAAAAAGCAACTTAGTGATGAGTAATTCTTCTTCTTAATACTCCTGATGACCTTCTTGAAAGCTAAAAAGTAAAATAATTTTACTTGATCGAAATGAGCCCTTCATCAAATGATATTTAAAGACCATACTAATTCTGAAACAGATAAATTACTTGTCTGTGCATGTGGTGTGACTCTCTTGGCAAGTCTTCTGTTAGTGCTGCACTGAGTTGTGTTTCTAAGCATAACAAATGGAAATTGCGTTACCCATTTCACTAAAAATAAGGATGTGAAGGAAATGTTCAATACCTGTTAAAATGGCTTACAGTCTTCCTCCTCCCTTGCCACAAGCAGATATTTGATTATTTCTTAGCTGAAAAAATGTGTAACAAATTTCTGCCTACCCTCCTACCTCACGCCTTCTTCACTCCTTTCCAAAGTATCTCAGTGCCCTTTGTGATCCTGAAATTAGTAGACCTTTGCTACAAAATCTTCAAATTATCTGTGTTTTAAAATAAAATCTTTCTGATCTTCTTTTTCTTTTTTTTTTTTTAAGCCAGATAATTTCAGTGAGTTTATTTACAGCACAGGTCTGCTAACACTTGTGTCAGTGCAACTAAGATGGCAGCAAAATGGGATATTCAGCTGGGAGTGACCAGCCAGAAAGAGGCAAAATTTGGATTCTAAAATCCCATAGAGGAAATATATCACTGAAATTCACCCTTACCGCATTAAAGCCCTAGGATGAAACAACACCGTGGTGCTGAATGGATGGTTCTGAAAGAACATATGCAAACACTTTGCTCTGGTACATGAGGGATTGCTTTATGTTCAGTATAATGCATACAGATTCAGATATAGTCAGATTACTGTTTGTAAACTGGAAATCAAAACAAACAAAAAACATAGCCCGTAGTAGCAATTCCTGAAAAGAAAGAAAGAAAAAAATTCCTTAGGGTAAACTGTCAGTTTGCATTGCAATCTTAATAAAAAGGAACAGTTGAAAGGAATCAGGCCTCAAAGTAATAATCATGTCAGAAACTGGATTGTAAACCCACATCACAGAATTATTTTGATTTATGTTTGTAGTACAGAGAGAAATACCAAAGAGAGTGTACAATGAAATTTTACTAGAATGAAGTCTCAGAATTTAGTCCCTGTACAGTTTGCTGCTCAAAAGTCTTGCTCAAGAGAACCATAAACCTACTTTAACAAAAGTTACTAATTTGCCTACTGTGTGTTGAGTCACCTAATTGTTGTTTAGGTTGATGTAACTGCTATGATAAAAGTAGTAAAATGAACCAAACTAGACTTTCAGAGCTGCAGAATGATACCCTCGTTAAATTTAGAGATGATCACTAAATGCAATCTGATTGGCTATTAAGACATTTCCCAGTCTTAATTCTGCATAATAAAATGTTTTACATCATGTAAGAGACAACACGAATAGAACAACGCCAAAAATGAATAGAGTGGTTTGAAGTTTGATTACCCAATGCATCCCTTCTTTATAATTTTCTGATTTCTCTGTTCATAATTTTGGTTCTTTATAGGCCATTTCGGAATTAAGCAGCTTCTAAGAAAAGGTCTGATGTTTACAGTAAAGTGATGGGGAGGAGAGATACACAACTTCTGTTAAGAATATGAATAATTCTTGGAGTGATTTTTGTTATTAAACAGATCTCTCTTTCCCTCAGTTTCCATATTTAAAAAAATATAATTTTTCTGCTTGCACAGGATGCTCTGCTTTTGAAATATCACACTTTTTACTGACCCATGTGAGGATACTAAAATATCATTGAAATATTGAAGAAAATGTTTGGATGCTGAATAAAACAGCTAAATGGGAGAATATACTAAGAAAATCTTTACTACATGTGGGCAGAAAATGGCTACAAAAAAAGATATCCAGGTTCCACTAAAGTATTTTTGAGAAAGAATCTACCAGTTTTTTTGGGAAAAATAAAGAGAAAGAAGAAAAATACCAGCAGGCAAAATGGTCTTAAAAATAAATTACTTTAAAAACAATGTTCTATATCTACATTTTCTCAATTTTCAAAATTACATTAAAAAGAGCAAATTAAATCTGAGATGTTAACATCTGCATACTCCAGCTACAGGACTGTGCTAGTCCATTATGCTGTCTCAGTATCTTTTGTATATTATCATTACTGATGATTGTTTTATATTTTCTCTTGAGTGAAGAAGGGACTTCCTGAGTTTTGCTTATAAAATATATAAATAAGTGTAGTTAAAAAATCTACTTATAAACTAGGTACTATAATTTAATTTTCTTCACTTTCCTTGTTGTGTAGAAGAGACTGTTCAAATTAGTATGTGTGTTTGCAGGAAGTCATGAATTCATATAAACAATTCAGGATATTCCTCGTTTCCTCTGCACTTTACCTCCAATACCACGGGATTCTATGAGACAAAAGTATGTCTAAAAATATGCTACATAGATTCTTCTTTTAATTACCAGGGAAAGTGAAGCTTGTTCATCTGGGAATCAGTAAGGTGTTTCACAAGGGGCTGCTGAATCAACCCTGTATTTACACTGTTCTCTTTTCCTCTGAGATTTGTTCTCTTAAGACATCTCACTGAAGTTTCCACTCAACGCTACTCACAATCGTGTTGAAGTTCTGTACATAATTACAGTTACCATATTACATGTCTGTTGGCAAGTTCTTCCTCATGACACCCATGCTGTTACTCCAAATGTAATGAAATGCCTCAATAAACTCAGGCACTGTTATGGCAGTCATTGACCTCACATATTAATTTTGGCATAAATGACTCCTTGACCTTCACAAGGAGAGAGAAATACATTTCTTTCTGACAATTTGAGTTAGAATCAGACTTGTTTATTTGTAATAACAGCTTTCTTTAGCTAGAAAATAACATGCATACTGAATATGCATAGCAAGTAATACGTATTTTCTTACTTATGGTGATGAATTTTCTTTCAAGCATTAATTAAACACTCCCGATCTATGAATCTCTAGGCTATTACCTATGTTTTAGGGCACAGTATACTTTACACAAATTTTATTTAAATCAATTTAAAAATATTTCATTAAGTGTTCTTTTCTGCTGTTGAGATTTTCTGTATTGAGATATAGCGGAAAAAAGAAGGCAAGTGGACAGAGAGTAAAAGTCAATCATCCTTTCCAGACCAATCCAAGGAACATCTTGGGCTCTAAATTTTAGCTCTTGATGTCTACCTCTTGAGTCCTGTAAAAAAAATAAACACCAAATGTGAAAAACCAAATGGGATACAAAAAAAGCAAAAACATCCAAAGGAAAACTGAATTTATGATGAGATTTGTAGGTGCAAACCCTTCCTTGTACAATCACTGCAAATCTACCTATATACAGCAGTAAATAACAGCCATTAGAAAAAAACAAACAAACAAACAAACAAAAAAAAAAAAACCAACCCCATATAAATTAAGAACTTACTGTGCACTGCTGCAGCAAAAAATGCTTAATATGGACAAATTATAAAGTGAATGCCTGTTTGACATCTTGTGGTCCATTTTCCCTGAAATATGCACTTAAATGTTAACATTAGATTCCATAAACAAAGGCCACCCACAACAAAGGTGAAAGAACATAAAAAGCCTAAAGTTGACAGTATAAGTATCAAATCTGATGGAGCACAGCAGTTATAAAAAACATAAAACATGTTGAAAACATCATAATTATAGCTGGTTAGAGATCAAAGAGATATGTGCAATAAAAGCAAACATAAACAATCAGAGAAGACACTTTAAAAGAGAGTTCTGTTGTAAACTTGAATGATAGCTATGAGGTTATATTTAGCTGACATTATTCAATTAAAAATAAAATGGTTTTATGACATTGATTTTTTAAATTGCTTGCTTCAGTTTTAAAATTAAGCAATTATGATTTGAGTATGAACACATATTTTGGATTTATATAGGCTTTAGGATGCAAGTATATATGTGCATATACATACACTCACATATATATACGTATATGTACATATACACACACGTTATGCATATATTTGTAGGAGTACGTGTTCATATTTCTTAAGATTGTGTAGGTGGAGATTTTATAGGACATATTATGGGTAACTGGAACACCTGAGAGAATATATTTCATAATCTGCAGCATATCAGTGTGTATTACTCAAAGATGGTCCTTAAAGTGATATTATGGAAGAATGATACTTGAAATTTCAACCAAACATGGCACCTGCAAGATGGGAGGTACTTATCACACACTAAGTTCCATCAATTTTA
The DNA here is from genome assembly GCA_013398615.1 of Brachypodius melanocephalos. Lineage (NCBI taxonomy): Eukaryota > Metazoa > Chordata > Aves > Passeriformes > Pycnonotidae > Brachypodius > Brachypodius melanocephalos. The sequence goes on from VZSR01003803.1 coordinate 26,679,430, forward strand.
TGTTGTTTTTTGAGTTTTTTTTTCTTCAGGAGATACCTTGCATGACAGAATTTGCCAGTGTCCATGGCAACAGGTATCTTCCCCAGTCCAGTTCAGAAAATACTGAACACCAAGTGGATGCCTTCTAACTTTAGAAATAATTCCCCAAACAAAACGAACTACACAGAAGAAATGTCTACACACACCCACTAGCTATAAAAGACCCTAAAGTGATCATCCTATTATAAAAGTCTGGATTCATCCCTTTGCATCCCAGGAGCACATAAAATAGGCTGACCTATCGGGCATAACGACATCCCATTGCTTTTGTCACACAGAACCAGCTACATAAACCAGATATAATCCTGGAGATCCATCACCATGTGATTGCATTTGGAGTATGGATGAGTGCTCACCTTTTTGGGCAGCAGGAAGAGAATGTAGGACCATAAAGTCTCAGCAGAAAGGCTTTCTGTGATAGTTGTCCTTACAAAATGCAGATGTTGCCAAGAGAAAAGGATATTTCCTGGAAGCTCTGGCCACTGGGTCTTTTATAAGACTAGGGTACTAAGTTACCAAAAATTTAAGTAGTAATTGAAAATCTTTTAGTGAGGACCTTATGAAAGTGAAAAAGAGAATATGAACATACAATGTAAAAAACTTTGACTATCTGTCTTCACAAAAACATTTGTTCAGTTTTCTAAACTCAGATATGGAGAAGGATAAAAATCAAAATCAGCTGTAACTTACCTTGCGTCCTTGAAACTAAAGTTTCCTAATTATTTGCTTGTTCAATTATTTGTATGGTTGCTTCAATTTCAATTATTCAGATTGTTTTAATGTAACAAAATCAAATATTTAAAAATAAAATTCCAACAAATTTCAATAATCATTGACAACAAAGTAATTTTGGGATTACAAATTTCTTTGGAAACCCTGTGTAGAAAGTACTAATTTTACTCTTGTCTCCATCTTACAAAGTCTATTCTGCTACCCTGTAATTGAGATCCCTCTGCTTTTCCCTGGTTCCAAACCTTGTGTTTGTAGCCAGCTGACAGAGTGGATGTCAGAGTTCCTAGTGAATGACAGGTCACTTGGACATTTTTGTCCATGATAACCCAAGTAAGTGGTAGGAGGTGAAAACTAAGTTTAAGGATTGTCCTTTGACAGAAAAATCTGCCCAGCATAATGATGTCAAGAAAGAATTGCAGAGGACTGAGGTAAAAAGTTTCCTAATCATTCCTAACTGAAATACTTTAGGATTTTCCAGGGCCAGATTATTTATTTTTTCTTTTTATGTTGAATATTTCAGAGTCCTATACTGTGACATGTAAACAAGTAAGCATCAGTAGCAAAGCATCATAAATTAAGAAGATCTTCTATTATTTATTCTTTTTCTTTCACTTCTTCTACTTTGGGAGCTATTTCTTGTATTTACAATGGATAATTCTGCTCGATCTGTAAATATGATCCCAAACACATGAATACTTTGAAGTACTACTACTACTATAATTACAAAATTTTATTTTTTGCCTTATTGTTCCTATTAATTGTAATATGGTTGTTTTTTTCTCTTACAAAGCATAAAGTTAGTTAAAAATAAGAGATTGCTCCTCTTTCTTTTCCTCTTTGTCTCAATCCCTCTCTATTCTGAAAATGGGTTGAGGGGATGTTCATTATTTATGATGTAAAATGCAAATGTTTAGTCAGAGTCCTTGAAATATATACTTATGTCAAATTTGAAGATGTTATGAGATCCACAAGCTGCAATGTAAATCCTGCAGGAAAGGGGAGCTGTTACAAAACCAAACTTAATTAACAGCATCTGAGCAGCATTCAGAGTATGCAGCCACCTATCATCCACACAGATATTTGCTAACTCCAGAACTGTATCGTCTGCCAGGGGTATACATTCTCATCAAATTCAAAGAGACAAACACAGATTAAAGTAACTTTGTGGATCTGATGTATTGATATTGATGAGCATGGTGATAAAAATACCAGGCACACTTCTCTAATAACAAACCAGTGAAATGCCTGGTAATAGGAATTTGAGATGGAGGTGAGCATAATATAAAACTGGGGAGAGTGGTGCATCTGATAGGGGTTTCTGCTGCTGTCCAGAGGGTCCTTGACTCAGGCTTCACGGAGTTCAGGCTGTGTCTTGCATCTTGGGAAGAAATAATTCCGGGCAAAAATGCATGCTGGGGACCACCAAGCTGGAAAACACCTATCAGAAAAAGGTTTGGGGTCCTAGTGGATGTCAAGCTGAACACAAGCCAGACACGTGGCAGTGATGCAAAGGAGGCTGGTGGGATTCTGGGCTTCATTAAAAGAGTTGCCAACTCCTCAGCACTGTGAGGCCACATTTAGAGTGCTCTGTTCAGCCCTAGGCTCACCAATACAGAAGAAACATGGAAAGGATGAGAGAGCTGGAACTGTTCAGTCTGGAGCAGATAAGGTTCAGGGAGACTCTCAGGGGAAAGTCTAAAAAGACAGACTCAGGCTTTCCACAGAGTGCTCATTAACAAGGCAAGAAACACTGGACACAAACTGAAACATAGGAGGTTCAGTCTGAACAGAATGAAAGAAGTTTTTTAAGTGAGGGTGACCAAGAACCTTTGGGCAAGGTACAACGTTCCTGGGGAAATTGTGGATTCTCCATCCTTGGAAATATTAAAAATGCTTTCTGGATATGAGCCTTGGCAACTGGCTCTGCTTGAGCAGAGAGGCTGGACCAGCTGACCAACACAGCTGCCTTCCAACCTCAATCATTTTATGAGTCTGTGATCTATTGATTTGGTTTACAAAAGTGCTCTTATTTAGGGCTCAGCTATTTCATTAGTGAAGTAGTGTTTAACAAGAGCATTGCTGATTGATAGGAGGAATTTTTAAGAAGAAGCGTTTAAATTTTGGAGAATTTCATATGTGCTCTAAGAAGGATGTGAAATACTGCTTTGGGACACAATGTCCAGACAGTGATATCCCACAATGCATGATAGGTCAATGTTGGGAACAACACAGGTTAAACTTCTGCAAAATGCTTTCAGTGGTGGGAAGAAAGTGGTCAGTGAGTAATTAACATATAATGTTAAAGCAAGGAGATAGAAATTCCTAGCAGTGCTTACACCACTTGAGCTGAACAAGTAAAAATTATTCTCGTTATTTGTCCCAGTACTGAAAACTCTGCTAATGAGATCTGCTAGTATCAAGAAAACAGAAATGGTTGAAAAAGTACATAGTGTTGTTGGGAATTATACATTTCTGTAAAGAATCTTGTAGCTTAATTTGAAAGTGCTAGGAAATGTAAGTTACAGAAACAACAACAGTGACAACAACAGAACCCCAACCAAACAAAAACAAACAAACCCAGAAACCCCTTAAATTAGTATCTTCCTGGTCTTTGAGGTATATGTGGTAGAGAGTAAAGGATAAATAAAATATATTTACAGGTTTTAAATCACTCAGTTTCACCTGGGGTTTAGTGCAATAACTGGAGGAACATTTTGCGGTTGTCCTAGAATATGTATAGGAAGAGTATCAGAATAAAATCTTGATATTTTAGGAATACGGAGTTTTTACATAAAAGCTCCTTCTCAAGTACTATAATTACTAGATGTATTTTTGACTAGCAAATTGTGCCCATAACTTTGAGGAACAACTTATAATGCGAAACAAAAGAAATCAATTTGATAGTCACCACAGTAAGTGACTGATCTGATTTTGTCTTTTGGCTGTTAAGTGCTCGTGACAGCTTTGAAATTCTGATGAACATTTTCTGTTGGAAAGACATAAAAGAAAGTCAAAATTAAAACTAAAGACAGGTAAGAACTAGAATCTAATGAATTTATTTAATTTTTTTTTTTAAATGTGTAGTGGATTGTATACAAATACTTGATAAATTTTAGTCAGGAAGAGGATAAAAATCACTAAACTAATTATTTAATATTAGAGTAAAAATAATATAATAATCATTAAATAATAATACACTTTTTAATGCCATTATAAATATTTGATTAGAAAATTCTGTCACAAGCTGTGAAGAGAAAAAGGACATAGAAAAGTCCTCAAAATTAGAAAATGAGAGGCAGAAATCTGAAACGTTTCAGACTAACTGCCAAAAATAGATTTCATTATCCTTCCTCATGAAATGTGTTGAAGTTTATGGCAGCTGTAGCTGCATTCCCCTCAAAGGTCTACGCTTAAATGGTGTAAACAAAAAGGAAAGAGATAAAGCTGTTTATAATTTTCTAGAAATTATGACTCTTAAATGAATTAATAATCCATTCATTAACTAATTAGTCTAGAAATGGTCTGGCTGAATTGGGTGTGGTTTTGAGTAGGAATAACAATTTTTTTCCTGCTAGCACACATGGAAAATATACTGAAGTTTAAAATGGGTCATAGTTTGTTCAGAATTCCTCTTTCCATCACATTTCTTTCCAACCTCTGTTTAGGCAGCATCTTAAAATTGTCAGAAAAGTTTAGAATATGCTGTAAATAACAACCATGACGTTCTGAAACTGGTGTCACATTTGCCTGTTATATGTTATGCTTTTCTGATAATAGAAGAGGAGATAGGATCTCATGCATTTCTCTGTTGTTGGATGGCATTAATTTATACTTTTTTTTTCTAGTGAGTGTGTGTATAGTGGTTTACTAGACAAAGAATTATTTATGGACTGTAAAAATATATGGCTGCTACAGAAGTCAAATTTTCCCTTTAAGCTCCTGCTTCGGTGGACCTAGGTATTCATACACACAGTAAAGGAGAAGGGGAAGACACTTATTTCACTAAAATTAGAATCCAAATCAAATTAACTTCCTGG
>VZSR01003803.1:26689487-26701128 GCA_013398615.1 Brachypodius melanocephalos
AAACCTCACCCCAAAGCCAAGAAAAACAAAACAGGTGAAGAAAAAACAATTGTTCTGCATCAACCAACTGATGCCCAGTCAGTATCCAAGCATCAGTAGCCCTCACAAACCTCTCCTCACATCCCAATTTTTGTTTCTGAGCAGGATGCCATATGGTATGGACGATGCCATATGGTATTCTTTTGGTCATTTAGGGTGACCTGTCCTGCTGTGTTCCTTCCCAGCTCCTTGTACATCTCCAGTCACCTTGCTGGAGAGGTAGGGTGAGACGTAGAAAAGGTCTTGGCCCTATGTCAGCCCTGCTCAGCAGTAAGAAAAACATCAGTGTTATCAACAATTTTCAGCATGGATCCAAAAAACAGACCCATAGCAGCTACTACTACTACAAAAAAAAATCAATCCCAGAATTGTATCTTTCTCAGCCTAAACCAGTGTGAGTGTTTACAGCACGTGAACTGCAAACCTGCATTCAACTACTATTGCTAATGTGATTTGTGCAGCTTCTGAATTTAGGAATTAAGTGGTTTCCATGCAAAAAATAAGAGTTATCCTCTATTTCCTGGTTTTTACTACTTCCACTTCTCACCTTACTTTTCCTCTGTTCTTTCTAGAATTTTCTTATTTCTTTAAACTTTTTTTTTTTCTCTTTTTTAACTTATATCAATATTATTCACAGTCCTTGTTAGCTTACTTAGCTCTCTGTTTCCCTAGATGGATTATGTCAGAGTAAATTTTAATTGTCAGTTCTTCCATTATTTCAGTCTCCCTAGTACATTTCTTCAGTGTTATAAAATATCAGCCAAAGTTTCACTGAGTGTTACACATTCCCTCATAGTCATATTTTCTGACATCAAACCTTGCACTTTGGGAAATAGTAAAGGTAAGAGAACTTTCAGAAACTGTGAAAGCAGCCTCAGAAACAGAGCGAGCAGAGAACTTAGAGCTAGTTGCAGCTGCAAAGCTTGAAAGTAGAAAAGATACAATAGTACAGCAAGCAAGGACACAAAACAATCATTTGAGTTTTTAGGTTTGGCTAAGATAGACCTCAAGACTGCAGAAAAATATGTTTAGCAAGACAGTAGAAGGTTTTAAGCTTAATAATGGTGTATTGTGTATTGTTAATAGAGAGCATCCAAGCAAGCATTGTTTGAAGCAGGTGTACGTGTGCTTTTAGTGATTGGCTAGAACGATTGTCTGTAAGCTTTGGCAATATGTTTTTGGCTGAAAAACTTTTAAAATGCCCTGTAACAAAGAGATCTTTGGCTGCTGCTGGCTAGACATGAGCTGTTGCCATCTTTCAATTGTCTCACCCTGTTATGAGGCTGATGTCACAATAAAGCTCAAGGAACATGTCCCAGCAGTCCCATCCCGTTTGTGCAAGCTCCAACACAGTGCACTTCTTTCTCTCTTCTAAGAAGTCTCATAAGTACACCAAATCTGAAGATTATTTCCTGCATAGTGCATGTTCTCAACATCAGCCGTGTTTCTACCTCTCAAATCATTGTGTTATACACAGAACTGCCTCTAACCATTTAGGCTATTTAGCAGAAAAACAAAACCAAGAGAATTAAATAAGAACAAACACTCTTTCCCCATCACCTCCCTCCCAACAATTTATATTTCCTTGGAAAAAAAAAAATCCTCTTAAATTTTTGCTTAGTTTCCTTCAAAATCAGTATCAAGATAATTACTTTTCTTTTGATAAAGATTAAAGCCAAGCTCTTAGACACCATGCTGAGTGTACTGCCATATCTGCTCTAACTGCCCAAGAGATCTGTAGCTACATCAGTGAATTACCTGACTGCCTTTATTATCCAAATTTCTATCAAAACTTTCTCTACTGTCATTCCAAGCGTTTATGCCATTTTTCTCAGCGAATTCTATTTCATTTCTCAGTAATGTTGCTATTCTTGCCTCCTGTTTTTTTCTTATCTGTGCCTTATATCCTGACACTTTAAATCATCATGCTCTGTATTGATTCAGTAAAGTGCACTGTTCCACTCATTTCGTATTGTACATATAAGTGAAAATCAACAAAAGTGTTTATGGGAAGTGAGGAGGACTGACAAATATGTCATTCTCAATTCTCAAGTTTTACCTTGATTAATGGGTGAGTGCTCAACAATATGAATAACGATCGCTGGTTTCACAACTGTCCGTAGGTGCCTGGCTGAATAGGATTTTGGTGTCTGAGTCCCTGGTGAAATCAATGAAAGTTAGAATTGCTGTCCCTAACTAGCTTGGTATTCCTATCTGCTGTAATAACTACCAACAAGACAGATACAAGTATCTCTATGATATTTAAATATGTGTGAACAAAACTCAGCATCTCATAAATTTGCAAGGAGTTATGACTTGAGAAGGATTGGTAAGATCCTGATCCTTCAAAACCCTATGGTTGTTTTGGTCTATAATAATAAGTAAGTACATAATTTTGTTGATTTTGACCAATTTTTCTTCTTGTGTTTTAGACTCTCATGTAGGCAATGTTTTTTCTAGGAAGACTTCTCATACTGACTGTACCATAGTGATGCAGTCTCATCATCACAAGACCCCAGAATCCTGCAATCTACAGTTCTTGTGAGGAAATTAAGAACTTCAGTGGATGGAAGTATAACCGTGATGTCGACGTGAAAGAAAATGTTCTATATACGTTCCCTAAAAGAAAAGTAAGGGGAAGAAGAAAAAGGTGACAATCTGACATTTACCCATGAAAAATGTCAATGTCAAGGAAAACAGACATTCCACATTCAGCAGGTTTTGATGGAAATTTATCAACAAGTTATATTAAAAATCTCAATATATTAAAACATCCTTAAAAAGAAAGAGTAAAACTTCCAACCAGATAGGCTTATTTTAAAAAATACAAAACCAGTATGTATGTAAAACAGGAGCAATGAATATAATAATATTCAGTAAAAAAAATTGATTGTTTTCCAAAAAAGCTTGGTTTTCTCATCTAATTTCACATCTCTTTTAATCTGTCAAATTAGTATGCAAGGAGTGCCATTCCTAATTTTTCACTGAGTATTGGTAACATACTGCCATACTTTTTTCCCTCAGGATAGGAAGTAATTGCAGTTTCAGGGTTATTTTTTTAATTCTTATTTTGAAATATCTCTTATAGTTGCATTTGTTTTTTTTCAATACAGAAGGACATTTCACTTAATACATTGAACATCTGCAACATATTTGACCTGGGGGAGTAAAATAGCAGCCATAAGATGCATGCTCCTGATGTAGACACATAAATCTATTACTGACTATTAAATGTAAACATTTATCTCCATAGTTACTGCTGCATGGCATCTTACTTTCCACAGCTATTTATAATTCTATATTAAAGGTCTCTTGCAAAAACAAAAACAAAACAAAACAAAAAAAAAAAAAACAAACCAAAGCAAAACAGAAGAACAACAACAACAAAAAAATTGTGGAAAAGTGGTACCTTTTTATAACTATCAACGGTTTAAGTGAACATCACTATACTACCCTGTTCTGAGGCAAATAATTTCTCAGGAAATAAAAAATGATTTCTCATACAACTTCATCAATAAAAAAAGGGTATCTTATGTTGACTATTCCATTTGTTTATGTTATGTACACTCCTTCATACCTGTGAAATTGAGTTAACAAAAGATGCAAAAATATAATAGAGTGCCCATGGAGATGGTGGATGCCCCATCCCTGTAAACATTCAAGGCTAGGTTACACAGGGCTCTGAGCAATGCAATGTAGATGTCTCTGTTCAGCAGTACTGAAGATGTTCCTGTTCACTGCAGTAGGACTGGACCAGATGACATTTAAAGGCCCCTTTCAACCCACACCATTCACTCTGTGATCTTATAAATATTCTACACCTAGAGAGAGAAGATGTAAACAGCTACAACTACTGCAAGGCAATAGGAGGCCCAAAGGATTACTTCACTTCTCTACAGTGTTCTGTTGCTGAAAATCTCATGTTTATGCAGTAAGAACAGCTTCAACTCCAAGAAGGATCTGAGTGGCTGTTTAGTTAGTAGGTGAATCATCTTTCAGAAGCAGTTTCCTGTTTGTGCCAGTGCTAGGGTTAAAGTGTGGAGTGAGCTTCTGTTTTCTCCCTCAGGATCTACTTGCAGCTGTTTCAGTCTCTGTAGAAGTTGCAAAAATAAATAATACCTCAATTGCACTGCTCACTGCTTCCAGAAGCTTGCCACAATGGAGCATCTTTGTGCATTTGCTTCTTGCCTCCAAAAAAGGTCCCACTTTTTAATTGGTCCTTGGTCTCATACTCTCTTTTGAAATATGATAGATATTTCTTTAGAAGAAAGTATTTTATGTTGGTCCAACAATTCTACAGTAGTCCCTAAAAGCTTAATTTCATTTTATTTTGTTCATTTTTGTTTGAGATTTGTGGCTGAAACATATAAGCTATATCACCTTAATAAATTACATTCAGCTGCTGATTCCTCATTTATGTATGTGCACTCCTAACCCAGCCTACTGCAAGAAAATACAATTTATTGTAAATTTCAAAGGAAAAAATTTGCATGTAATCTGCATTATTTGGCAACCTAGCTAGGCCAGGAATAAGTGTCTGGGCTGTACCTTACTCTGTTATGTCAGCTTTATTTAATCACGTGGGTTTGAGCCTTCTGAAAATGCCAAATACCTATCTAAAGTTTGTGTTTGTCATCATGAAAAAAATATCAAATACATATCCAATTTTCAAGAGGATGATGCCAGCAAAACATACAGTTAAATCTTCTGAAATTCTTTCTTTCTGTTGTTAATTCCACATTTCTCCACTTATTTCCTGGAACAATGCTGGTTTCTTCATTGACCTAAGAGTTAGATTCAGAATGTGAAGAGTTAACTCATTTCCTTAATATATTCCCTTCTCTTTTTTTTATCACCTCTCCTTACGGTCACTGGTCTTTATGTCAGCTCGTTTCTCTTATGTTATGCCTTTAATACACTTACCCTGCCACTTACATGACTGCTCATCTTCCTCTGTCACTTCTTCTAAGTCTAAAAACAGTCATGTGTGCCATCAGTGAAGCTCACATATTCATTTATCATTTGGAAGCAGGCTGTTATTTTTTTCTAAAATCTGATCCCTTAGCACTACAGCCAACCAGTTCTTGCAGTAATCATTTCCCACATTCTCCCCTCTAAAGAGGATTAATCCTATCTTTAATACTTCTTTTCCCTTCCTCTGATAAATCGTAGGGGAAAAGGCTGTTTGTGGTCAGCACTCCTCAGGCTGGCAACTCTGCAATCTGGTTCAATTTCTTTTTCCTTCTTTTAAATGCACAGGTGCTGTATTATGGTTAGGCTCTGCAAGCAATCAATCCCTTTTCAGCCAAATTGGTAGGGGAAGATATTTTTGTTGGGGCATTTATCTGGTACTGGAGAAGTACACATTTTTTCGCAGATTTTTCTGACTGACTGCGAGTAGCTCATCATTTCTCTGTACCTCAGTTCCAAGTCAATAACACAGAAGAAAAATATTTTCTTCTTCTCATCATTCCTCAGAATGTTCACAGAAAAAAATCCACTTTATCTCTAATAACTATTAGTTAGAACTAGAAAGCAAGTATTAAATATTAAATACAATTATCTGCTCATTTCTCAGGGAGAATAGCAGCCGTGGTCTTTTCTGCCTCGTTTTTGTGAAGCAATTTTAGAGTAATGAGTAATATTCTTCCTTGTTTTTTGACACAGAAGAGTTATATGAAGATACTTCTTTCACAAAATAATCCTTACCCTTTTCCACAAAAAGATGAAAAAAAGTTTAAATAACCTTTTAAATGAAATATTGCAATAGTTCAGCACTTTAAGGATGAAAGTGCAGTTTTCTAAAAGGTCAGTTCAGTCCCTGAAAATGTTTTCAGTTTAGACAACACATTATGAACTCTGTAGTATCTGGCAGAAATTTTCAGCACCACTAACAATAGGAAGTAAATTCCAGTCACTCACAGTAAGATGGCAATGTGGTGACATTTGACGCTTGAATATGTGTGCTTTGAGTTACTGCAAGAACGGGCCCGCTGAGGGGAGAGAACCTTTCCCTAGCTAACTGCAAGAATTGTAGATAGAGGTGAAAAATAAAACCAGAACATGTCATAAAGTGATTGCAAGTCATTGGCCTGCGTGGCAGTTTCCCCCACCCTCACTTAGCAAACAAGAATTTAAATTTATCAAATTAATAAATCCCAATGAAACCAATAATCTCACATTTTCTGTACAATTTTATTTGACAGATCTTTTTATCTTTTTCTTCCAGTGAGCCACTACCATTATGTTTTATTTTCCAGATGTATGTCCTTGCTCTTTTAAAACTACAGCAATTCCACTACGCAGTAAAGCTATAAATTTATAGCACATTCTTCTAAAGTGCCTGCTTGTTTCATAATTCCACTTCCATATCTTTAGTTGTTCTAAAATATATTGAACTGTCAGTGTGAGGGTCAGGAGATTAGAACACTTTGTAGCTTCTCTGCCAGTGCCTTTGTTTAACTTGGAAAATAAGCTACACCACCAAGGGAGTGATGAAATAAGGATGCATAGAGTCACAGAGGCATAAAAATTTTAAACACTGTATACCACAGACATTTCTTAAGAGACAGAGTGCTATGGCCACATGTATTTACTTTGGACACCTACCAGCAAACTGTCCTAATTAAAACTTGTGAAGAATACAAAACAGCACACAAAGGTTTTTCAATTTAAAAAAAAAAAAAACTCTCTGCTGTCAGAGTTACTGTCTCAAAGAATCACCTGTCTTTTGACCTTGATATATTACACACATTGTCTGACCCTGGTTTATTGTAAATTAGTTTAAATTTCATTTAATCTTTACTTTTACCTGGAAATCAGCAAACCTCATGGGGCTTTCTTGGAATTTTTTGAGTCCTTTCTGGTTTTCATAATATTGAAGGCAAATATTACATGTTTTCTTATCATTTCCTAGGAAACAGACAGAATTAATTTAAAATGTCTTGCAGAACTCCTAAAAGGACAAAAGATCATAGGATAATATTTATTAATATCTAACTTCAGTTTATACTTAAAAAATATGTTTATACTGACAGATGAAACTCACCCTTTCAAATTAGAACAATTTTATGAACACTAACAATGAATTAGAAAGCTGTAACAAGGTGTGAAGAGGAATGGCTTTGTATTTGTGGGAGACCCAATACTAAAATATATTCAGAGAGAAGAGACCATTTCTGATGGACGTTTGTCAAGCCCAAGAGATGAAGGTATTCTAAGAGGCAAGGCGAAAGGGAAATTGTGAACATTTTAGCTTATGTTCAGGTCTATGTGGCTTTAGGGTGACAAAGACTTGTTATTTATGAAGCTTCACAAAACCTCTAAAGCCGTTGCCTTGTTTCTGGAACATTTTTTAGTTCATGGTTCATCTAAACATTATGAAGCTCACAGTTCAAGTACACTGGTAGAGCTTAGGGGTAACCAGAAAAAGTAAAAATCAAAATTTACTCATGAATATACTTATCAGGCATCTGCCTACAGTGTACCATGTGAAGCACAGACCACAGATCACCTCAAACAAATTGGAATCATCTGAAAAAACCTCTCCACTCTGAGGAAAACGTCTGAGTCACAACACAGACAAATGATTGCCTCCCTCCATTTTTATCTAAGCTAGGGGAAAACCTCTTTATGAGTGGTTATTCTACAATGAACTTCAGATATTTCCCTTTTTTTCTTACTTTGCTTGTTGTCTCCTCTTGTTGAAATACTTATAAAATGTAAAACATTTAAAATTAGAATTCATTAAAAGAATAAGACTTAAAAATCATGCACTGAACAAAGACCATTGTGATTTTCCAGTTAGATTAGCATTCACATGTCAAGTTCTCTGAGGGAGGAAAGAGGACTTAGCCAAGTTCTTGCCTAAATTTGTCTCCTATTCACAAATCCTAGAAATCTCTCTGAAGATGCTTAAATATAACACCTATTTTTTTGGCATAGCTATTACAAGATAAAGCCTGCTATTTTTAAAAAAATTATTTTTACATCTTCTCCATGTGATGATCATCTTATATAGACGACATTGACTTTTTATTTGTATTTGAGTAATTTCCCTGAACACACCTGAACACATTAAGAACCATTCTGCAGAGGTACCCTTTTCAGCTCATTGCTTTGGAGAAGTGACCTTTATCAGGACTGTAGGCTCAGCTTCTAGCTCACATCTGTCCACGACAATTCTTACACTTCAGACAATCTCTTCCAGGATTACTCCTCACCTGTATCTCATTCCTGGCAGAACTTCCCTGTAAAAATCCCTGTGATTGATATTTCCACTTTATTCAGTATATATATTCTCCAACCCCTTTTTTTCTCTAGTATCTGAACACAGGTGAGTCATTAATCAATAAATACATGTAAAATTTATCACTTTAACTTGGTATATTTTCCTATTGACTTATATAGATATGTGCTGAGGATAGTTGTTTGTATTTTGAGATCCAGTTTTTGTGTAAACTGAAGGTGAGGAGAGAAAGTCTTTGAGCTTGCTGGATAGATGGAAAACCACTGTAGAGATAGAAATTGGGTTTGCACTGCAGCAATTTAATACTGTGCTATACTCAGAAAGTTGTACATTTTACACACAAATCACTGAAAGCACAATGACTGTGCCTTGCAAGAAACAAATGTTGTTCTGCAGGGTAGGTAACTCAATATTTTAAGAACAGAAAGCTATTCTTATTTACATTTTGATTTTAATGTTTTAGGGGTTTTTTAATTGTCAGTTTTCATAAGATTAGCATGTAATTTGGTCCTTTGATCTTTTTATTTTTTTTTCTTTCTTGCTTACTAGTTTTCAATGGGACATCTCCAAACACACAAAAGAACACACACACACAAACAAAAAACAAAACAAAACAAAAAAAAACAGAAAACCAAAAACACACGAAAAGAATACTCCAACAAACATACCAAAATACCAACTAACCAACCAACTCACGCAACAAAAAACCCCAACCAACCAATCAAAAATACTTCGAAAAGTGTCTATGATATTATTTTCCTTTAATATCCCAACAGGAAATAATAACTTCAACACAGCATAAGGCGGATATTACCAAATAAGTGCGCATCAAAACACTTTTTAGTATCACATTAGGCATCTATCTAATATAAAACTAGAGAATATTTCTCTTCTGATTCCATTCAAATATTGAGACAAACAAGTTCTATCCCTCGGTTTAAAGCTCAGGACCAGATCCAGACAGGCAGAACAGTGAATAAGTTTTCTCAAAGCCTAGAAAGTAGCAAAACTAAAAGTGCCCCAAAGGAAGGGAAATTCTCTCCAGGAGTTCATGTAGAGAGAGAGAGAAAAAAAAGAGAGTACTCAAAAGAGACTTCTGATGCCTTAGCAGAAGAAAGGATCTAAAGCTATTTCTCTTAACTTTTGACCTGGCACTACAGTCCTTTGAGACCTCCACCATCTGGATGAAAGGGAAAGAGAAAGAAAAGATAGGTCTTAGTCTCACCTGGACAAATAAGACTAGTACATTCTTCAATTCTGTGACCTTGGCTATGTGATTTTCCTTGTTGGGTAAAATAAGCAGCAGCAATATATGCATACAAAGAAGATGTCAAAGTTCAGGCATAATGAAGCAATTTGGGATTTTTATATATTTAGGCTTCTAAATGTAGATTTCTAGCTACCTAGAATTTTTTAAAGCAACGTTATTTTCAAATCACACTTATAAGAAGGCCAAAGTCTTCCAACATCCACTAAAGCACTTCATTTTGGACATATAAATAGTTTCAGAAATCTGTCTCACTGAAAATTATTTCAGAGACTGCAGCTCAGCTTTCATTTGGGCATTTGTTTATATGTAATCTGGATTTTTCTTTTTAAGTAATAGTGTAATCCAGGGACAACATACTATTTATCTACATACCTAATCTTACTTACATAATGTAGTGCATTAATCCATTAATGTGATCTTATCTTATTCTACTCAAACTAAAAAGATGTTAAAGATACCTGGTTGAAATTTTGATTCTGTTGTAGTTAGTTTATTTCAGTAGATTCCAATCAGTTTCCACGTGCTTGTGCAAAACCTTGTGACCTGTATTTCCTTCATTTCTTTAATTTTTTTTTTTTTTTTTGTCTGGAATTTAAAGTTTTTCTTTCTCAAAAAAACAAAAAAAAAATCAATATTTTTTATTTTCCATATATGAAGTTATTGTTCAATTCATTAAGCTATTATCTCAAGTCATAACATATATTGGACTTTTAGGTACTGATAAGAGGGTTTCTATATCCCTACAAGTAAGAAAGAAAAGGGGCAAGAAGACATATCCTGTTGTCTAATAATGCCTCACCCTAGAACAAAATTCAATATGATATTTATGCTTGAGAGCTGTTAGTTAGGCTGCTGATTCAGAGGCGTGTCCTGCCCAAACTAGAATTATAATGTAAAAAAAAAAAAGTGGAAGATTTTGGTTTTGTCTCTTAAAATAGCTCTCTTCAAAGGCTAAAACTTGTGATATGCATCAATTCCATCTGAGATGATGGTCACAGAATCACATAATGCTTAAGATTAGAAAGGAGCACTGCAGGTCAGTCTAGTCCCACCTCCTTGCTCAAGCACAACTCCCTAAAGTACATCACTCAGGATTGTGCTTTGGATTTCTCCAGGGAGGGAGATATTGCCAGAATCTCTGGGGAACCTGCACAAGTGCTCCATTATCCTCACAGGAAAGTAATTTTTATGTTCAAGCGGAACTTCCTGGTCCTCTTTGTTCATGGGTGTGCTGGTTTTGGTTGGGGTAGAGTTAATTTTCTTCACAGTGTCTGGTGTGGGGCTGTGTTTTGGATTTGTGCTGAACACAGGGTTGGTAATACAGAGATGTTTTTGTTATTATTGAGCAGGGCTTACACAGAGCCAAGGCCTTTTCTCTCTTCATAGTGCCACACTGGCGAGGAGGTTGGGGGAGTACAGGAGGTGTCTCAGACACAGCTGGGAGAGGTGACACAAACTGACCAGAGAGGTATTGCAGACCATGTGACCTCATGCTCAATGTATAAAATGGGGGGAAAGAAGGAGTGGGGTCGTTTGGAGTGATGGCATTTGTTCTTCCATGTAACCATTACAACATGATGCGGCCCTGCTCTCCTCGACATGGCTGGACACCTGCCTGCCCATTCCTTGTTTTGTTTGTGTGTGCAGCTTTTGTTTTCCCTATTAAATTGTCTTTATCTTAACTCATGAGTTTTCTGGCTTTTACCCTTCCAGTGCTCTCTGATCCTGCTGGTGGAGAGTGAGTGAGTGTCTGTGTTGAGCTTGTTTGCTGGCTGGGGTTAAACCACAACAATTGGGTTCATTGAATCCAAGAGAAAAGCTACTTGTGATATTGAAAGCTTGGATTCGACATCTATGGGTGCCTTCCAGCTCAGCATAGTCTGGGATTCTGTATCTTACTCCTGGCCTCGCAAAGCACCATGCCCAGGTGTCACACCATGTGCCCGAGAGCATTGTCCAAACAATTCTTGAACTCTGTCAGGCTGGTGCAGTGATCACTTTCTTGGGGAGCCTGTTCCAGTGCCCAGCCACTCTCTGCATGAACAACCTTTTTCTAATATCCAGCCTAAACATCTCCCAACACA
>VZSR01003803.1:26703217-26713526 GCA_013398615.1 Brachypodius melanocephalos
TACAACATTTGTGCCTGAGTGACATTGATGTACAGAGAGATGTTCACATACCTAGCAGCATTGTAATTGTTGTATCTTTCATTGGAACTCCATCAATCACTGACAGTTCTGCTTTTAAAGGTACACAGTCTGGAGAAACATAACAGGGTTTTTTCATCCATTTTGACAGCTGTGTAACAGACAGCAAGGTGTTATCTTTCACAATCTGATTCTCCTCTTATTTATACCAATGTGGTTCTGATTAACTCTACTTGTTTTTATGGAACCATAAAAAATAAATAATAAACTGGACCATTATAAGGAATACTGAAGTTAAGATCACAATGCACTTGACAACATTTACCACATAATTCAAGGAAAAGAACAAGTATATGCTACAACTTATTGATTTTCATTTTAAAAATCACAAATTTTTTGCAGCATTTCGGTTCAGCTTCCAAGGAGGGAAGGAAGGAAGGCCCAAACTCCGCTAACTGGAAATAAAACCCCTTTATTTTCATCCCATTAACACTTAGAGCTGCACTGATTTTACCAGGTAGTTCTGGCTTATACCAGAACAAAATAACCAAATTAAATGCATCTCTAACTGTAAGTAATATTTGCATGTATGTGTGCACATGTTGCATGTGTATGTATAAGGATGACTACAGAATCTCCAGAACATTTTTGTTCACTATAAATAACAATCTTTTTGTGTGGGCAGATATATATTTCCAGAGGTTTTTTTAAAACAATAATGAGACACTTGTTGTGTGATTCTTTATCTACATGTACAGACACAAATATAATTTTGGAAAACTTCACAGTCATACATTTTCTTTTCCAGATGCTCCCCTCCCCTCTGTCCATATTTGTACTCTACTGTTTCCTTTGCCCTAGATACACACAAAATAGTTCTTCAATCTTCTCTTTGCTATTGTACAGAAAAAAATCTCAAGGCTGTCCTGAAGTTCATTTGCTGAGGCTGTGCAGGACATTGAGTGCCCTGACACCAACATGCTGAATATTAGGTGCTGCAGGAATTAAATCTTTAAGGTTTAAAGCTTTCCCATGAAATTTCTCATTCATTACCATTTATTCAAGTTGTATAAAATTCTCATTATGTCTTTTTATTCCTAAAATAGGTTATTGATTCTTTTACAGGAATCTTTTACCATTTCTTAAAAATATTGCTCTGATTATAAATTTGATGCAGTTTTTAGTGTTGAGCATTTCCATTGTCTGATTTCACACCATTGGATGACAATATGACTCACGAATATAATTCTTTTAAATTTTAAATAAATATGGTGACATTTTTAAAGTTAGACTTGCTGCCCAAAAAAATTTAAAAATTCCCCTATCCTGTGAGAATGCTGACTTCACCCAGAGCTGACAGTAGTCAGGCCTTCTGAAAATATCACTAATTTCTTTTGGGACCTAAATAGGGGTGTTAGAAGCTAACCCTGAAACTAAAAGGCTGCTGCTCTGAGGTCAGGGTGCCTCTGACTTTATATTTTACCAATATACCTGATCCCATCTCACTACACCAAAGGCATAAAGACAGGACGTTCCAGGTAAGGGAGTTTGTGTTTGTATGCAAGTGCATTGCTGAAAACTCGGACAAGAACATCCTGTGGTCCTCTAGCAGTTTTGGAGGAGGCTGTATTTCAGGACAATCTGAAGATCCTGGAGAGGAATTCCAGTCACTGTTAGCTTAGGTAGACTTTTAAAGGCTGGACCATTGATTTGCACTCCAGGCTTCATTGGGTGTATTGATTAAATACAAAGGAAATGTACATATTTGTCTTTACTTTAGACACCTACATGCAGGGAAATTAAATCTGGAGCTAAATTCCATTCCACCAAACTATTCTTACTAAGCTTATATCAATATAAGTATTGAATATTATGATAAGGAAATCTGCTGCTAAATCACTGCTACAATCAGGACTGACTTGGCTTTTACAATGTGAAGACACAAATGATTTCTATCCCTGTATGAGCCTCAAAACACATGGATAATCCTTTCCAGCAAAGAGAAGCCAACTTGTCCTTAGCTGTCTTATTGTTTATTTTTCAGAAGGCACTCAAATCAGACACAAGGGAATGGACTTTTAAAAGTTGGTTTCTTTTGAAATAAACTTCAAACTTCAGGCACACTATAGCTCCAGATGTTTAATTCCCATGCATGCTGATTGGCAGAGTGAAGGTAAAAGCTTGCTTTAAAGAACTTATTTTTACTTAATACAAAAGGACACCTGTATTCTCCTATCTCCTAAAAATATCCACATTTTAACTCCCTTTCTGCTCATCTTCACTTCCACGTTGAAATGTGCTGTTGTTCTGTTTTTCCATGTGTTTATCTTGACCACCATCCATCTCTGCATGAGAGAAAGAACAGAAGCTCAGAAATCTCTGGAGTAGTAGAGTTGCCAGAGGAACTAAAAGCAGTTTTTAAAGACTGTCTTGCCCAGGGAGTCTATATGTCACATAAGACTTCCAGCAGGTCTGCTGAAATGCACCTTTGTGAGGGGAAAAGAGATGCCTGGGGAGAAATCAGGACCCTGGTGAAAGCTCTCTCTGTTCAGACCAGCTGCTTAGTTAGTCCTCAGAAAACACTGATGGGATTGTTTCAAGTTTTATGCACATTTGCCTAAGGCATTGGATAGGCATTTCTTGAAACAGAAAAATGAATAACAACATCACAAATGATTAAGAAACCAATAAAATGGTGTTTTATTGTGGGACCTTGTCCTACCTGCACTTGGACGTGCAGATGTGTTTTTTAGTTCACCAACAGCTGTCCTGGCAAGGGAAGTCATCAAAACCCTGTGAAGGTAGATGATAGGAACAGGATACACAAAGCTCCTTTCCCATTGTGGACTAGAAATGCCAGCAGCTCCCACAAAAAACATTTTTAAAGTTCAGGCCTGGGACAGCCACTTTGATTAACTGTCTGTTGCTCTTTTAAAAAATTCCAGGGTAAATCAATATTGTCTGCTAGAGATTGTTTCTCACTTTTCTGTACTGAGAAACCAGTCTCCTTTCTTTCATTTCTTTCTGTTATTCTGGTTTTGGGTTTTTTGTTTGTTTGGGGATTTTTGTATGTTGGGGGTTTTGTGTTTTTTGGGTTTGTTTATTTGTGGTTTTTTGATGTTTGGTTTGGTTTGGGGTGGGTTTGTTTGGTTTGGTTTTGCCTTTTTTTTTTCTTCAGCTGCAGCATCTCTAGGCAGGAAGTGTACTAAAGAGTGGATTTTAATTTTGACAAATTCTACAAGGTATGGTCAAAGAGCTAATTTTTGTTGTTGTTGCTCTTAGGTAAAAGGGTATTTATGAAAGACTATACATTAAAATTAATTCCAAGGACTGATTTATCTGGATTTTTTCTATGTTTATGTCAGAGGAAAAATAATTTAAATTAAATTATTTGTATTTTATTTCTAGTTTCAGTTATTTGGCTTCTGTACCAGACACAGGCTGACATTTGGATGAATTTGTGTCTTCCACAGAATTTTAGCTGAAGCTTATCAGTAAAGGAGTTTTTCATTAAACAAAAAAAAAAAAAAGTAACCGACCAACCAAACATCCATAAACGCCATAAGAAAAGATGTTTCAAACAACACCAGGAAACCAGCATGAAGCTAAATCAAAAAGGGTATATTTCCATGTGGTTTTGACAGCACTTGTCATAAGAAGCTCTATGGGAATGTAGTCTCTGATTCACTAGAGGCTTCTATGTGTCTTCTTTGAAAAGGGGTGGAGGGATGGGAAATTCTCTGCAGCTAGTCTGCCCCTTTGATAAAACTGCTGATCTATGGCATCTTTGCTAAAAGCTTATTGCTGTTTCTAGTGCTGCATGTCTCACTCCAGAGAAAGAAGCAGCTGTGAACTCCACTGCTACATGCCTGCTGTGTGACTGCAGCTATCTATGATCATAGTATTTGCTTCTATCCAACTTCAACTTTTCAAGGAGTTTGCCTGTTTAAAGCAATTGTACAAAAGAAAGTGCTTGTAAACACTGCCTGGGATCTTTTTTTTTACCCTTTTCTTTCTATTTTTCTTATTTTTTGCCCTGTGACATGAAAAAAAAAATCATTCTTCCTTTGGTATGATGTACATACAGCATGTTCCCAAAGCTGCACAGAAAACAAAAGGAAGCCAGGATCCCCTTCGAGACATGGCTGATTTTTATACTGTTCTCAGAATTCAAATCAATTATTAGGTCAATACATCAAATCA
The DNA here is from genome assembly GCA_013398615.1 of Brachypodius melanocephalos. Taxonomy (NCBI): domain Eukaryota; kingdom Metazoa; phylum Chordata; class Aves; order Passeriformes; family Pycnonotidae; genus Brachypodius; species Brachypodius melanocephalos. The sequence continues at coordinate 26,707,439 of VZSR01003803.1, forward strand.
GCTCTAAATGGTTTTGTGATAATTCATATTTCCAGAGTAGTTACAGTTCTATCAGTAAATCTGGACTTTTCTCCCATTCTACTGAGTTTGCTTTCAGCTCAGCAATGCAGATGTGTATTTGTTTTGCAAAAAAGCATAGCTTCTGGCCCTAACAAACAAATCAAACATTTTCTATTCCTCTGGACTTGTGTTGGTCCTTTTTGTTTTGAAACAATCAAGAACTTAAGTACAGGAAGCTGTTGTTGCTGGAGGATGTTGTGTTTCTCTTTCTTTCCTGCCCATGCCAATTACACCCCTTGTGGTAATAATCAAGGGAGACGACCAAAGAGAATAAGAAAGAGAAAATGAAGAGAATCACAGAACTAGGCAACTCTATGATTTCAGATGCTCCACAAGAGTCACTTGCAGCTCAGATCATTAGCAGAAAGAAGAAAGGGAGGTGAAAATTTGTTGTTTTAAATTGGAATGGGGAAACCTGATCTGTTAATCTCACAGTACACTGAAATTTCCCATGACTTAAAAAAAAAAAGTATGCTCCTATGATGAATTGATAGAAACAGAAAAAAGAATTAAAGATAAAATTCTCTGAAACCACATCAGGGATTTATAGCTGGAGTAAGCAGTAGCTGCTGTTAACTGGGGAAAAACAGGCATTCAGCTGCTGACAGATGCTTTGTGGATACAATTTGATCTTTAAGGAAGGGAGCTCCTCAGGCTCTAGTGAAAGTGGTGCTGGATGGAATGAAGAGGTGCTGATAAGGACAAAGAGTGACTCAGGTCACTTAGACTTTGGTGGTTAACCATATATTCATTTTGACAGTTTTCTGTCATGAACAACAACAAATCACATAGTCAGAGCTCAAGATGCCAGCAATACCACAGGAAGGTGAAACAACTTAGTGAGTCACAGATTTACTGGAATGGCTAATGCACCTGAGATTTGCTGCCCTGTGGTCTTTTAGCTCTGAATCATGGCATATGTGTGATGCAGACTACACAAAATGGTGACAGCCATAAGCCCCAGCAGCCAGCCTGCTTCAGACTGGGGATTTGGCTGAGACAGTAATAGAAAAACAAAAACCAGTTTAGTCAACTTATTTAAAATAAATGTTGGCCTAATTATTCTTGGAGTATAACACAGTTTAGGGGAGCAGCATCAAACATATTTGGGGATGTGTAACACAAGGGTCAGTCAGAGAAAAACAATCCTATGCAGATTATGCTGAGTAACCTGAGTTATGGTTCACCATATTTACAGTGAAATGCCTACAACAGAATAGAAAAACATCACTTTCAAGGAAGATACTAGTATGAGATAACACCATTTGAGTGGTTACCATATCTGCCATATCTATATTATATCAATATAACATTAGGTTCATCTATAGCAGAGTACAATAAACATCTGTTTCCTATTCCTGCCATATCTAAGTCCTTTGAAAAGTATCCTGTGTCAATTTGTCCATTGCTCAGAATTAAGGCTTGGGCCTTTCTTGGAATAACAGTGGATAAAGTCATAAACTGTGTTAACTTTTGCTTATTGTTGTCTTCTGAGTGTAAAACGGCATAAAATGTGCATTTGCTCAGGTTTACACCCCACTCCATGGAGCCGGAGCAATTCAGAGACTGCATCATGTCCTAACTATTTCTTCATTTTGCACAGGTGAGACAAAACATGCTGTGGAGGTTGAAATGCCACAACCTTCTTATTGCATTTATTCATCTGGAAACTTAACTGAACTAAATAACTAGGATGTAACCACACAGGGCCTTAACATTTAACACTGAATACATTGAACCGAGTCCACACCAGCTGGCAACCAGCAAAGAGAGAAAAACAGCAGTTAAGCAGAAATCAAAATTATTCCCATATAATTATGAAAAAGCAAGAAGTCTGCATTTTTCAAACTGGAGGAAATTTTTTTCCTGCATTCCTTATGTGTAATAATTCTATACATTGTTTTACCTACCATTCTACTGATGAGTTGGGTAGCTTAGATTACACACCTGAAGTGCATACTAAAAGGAGTTACATTAAAATAAATGAGCCTGTTCACTTTCAGAGAGATTTGAGAGAGAAAGGCTTAAACATTCACAGCAGGTGGCACTACTTATTTCACTTAAAAGTATTGCCAGGGAAAAGAAGAATCTAATGTCAGGAATGGGTTATTAAGAATATTACATCCAATATCAACTTTGGACCTTCAAATAAACCAGAAAGACCCCAGTATCTACATTTCATTTACATTCAGACCTGACTGGTAACCTATTTCCTTTTGTTGCCTGTGTCATCCTTCCATACGTCCTGCCCTTTATGTCAAATATCTTTTCTAGGGTAAATGTCAGAGGAGGAAGGGAGATTTTTCTTACATGGAGAGTTTCATTGCCTACTTCTCCCTCAGCTGTTTTTCTTTCTGGCTGAAAAAAACCCGAGAAACACCCAACCAACCAAAAATAACAAAAAACCCCAACCATTTTCCATGTGCCATATTACACATATACACATAAACACATATTACAAAGAATCATGGTATTGAAATTATACCATAAAGGGTTGGGATCTCTGTGTTAATGGGAACATTCATAGAGGTATTTTGCCCTCACAGAGGAAACACACTAACCTCTGAGAATTATTTTTTTGTTTGAAGGCTCCTTGCATGGAATTCAGACAGGATGCACTGTTACCTGGTAGCCCTATAACAGAGCACTACCACTGTAAGAAACAGACCATAAGATTAGCACTGAGTTTGTAAAAAGCTCAGGACTGAGGCTCTTCAAGCCTACTTTGCATCAGCTGATCTTGATCTGCCTGCAGCATTTGTTCCCTCAGCTTAGCTGTAAGATATCCTAATGGAACTCTGTAGTGCAGAAAAATGCAGGCCTGGTGCTTCAGTAGAGCCTCTGAAATGTGGGAATGCAGAATGCAGAGTAGAGGACCACAGGAGTGGGATGACAAGGCATTGAGTGCAGGCTGGCACTGGAGATCCCACAGGAATAAACAATTCACTCAGTTACAGAAAGGCAGACCTGGAGCCAGGTGAAACCGAGTTTAGGGGTAGCAAAGATAGTAAATCCAGCTGTGGAGCAAATAAAGGAAGAGGAAATGTGTTAACGTATACTCCCAAATGTAGAAAATGACCCTAAGTGGACCCTAGAATGAGGAGAAAGATATAATCAGCATGAAGATCACATTTCTTCTGTGAAAGGAGTCCAGCTGCTGATGATTCTGTGTCATAAACCCCCCTCCTTCACACGCCAGAATGAAACCACCGGCTTTAGGATTTCCAGGAGCAGGGGGGAAGTGACAGCATCACCAGGAAAAGGGCTAGAAAATAGGAAGTGCACATATAGAAATTTCAACTATATTTCTATTATTTCCTTTTCCATAAAAATTGGATCCTGACTAATAATGATTCTATTGTTAAGATTTCAGTTACTTTTACAAGAAATTATTGTCTTTATATGTGCACATATTTGCCTAAAATTAGGTTTTGTAGATGTAGAGGTGTGGCATTACTTTTGCATTTTCACCAAGAGCATGCAAATGTGGCCATGGGTAAATTTAGTATTTACGAAGAATGTCTGTCAGTGTCCTGCCTGTGAAGAGAAAAATCAGCCATCTTCCAAAAAGATAGTGTAGCTAAAGCAACAACAGTGCTCTTTTTCCAGTGTGATTCAATTCCAGTTGACAAGGACCATTTCAAAATGAGAGGTTATTTCAATTTCCACAACTTATTCATCATTTGGCTTGCCACCATCACAACTAAGAAACGTGCCACTTAGTGTGATATATTTCTATTAATTTCAGCATTAAGTGCAAAAATTACTACTCTGGATATTCTGGAAGTGCTGTGACTTGAGCATATAATAAAACTGAACACTGAATTAAACTAAATGGATCTTAATGATGCATATGAAAAAGTGCATAACTTTGGATATAAACATCTGGCTGATGACTGGTGAGGGACTGGCCAGTGTTCATTTGTAACACTGCTCACCATCAGATGAGGTTCAAACAACCCATTTCATCATGAACCACTGCCACTGACAGACACTCTTCCACAGCTCTGTTCAGAGCAGTTTGTCCTTCTGGATGGAATTTGATCTCTGCAGCCAGCATCACTGTGGTACTGCTGGTGACCCCAATGGATAACATGCTGCTATCCAAGAACTGCTTTCAGGCAAAAAATTACACGTTGTTTACCCATTCTTTCTCTGAGGGAATCTTAAATAATCTTTTCATTTGATGCAGTTTTTCATAATTTCATTTTAAATAATATAACAGGTTTTTTGCTTCGAGGAGATGATTTCCATAATTTTAGCTAGAAGTGAAAATATGCATGGAACGAGGACAGAAACTAATCCTGAAAGATACCTACTGAGCCTTAGCCTATGATATTTTTTTAAATTATAGTTGCTCATATTTGATGAGATTTTTTTCTTCTTTTTTTTCCCCTTCTTTTCTCCATTTTTTAAAATTTATTTTTTCTCATAAGCCCAGTTTGATGTTACCTTTAGTTACTCTCAAATTATTTTTTCCATGTGAAAAAGCTTATTCCCACTGAAGACATTTGCAATCCCACTGTTTTTAATGTAAGCAGGTTTTGACCCATTGAATACACAAGGCTTTAAGCTGTCCATTTTAAAAGACGTTTTTTTCTTATGCTGTGAACCCCTGAGGTACTATGGCAAGGTTAGGAAGCTGTGCATAGTTATTTTTGTGCTTTATAAAATCTTTAACATTTTCAGTGCATAAATCATTTTTAGCTTTACCTAATTTTGGAGCATAAAGGGCACGTCAAACTTTACTAAACTGAAGCCCCAGGAAACAGTCTATAACAATGATGGATTTTTATAATGATATAACCCTTAATGAATTATTGTAGTTCCTTAACAAGGTTTTAATAAGAAATTTCTTTTGCCAGCATGGTTATTAGTTCTCTCATCTGAATAGCCCTGGGCCTGTCTGTCATAGAATTGTACAACATAATATTTTTTCTGTGTCAATCATACAACACTGCAAATCTCCAAGCCTGAATAAAAGAACTTACTTTTCTTTTCTTTGATTTTTTTTTTTTATAATAAAGGTTAGGGGTTTTGAATATGTACCTTGAAATGAAGATGTGTTGACTACAATACAACTGTTACTTGTGTTTAATAGAAGAATACTCACTGCTACACAGACATTTGCCTGTATGCTAAAATGTCTAGGAGAAATTGCAGTACAAGACCTTTTTAAACTGAGTAAGTGCTTGTCTATATCCTTATTTGCATTTTTATGGATAAGTTGTGCTCTTTTCTTCTTCTTTAAGGTATTTCTATATGTCTGATTGGTATTTTGAATACCTTGATAAACATTAGTCTTTTTTGTTTTAGTGATGATATGTCACCATGTGTTCATGTGTGTGTACACATAGTTATTTACTGATGTCCACTTGAGACAATATAACTAAATTTTTACACCTTAGCTTTAAAATACAAAAAGAACATTAAATCTGCAAAGCTGAGCAATCAAATGTTAAGAAATGTCTGTCCTATCTTTGTTCAGTCCTCTCGTGTATATGTTATGCTACAGTTATTAATTACTTGTTTAATTATTCAAGAGACACTAAACTAAAGCTGACTGCAAAGAGCTTCAGAAAAAACTTATGAGACTCCCTGACTGTGTGATATAATGTAGTATGGAATTTCATGTCAACAAGTATAAAGCAATCAGCATGGTTAAAACAGCAGTAAATGCTCAAACACTGCGACGGACTCTAAATTCATTACTCCAGTCCAAGAAAAGGATTTTGTAGTCATTGGATATTTCTCACAAAACATCAGATCAATACCCTGCAGTGGTTGCAAAGGCAAGCAGAATATTAGCAATTATTGAGGAGGGATTTTAGAAGAAAATATGAAATACTATATAACCATAGAAATCCATAGAAATTCACTTTATGATGGTACTTGCATCTGGAATACAATATAAACTTCTAATCCCTCATTTCAAAAGGATATATGAGAACTAAGAAAGGTACAGAGAAGGCTGACAACAGTGATCAGAAGTAGAGAATAGCTTATGTCCAAGGACAATTTAAATGGA
>VZSR01003803.1:26713629-26730575 GCA_013398615.1 Brachypodius melanocephalos
AAAAAAAATACAAAGTCAAGAACATCATGGAAAGAGGGAATATATCCCATACAAGCAATCAGAATTACATTCAGATGATTAAATTATTAGGTGACAAGTATAAAAGTGACAGAAATTTTTTTTTTTCACAGGTCACATCATTTCATTGTGGAACTGATTGCCACAAAATATTGTGGAGGCCACATGCATAAATGGGTTTTAAAAAGTGATTATACAAATTAATGAAAGAAAAGCGTCAAGAGCTATTAAACATGATGAAATGATTCTCCAGCTCAAAAAATCTTTAAAGGATATATTGCCAGAAGCTGAAAGGACAGAACAAAGACAGAGTTTATTCCACTTTAGGACCATGGATTTCTCTTTTGTCTTGCTTTGTTTTAGTTGCTTGTGTTTAAATTATTTTCTTTAACGTCCCTTACTGACTACTTCAGAGACAGGTTGCTGGGTTAGATAGACTTTGGTCTTAAACATTAGAGACATTTTTATCTTTTTATATTCTTTTCACAGATTAAAATCTTCAGAGAAAGTCTTATAATTGCCTCTGTGTCTTGAAAGTGTAATCACGAAGTAATGCCAGGCAGCGTTGACACAAGGGACAAAAATATGTTTGTACAAGGTATACTACAGTGTATCTAGTTCAGGTCTGAAAAGGCATATTCTGATCATATGAATGGGCTGTGTTTTATTTTTCTAAAATATGTGACCTAACCAAATTTGAGAGGATTTTGATCAATGGCAAAAGGAAAATCAATAGCAATTTCTACCCAATATTATAAGTACTGGCCCTAACCTTCAGTTGAGTCTAAGCCTATCTTTTGTCTACATTTTCTGTGTTGAAGCCTGAATATGAGAGTAGGCTTATGTGCTTCAGGCTGAGTCAAAAGGATAACCCCCGAGATAGGAGTTTGGACACGTCACTATAAATACATGTTCGCTTTCTTTCATGAGGGAAGATCTCAAGCACAGATGTGGCATTTTTTGGGTTTGTTTTCCAAATACAAGGCTTTACTGGATTAGGCATCCCTTGTGATCCAGACTATTTTTTAGTATTTATTTGGCCAGAAAGAAGAATGTTGTTTTTCTTCTTAGGTTCTGTTGTGTTGAAATGTAGGGCTGCTGCTGGTGCAGCCATATTGTATAATCACAGTTTCTACTTTAATTGGGCAAAAAGCTTCTCAATGAGAACACACTTTTAATTGCATGTGTTCACAGATAAACTCACCTGACATGTTGGATACATGTGGTCCTGAGTAATTCTGAATATTTCAAAAAGGAAGTTGGTTCATGCCTAGCACAAGGGCTTTCCTGTGGGATATGAATTAAAGTTTGAATAAAGAGGATGAATATGAATGTTTTACTTGTACCACCCAGCAACTCTCTCACTCTCCTTCTCTCACAGGATGGGAGGAGAAAATTAAATGAAAAATCTCATAGATTAAGGATAGGGAGATCATTCACCATTAATATCACAGGCAAAACAGACTCAACATGGGGAAAAGGAATTTAACTTATTGACAATTAAAACAGATCTAGGTGAAAAATGAAAACTAAACCACCACACTCTCTTCACTTTTTCCCAGGCTCGACTTTGCTCCTCTCACATGACCCTGCTTCTCACATGGCAACAGAGGAATGAGGAATGTGAGATTGAGTCAACACATAACAGCTCTTTGCTGCCATTTCTTTCTCCCCACACTTTTCCCCTGTTCCAGTGTGTTTTTCTGCATGGGCTTCAGCTTCCTTCAAAGAATGTTTACCTGTTTCAGCATAGGATCCTCCATGGGCTGCATGGAAATATGTCCTTTGCCTTAGTTCTCTTCACAAGCTGAGGGGAATCTCTGCTCTAGCTGCTGGAGCAACTCCTTCCCCTCTTTCTTCTCTCATGCTTTTGCCCTCACTCCACACTGTCATGCAGTGTTTTTTGCCCTTTCTTGGAAGTGTTTTCCCAGAGGTGCCAGCCACCCTCTCTGCTGAGGGGCTCTGCTGTGTCCTGTGCTGGGTCTGCTGGAGGTGGCTGGAACCAGCTGAGCAGATGGGGAATGAGCCCCAGTCCCTCCTTAGAGATGCCACCTCTGCAGCCTTTTCCTGCTGATGCCTGAGCACCTGCACCCGACAGTTTTATGATGTTACAGGTGCCACTGGCAGATAAAATATGACTATTTATCAGCTTCTGTACTGCTTCAGCTGAAATACAATGCAACTCTGCTTTTACTCTTTTACATAGACATGATCCATGAAACCTAGGGCCAAATGACATTTGAGGAATGTCTTTGTGGATATAATTTTTGTACTGAGTCCAGCTGTTATAGAGTTGATTTACTAATTAGTAGACTTTACAGTGCTGTGGTTTGGATTTATGACAAAAACAGTGTTGAAACTCACCAGTATTTTAACTCTGCAGTTTTAAGTTGTTCCCTGTTTCTTACTCTGCTACCCCAAAGGGTGGTCTTGTGCTTAGCAAGAGGTTTGGAGGAGATACAGCACAGCCAGCACAGCTGATGCAAGGGATATCTCAAACCATAAACACTGGCTTCATCAATAAAACTGACAGGATTTTTTCCAAGGTAATTGTTGCTCATTGTTCTGTTGGTAGGTGGTAATGAGTGACTGTCTTTAAGCCAGCTGCTTATTTTCCATTTTTTTTCTTTACTTATAAAAGTGTCATTTTCTCAACAAACAAGTGGTTTCATTTGCTTTGGTTTTGTCTCACACCTTCCATTCCAATTCTCTCCTGCATCCTGGTTGGGGTGAGTTCAGGGACTGAGTGGGGGCTTAGCTGCCAGCCAAGTTCAGTCCAGAGGCAGAAAATTGGTCAGATTTTTGTGGAGACAAAAAACTGATATCAGAGAGGCCTCCCTCTACACAGAGCAGAGCACTGCTTTGTGCTTCACTTTCACTGAATTGAAAGGAGCAGAGACTGGTACGACATTTCATATGATTCATGAGATCAATGCAGGTAAGACTGATCCATATCCTATTTATGGATTTGATTCCAGATTCCGATTCGGGTGAAAATAGGAGATCAGCCAATTTGCTGTTTAGGTAGTTATACATACAAGATAAAGCAGAAATACAAGCATGTTAAAAATATGTTTGGCTTTAAAAAGTTTGTTCAGTTCTTGCTGTAAGCAGGTGTCTGTGTTGGCTCTTTTATGGTTCAGCAATCCTAGCAGGATGAATTTGTATTTGTGTTATCAATTATATATAACAACTATGGCTGAGCAAATAGATAATATTTTACTTCAACAAGCCATTATTGCAAGGCATTCTGTCAGAAAAGTGATTTAAATTTTTCAATACTAATGTTTGTTCAACTATGAACTTCTCAAGGGGAAAACTTTCAGGGATAAATGCAAATTATTAACACAGAATAATATAAGAAATTACTGATACAGACACACAAAGATCAAGTATATGTCACCAACAGCAGACTTCACTTTATAGTTTAAGCCTTTTTTTGTGCTTTATTTGGATCAAATTTATGTGAGAAATTTGCATAAGTCAGGAGAGTTCCTTATTATATGATTTACCATCACACATTAGGTATTGTTTCCATACATAAATGAACTCTGCTGATGTAAAGCACAAATGATTGTGCCTGATTGACCCTGAAGTTATACATTCTTGACAAAAAAGGATGTAGCATCTTGAAAGCCATACGCCAACAGATGAAAAGGAGATGAATTCCATTATAAATATGGTGATTATTACTGGCCAGCTTTTTGAGCAGCATATTTTTAAAGCTTGCAAGCAGAGAAGGTGAGGAAGCAAAATTAAAAGGCGGAAATATTGATCTCATCCTGCAGCTTTGTGTTTCAACACATCATTCACTTTCAGCTCTCTGTCTCAGTGGCAACCAGCTCGAACAGCTTGAACTTTTTTCTCTGTGTTATGGCTATTACTCTATGCTCAGAGTTTTTGCAAAGAATGATGAAGTAGAGACATTCTTTAAGGCAGAACAGAACCAAGGCATTCTTTTAAAATACATTCATGTATTTTACATTCAATGACATGTAGCACCTTGATTAAATAAGTCAAATTTGATTGTACACAGATATATTTTAATACTCATGGTTGAGTATTTTCCTATACCAATATATTTTCTGGGCTTTTTTCAGTAACACATTTATAAAAATGTGTATAATTGTATTTATTTATATAAATATCTAAGTGAAATAGAATATATATATTCATACATAAAGAATAATGAGGATTATAATCAATGAAGCCTGAGCAAGAGAGAAAGCAGAAAGAAGATTAATGACTTATGAGCTTTACCCAATACATATGCCTTATTATTAAGCATAAGACAAGCTATGATACTCCAGTTTGGATTAACTACTTGGAAGAGGACCAGACTATGTGACTTTATTTTTTGACTGCAATGTACTGACAAAGATTTGAGATCTGACCTGGACCTCTTGTATTTTGTCATCACTATCTATCCCAGTTGAGTTAAAGAGTTGTTTCCCACTGACTGGGTCAGTAGGAGCTGTCATAAGTATTTCTCAGTCAGCAGGAGTCATTCTTGAGCCAGTGGGAGCTGTCACAAACCATTTTGACATAACATGTATCATGCTGGAAGTGAGATTGACCTCTCCAACCTCTCTTGCTATTATATGCAGGTAATCAGGTCACTCCACCCATCTGGTAGCTCACACTGAACTCAGCTCCACCATTCAACCCCTGATACTACAGGTCTTACTATCTTTTCAGCTGCAACAACCATGTACTTGTGAAATTTCATCCAAATCACATCCAAATCAATGGGATTATTCTACTGTGACATTATTGTGGACTGTAAAACACTGTCCTTTATCTCACACCATTTTACCCTGCAAACCATCAAAGGGTGAGTTTGGATAGCATTTGAAAAGAGTGCAGGGTAACAACAGATGCTCTGTTACACAGAGCAAAGCATCTGACACACTGTCTAGCCCTGAACGTGCCCTGAGTTTGGCAAGTAGGGTCTTTCAATGGAGATTTCTCTGCAAAAATCCCTTACACTTCAGGAAGGCCAAGTGCAGCAGAAAAGACTACCCAACGAATATTCTATTTGCTTCAGTGGGTGATGGTAGTACTGGAGAAATTGATATATTTTACTAACTTTTCAACTATGAACTTTTTGCAAAGGAAGTGACTAAGCTTTCTCTTTCAAGAAAGGATGGTGGTCACTACTTTTAAAATAACTTTTAAAAGTTACTTTTCTTTATCCAGTAGTTCCTGGGTACCTTACAGCTGAATGTGAACATTCACACAGAACATGAGTCATCGATGCCCTAAATTTTGGTTTTGGCTCAGGGGAATCCAACTCCACAAACTCTATCTTGCAGAAAAGCCTTAAAGTACTACCTGGGAATGACATGAGTATGAATGAGGGGAAACTCTTCACTGATACCCTAAAAGCCTTTTCCCTGTGCCATATATGTTTAAAGATTAATTAGATGCACAGGAACAGTCTGCACTACTGGGAGTACCTGAGCAGGGTTCAGAACTTTGAACCCTGTTTTAAATTGTGACACTTACACATGCCTCATCTCTCAATAGACAGGCTGTGGAAGAGAGAGGTCTGTACCTTTTATCTAGTAGTAGGGGGCTTGAGCATCTTCATATGTAACATCTCTACATCCCACAGCAGAGATTTGAAGATCAGCCTCTGGGACGTCTGCAGTAGGTCAGTCTCCATTTCTATTGCTGGAGTAGTTCCACTTCATGTCAGTGATTATGGAGTAAATGGTCCCTGAGACAGCGCAAGAGTGTGTCACTCTGACCTCATGACAAGCCTCAGTGTATGTGATGAAGAAGGAACAGCCCCCTTTCATATTCTTTTATCAATAGATATATTTAGGGAAAGCTTTCTCTGGATCATGAATGAGGATTCTGCCCTTCTTAGTGATATGGAAAGTTCAGACTGGGAAAGGCAAAAGATAAATGATCTGTGATTTTCCACTTCCAACATCACTGTTCTCAGTTTTATTGTTAACAGCTGAAAAGGAAAAGAATAGAAAGCTTTATGAGCTCTCTTTTGTGCAGTCCTTTTCAGTATCAGCTATGTATATGACTGAAGACTGTGACACATCCTCAGAAAAATATTGTTTGGCAGGTAAAGAAATAGAAAAAGTAAGACAACTTGATTTTTTAAGACAAGAAGCTGGACATGATGGCACATTGCAATTCCTGGTTTTGCAGACAGTGAGACAAGTGCTACTTCTAGAATGGGAGCCTGCTACTGCACTGAGGCTTAGGCAGAACAAGAATGTCAGTACATAATGGTGAAATGGGATCATGTCGAGAATCTGCGCATAACCTTTCTTCCTCTGGTATCTGGTCATACAATGACTTCTTTTTTGCTTCACTTGGTTACAATCAGTAGCATAGCCCAACAATGGCTAACTCCTCCACTGGCTTCTGTTTCAGTCTGTTTGTTCTAAATTGAATACTTAGTCTTATAATCCCAATTGATATCCAGGTTTACCTCATATTGTCTTTTTTCTATGTCATATGTTGCTACTTGATATAATTCATCCCTGTAGAACAGATCATAGAATCATAGAATGGTTTTGGTTGGAAGAGATCTTAAAAATCACCTACCTCCATCCTCCCCTGCCATGGGCAGAAACACCTTCCCCTAGACCAGGTTGGTTTAAGTCCTTTCCAAAGCCCTGTATTATGCTTCTATGATTTGCAGGTTCTGTGTGATCTCCTACAGGCTCTCATCTTTCCCTCCTCTTCTTCCAAGAATATTCCATGAATTTCTCATTCTCTCATAATCCAGTGTTTGTGGTTTCAAAGGAAAATTAGATAAACTGTCAGACTTTAATGAAAACCCAGCTCTGCCATTCAGGTTGCTGCAAATATCTACATGACTGGTAAGCAATACTTATCTTTTTGAGCAGATCTGAGGTGTTCTTCACATTGCTGAATGATGGAATGAAATGGAGTTCCGACATGGTTGATCACAGCTGTTATGATTCACTTTGGCTGGAATGAAGCACTATGTGCTAAATAATTCCTATCCTAAAAGTCAATCGGCAAAAAATCAAAAACAAAATCCCAAACTACAGAATAAAGCTAATAGAGAACCAACCATATAAGAGGAAAAATACACCAGATAAAGCCTTGTCATCCTCTTCCCTTCTCCCCATAACTTTCAGGAAGATATTCTTTAACCAGAGTAGGCTTCTTCCATTTTATTATATTAATTACTCACGATACACCATATAGCTGGGAAATGTGTGTTCAAGGACCACTGAACACTGAATTTTCTGAGTCTATCACAATTACAGAAACAGCTGTGCTAAATGATTTTGCTTTGAATCACTGTGAAAATCGCTCTATTCAGTAGCTCTGTACATGCCTGATTCTTGCAAGTGCTGAAACAGTAATGAGTGTTGTTTTTCTGTTTCAGTTCTTGTGAGCTCATATGACCACCATGAACCAGGTGTCTCACCTTGCTCTGAAAATCCATTTTCCTTTCTCTATTTAATGGTCAAAACCTGTTGCTGTAATAGATTTACTGTGGTGACATACAGCAGCAACAGACTCATATTTGAAAACCAGAGGAGAAAGTATGCATTACATTGTAGCTCACAGGCCATGCAGAGACAAAACACAAAACGTTGCTTTACTTGCTTTCTTAATCTTACTTTTTTATTACTTCTTTTATTTTTTTTCCTTAACCCTCAGTTATACCTTTAGCCCATTAAAAAGGTCACACAGATGGTTTATCCAGCATTACAGATCAATAATTCCATCAAAATTAGCCTTAAGTTTCCTAGAATTAATTGTGCTACCAGGGACCTATGGAGTTTATTCAGTCTGACTTCCTGCTCAAGTATTAGCTGTGAAATGATATCAGGCTGCTTCAGGTTTTGTCCAGCCTTTGGGCAAGCTTCTTGTTACTGATTTAATGGCTCTTTGTGTGATGATAGTGCCTGTATCTGGAATTTCCACTGCTGTAAATTGTGGCCATTGCCTTATGACATTTCTCTGTGCCCCTCTGAGAAGAACCTGACTCCATGTTCTTTTTAACCCCCATTAGGCAGAGGACAAAGACTGCCATCACATCCCTCCATAGACCTTCTTTCTGAGCCTAGGCAAGCTCAATTCCCTCAGCCTCTCCATGTATATCCTACATTCTAGATGCCTAATTTGGTGAGTTACCTCTTTTTCAAGTTAATCACTTGATGAATTGGGAGATTCAAAACTAGATACATTATTCTATGTCCAGTAACTGAAGGTGATTTGTGGAGGTCCAGAAAGATCTGTTTTGTCCAACACTAACTTTACAGTTCCGAAGTATGCGTTTACTTCGAGTAAGTTTTGTAGAAATTCTTTGAGACCCCTGGAAGAAAGATGACATGAGGAGGGGTAGGAGACAAAATATGGATATAATAGATGAAAACAGAGAAAAAAAATATTTCCAACTGTCTACTACAGCTGTTAACATCTTTTAAAATCGGAATCCTAAGTGAACTCAATCAATTTTTTTCTGAGCTGCTGCACATCTCAGAGTTAGTCAGTTCAGAATAGCTCTGAATAATGAAATCTTTATATTCCAGTCTATCACCTCAATTTTGTAGCTGAGATTCATCCTTTAAAAATTTTCTGTGTGGCTGAATTCCTACAAGGCTGAATGAATTCTCTCAGAAAAGCACTTCAGGGAAAAAAGGTGTTTGTTTTACCTATTAGATATTCTCAAGATTTCTGAATAATCTTTTGCTGTTTAATTATTTTCTGACACTTTCCATTCTGATACCCATTATATGCTCTGTTGTCCAGTATTTACATGTCCTAAACCCAGCTCATTACTTCTAAAAATCTGGGAATTAACTAAAAATAATAATTCATTTGTAGATTTGGTTAAAAAGGAAATAAATGGATGAAAATTAATCCTATGGTATGCAAAGATCTGGAAGAGAAGTGCACAGCCAGAAGGCAAAAGGAACAAAGGTTCTTCTAGCATATAGAAGAATACAGGCTTTTCAAACAATTTTAAATAATCAATTGTAAAATTATTAGCTGACGGTTGTACAGTTTTATGCTTTCTTTCACTTACAAAGATTTAACAATAATTCCTTTTCATCCTTTCAGGATACTCTGAATTATATATTGAAAATCCTTTCTAAGCATAATAACACATTCAGAGAATAATGGCTTTAGGTTGATCATCACAAACCATACCAGAAAAAATCCTCTGGTGATTGGCATGTAAAAGTTTAATATAATATGCCCTGAATTCTGCTGTGGTTATGTAGGCAATAAGCACCTGGGCTTATTGCTACACTTGGGCTAAACAAATGGAATGCTGTAAATTGTGTTTCAGGACACTGTCATTTTGAATGCACCAGAGCTCCTCAGCACTTTCTTCAGCTAAGCACTCTCATGTCAATCATCCACCTTTGGTACATCAGGGTTTTCATTAGTTCTATAACTGCCTGACCTTGTGCCAGACTCAAGCAGACAGGTAGTTCATAACCCTTTACTGTCAGAATTAGCATTCATGATACTACTTAAACTGCAGAGCAAATTTAGAGTTCATTATTAAATGAGGCATATGTTACTACACTTATAACTGATTCAGTCTGGTTATTTTTAGTTTGACCTTTTCTGTATTCATCAAATCATCTTTGAAATAGACATTGAGGTACCCTTTACAGTTAGTTATAAAAATTCTTAGAGATTTTTATTAAATGGAGTTTTCTGGCAAATTCTCATGTATCACTACTTTAATGATATACTAAGCACCTCAGTGTTAACTTAAGACAAAAGAAGAGAAGGTGGAATCATGTGGACATTAATGATAATTTCCTTCAGCTATATCATCCCTTTTTGGCTTTGCTTTTTTTCCCAACAGCTGAAATGCTAGTGTGGTCGGTTCAGAATAGGATGAAAACTCCACCAAGGATGGCAAAAAATGTGGGAAGGTAAAAGTATAGACATTATTAAAGTTCATTCATTCTTACTGTAGTGCCATAGATAAAATTTATGCATTATTACTCTGATTTTCTGACTATCACATTCTCCTCCTCCTGAGGTAAGGCACTGAGAACAGAGACAGTAAAAACTCAAACCCACTGGGACATGACAGACTTAAGAACTGCTTCTTGTCATTTTCCTTTCACTGTCTTGGATTTCTAAATTCTGACATGGGAAAGAAAATATCTTTAAATTCCATAAACTTATTATGTATCACAAATCCTTAATCCTTAAAAACCCCTCTTTTTGCACTAAAAAGGACCCCTCACGTTTATCACTGAATCCCTCACTCACTGATTTTAAATATTCTGACAAATATACTAAGAATATATACTTATGAAAACATTATTAGAGTGATAAACCATATCATTAGCAAAGAGATTCAGAACTGAACTATTTGTGTATGTAGTAGCAAAGAAATTCTCATATAGTAAGGTGTTAAATAATTGTTATTTTATGCTTCACCCAGAGTCCTAAGAACAGTATGTGACTATTCATGTGTTTAGAGACAAGCAAATACCTTTTTCTACTTTTTTTTTTTTTTTTTGTAACCAATTATGCAATCAGTCTTTTTGCATTTTTTGGCAGGCACTGGGCTCACTTATTACTGCAATAGTAATTTTGTACTATATGGGAACAGTTATGTTTTATAGTTGCATACAAAAGCACTTTGTTGAATTAACACTTAGGGGCCCATGGAAAACAACAAATTACAAAGAATTGTAAGAGTTGAAACACTGAAATGTACTGCTTGAACTTCAGGTTACTGCATAATCTAACTGTAGTTCATTCCCTTAAAAAACCCTAAAATCTCATTTAGCTGGATGTCATAGTCTCTCTTCTGCATGATATAGATGAAGACTTCAGTTCATAACCGACACAATGAATGTAGGAACCTAATTAAGACAGACTGACTCACCCTCTGGGAAGGTTCAGAAGCACTGCTCTTTTCTGAGAGAGTTGAGGAGGAAGAGTGTAAGAGAATTAGATGACTGAGCAGGACTCACTTTAGGATAGCTGGTTTGCCTCCCAACATTGTACACTTGAACTGCAGATGCATCCTTAGCTTAGTCAGGAGTCCAGTACAGCCCAAACCCGGCAAAAAGCCTTCAGAAAGGTACTCTGTGCTATGAACAGGAAGGAGGCACACTGGGACAGAAATTACAACACCTTTTTTTTTTTTTTTTTTTTCCAAGATTTGTACAGGTAACCAGTCGTGTTGCATTTTAACCTTCTTGAATTTTAAGCTCCATAACCACTTGAAGAGATGTAAGACTTGTTATTAGTTTTACACTGTTTATGAAACTTTGCTAACATTCTCATTTCCGTTGAGGTCTGCATAAAAATTGTGATGTATTAAAAATCCCCTAAACTTCCAAAGGTGGAAGTGTGTGCTTGTAACTTAGGTACCCACTGTATTTGGCTTAAATGTAAGAAATCACTTTCACCACTCCAGAATGCTTCCTTCAAGCTTCTTATCATTAATTCCAGAAGGAAGTGAAAAGAAATCTTGAAGTTTGCACTTCAGACTCAGACCTTCAACATTCATCTGAGGATAGAGGCTCAGGTTTTCTATCAGGGTCAGTGTATCCTTGGTTCTTCCTTCAAATGACATTTATATGGAATGTGAGCAAAAGGGTTCTTAGATCTGGACTGAGGATGGCTTTAGGTGGAAGATAAGTGCAGAACAGGCATTCTGAAAGTACTTAAATTTAGGCATGCTGGAAAATCCCAGAACAATTAAAAGGAATCTTAAATTACTTACTCTCTAAAAGCCATTGAATTCAACTGCTGCTTGGGCATTAGAACTGGGAAAATATCTTAACCACAAAATTTATCAACACATCCCAGACATATTTTGGATTTTTATGTAATACTTATGTCCAGCCAACAAAAAATAGATATATTCAACCCAACAATTTTTTTTTAATTTGTAGAAAATACCAGCAAGTTATGTGAGATCTTCTGTACTTTAATTTTGGAGGATAAAATATTCTCCCTACAATTTATTTTAAAGTAAGAATTGAGAGTTCTAAAAACATACAAACAGATGTGAATACCGTAGTAGAAGGAGCAAAAGCAACATTTATGCAATTTGTGCTCTGCAACAATTAAACAAGGATCTTTTTTCATAGAAATGAGAAGTACTGGCACTAATTCCAAACTTTTAAATGAGACGCCACATCTTGTTCCTCCAAATTGATTATCCAAATTTATCATCATAATGCTAAAAAAGTCCAAACAAAAAGGACTGGTTATTTAAGAACAAGGCAAAATCTATGACTCTTTGAGCTAATGAGTCTTGACTACTGTTCATCTCCTTTTAAATTCCTTGTCTCATAAATAATATTTTAATGTCATTCTATCTGAATATTCAGATAATATCAGGTAAAGAATATTAAAAATCTGCATTTAATTGTGTTGATGTTCCTTGAAAATTACAAGAAGCTTCAGACAACTTTTTTGCTAGTGGCCTAACAATTTTATTTGATTAATGCTTATTTATCATTAATCTAGTAGTGAACTGTAAACATTCAAAACCTAAAATCCATCACTTTTGCAGCAAAGAGCATTTGAACCATGTTCTGCTTGAATTTTACTCCAAAGTTCTAATGTTTTTATTACACTTTATAATCTTACACCTTAGCATATATAATATACATATATTGCAACTTTTATAACCTTAACAAGGTCTCATTTATAAGTCAGGTCTCTATCATGTAGACAAAGCAGAAAATATATGTTTAAGTTAGGGATTTTTTAAAAGATATTACATAGAGTCCTTGAATACTTTAAGTTTCAATGGTATCAAAGAGCTCTGAATAGTCTTATTCCTTAATGTTGCTGTTGCTTGTTTTTATTTTTAATTTGGTAGAAATAGAAGTTTCTGAAAAAAGCCTTGTCTTAGAAACTTTTTGAAATTATTTTCTTTTTCTTCAGAAAAGGATAATGGAAAAAAATAAATTATAAAAATTGGTGTAATCTTTGCTTTTATCCAGCTCCAAAATGTTTTGAATTACTACACTCTTCAGGTCAATGTTGACATATCTGGTACCCTATGAGAGTCCAGTCCCCCCATCACACTTCTGTTCTCCTACAGGCCTGGTTGCTCTGCATCCTCCCTCATGTGTTACAGGCAGTCCAAGAAGAAAGTCTGGTTTACCAAAAACAATTGAAAACTAAGGCAGTTGAATTCCAGCTCATAAGAGGAATAACA
Organism: Brachypodius melanocephalos; assembly: GCA_013398615.1. Lineage (NCBI taxonomy): Eukaryota > Metazoa > Chordata > Aves > Passeriformes > Pycnonotidae > Brachypodius > Brachypodius melanocephalos. Next base: position 26,726,825 of record VZSR01003803.1, read on the forward strand.
ACTGTGCAGAGTATGGGAGCTAGGCCAGTGTAAAAAAAATGTTCACCTATTTCTTAAAGCTTATGCTTCCAACTCACTATGTTAACAAGAGGAAAAAAACCCCAAAAAAATCCCAAAACAAAAACAACAACAACAAAAAAACCCAAAACAAAACAAAACAAAACAAAAAACCCCAAAGAATTCCCCCCCCAAAAAAACCACAAAAACCTGCCTCACTTTGCTTTCTTTCTGTGACCAAAATAATCTGAAACATTTCTGGTACAGCTATCCTGTAGTATAGAATTTCTTTTTTTATAGGTGCAGGACTAAGAGCTGTGCAATCTCACATCACAGGCTTTAGCTGTAGCCCTTTCAGTGAATTTTCTCATGTGCTCAGACAAGAACTCCAGGAGCTGGGAATCACTCAGCAGTGGGAGGTAGCGCAGAGAGCAAGGAACTATCACAAAGTGCTTGTTACAAACCTATCTTGAAGACAAGACCCTTGTTCAGATTTCAAAGATATCTCACTTTATTTTTTTTCTTTCCTCCTGTCTTTTAATATGGATGAAGGAGAGTGAAGTGAGGCCAAAAGAATGCCAGAAATCTCTACAATGAAATGATCAGGTTTAGTTCCATTCTTTCTTATTTCTCCCCATCCTATGGAGCAGACTCTCTGAGTTTGCTCCTGAGGAGGAGGAATGGCAGTGATCTACTGGTTATGGGCCACATCCAAATAAATCTCCATGGGCTGAGCTGAGGACAGACTCGCCTGCAGAAATCAAGACTCCAGTGCAAACCTTGCTGACTTTGCTGACAGATTCTTTAAAATTGAATTGAAGCCAGACTTCAAAGAGGAAAGTCAGTTTAAAAATAAACCTTTTTTTTTTTTCACCCCCTTTCAGAGCAGAGTTTAAAACTTTACCTGATCTGAAACAGTGAGGTTTTTTATGACACCAGTTTCACTTTGAAGTCCAGATTCTAGACAAGGCACATCAATTTCAAAGTGTCTAGAGGCATAAGCAGAGATGACTGGGCTCAAAATACCAGGATATAGGTGTGGTGAATGCTACACATGCCTACATGGCTTGTTGGTTTGTTTTTCTTAACACGGGAGAGAAACTTGTAATTTTGAAGGCCAAGAATTGTCAGCAGCAGAATTTTAGAATACTCAGATAAGTTTTTAGGACATAAAAAAGAGAACAGAATTATTTTATCTTTCCTAAATGTTATAGTCATTCTTCACCTGTGAATATATTAATTCCTTAGAAGTTTTTAATTAGTTAGTTTAGAAAACCCAAAAATATATTTATATTCATTTATTTAAAATTTTTGCCTCTAGTGTTTGAATTAATTCATAAAAGAATTTCCTTTCTAATAAAAAAATCTTTCAGGACTGGAAGGGACAAATAAAGATAAACTTAGCTGGGTTTCACTCATAAATTGATGAGAAACTATCATGCTGTCATTGTATACTTTTGTATATGACTAATTGTATCAGTATATGAAAAAAGTGAAACAGAAAAATTCTAATTTTCCTTTTAGATATCAGTAGATGACAGTCAAAGCCTAAAAGGTGAGAACAGAATGTCTGTTTTCCAATTATGTGTACATTTATATATGCATACATTCTTGTGTTTATCTTTTCATAAAGAATATTTCATTGGACACACAGCAGTACTGGTTTTACACAGCCTGGGTTAAGCAGGTAAAGGAAAAGACTATATATGAGGAATTATTTAAGATTACCCATACATGACAGAGATTTTTTTTTTTATTATTATTATTTACACCATTTGCCTCCCTCTCAAGTTCCAGGGACTCATACTAATTGTGTAAGGGCACCTGATAAGGTCAGGGAGGGCAGCAGGGTGTTCTCCTGCTACCCCAAGAAGGCACTTCTTTCCACTCCCCCTCCATCTTTTTGGTCCTGTCCTAATAATACATTATGAAGGACACTGGAGGGGTTTCTGTATCCACACCAACTTAAATGACTTTTCAGGGAAGATTTTGATGTTAAATATGATGTAAAATATTTTCACAATTTAAAGCTTTATTGCATCTGGTGTGTTCTCTCTGTTCATTAGTTTTGTAGTTCCAGTCAGAAGAATGAACAAGTTTATCTGGCATATTTTGTTTCTCTTTTTAAGATCAGACAGATTATTGTTCATGGTTTCATTGTCTCAATTCTGTTTGTAAATTTCTTCCCTTTCCCCTTTGTATTTACACTCCAAAAAGTTCTGGCCACTGCTTCCAAGTCAGGACATGGTTATGGTAATTCTGTGAAACTTTGTTTCTACAAATTACCTTCAGAGGGACCAGGATATAGGAAGCAATCACCATCCCAGATGGCTGGCATCTCACCCTGCGTTTGTCTCTCACGGAGAGGGAGAAATAGGTTAAACTGGAGGTGGGCTTGAGCCATTAATTTCACCTCCAGATTCAAGTGTAGTTCTTCAGCGTTTTCAGTTGTAGACATTTCTTCAAGCTAATATGCAAGAGAAAATAGATTGGTTTCGGATTTTGTTAACGGTTCAGAGTACTTTAACCTCGAGATTAAATATGAATATGTAAAAAGAGCCCATAAAAAATCCCCTCAAAAACCCAACAGCAACAAACAAAACAATCAAACAAAAGAAACCCCTCCCAACACTAAAACATTTGAAGAAAAGAAAAAAGTTTACCATGTTTTGTCTGTATTATTTCTACACTCCAAGATAGTAGCAGAAAAATTAATGTTGTGTGATGTGTTCAAATTGGGTTTTCAACAAGACCTTGGACAAAGTCTCAAAATAATCCCGTCAGAAAACTCATTAGACAAAGTGGAGAAGATCTGGTTGCCTGAGCACTGCCACTTAGAATAATTTCAGACTCTGTAGGGCATCACATCTAATTTTAGATGTGACTCTCTGGAAAGTCAGTCACATCATCAGGCCCTGTGGAAGTATCATAGACAAAGTGTCACAACAGGAATTAGACAGTAATGTTTATTAGTGCCTTTGGTAGGGAAAATGGAATTTAAATTTTCAAAATTCTGTAGAGATCTGGAACAAGAAAGTTGTGTTCATAAGGCAGAGATTTTGATTATTTTTTTACTACTTTAAATATCAGTTAGAGAGGTAAATTTTCTTTCCCATTCACCACTATCATACAAAAAACTGATACCTTGAGTGAATACTCAACTGTCTCTGTTGAAAGGGAACTTGCCTATCACACTTGTATATATAATAGCTCTGGAATTCTCCCTCAAGGTTCTCTACAGTATTTTGAAAAGCCAAGGAAATCATTTGCACCTATTCACAAGAATGAATTGATTTTATCAGAAAGGTCTCTGGCAAGTAGTCTAGCATTTAAAATTTAAGACGTTAAAAAGGTTTAAAAGAAAAATTAAAAAAATCTTAAGAACACCTAAATAATTAACTTATTAAGTAGTCAAGAAAGAGCTTGAAATTGGTAATCTCAGTCCATTTCAACTTCCTTGGAAACCGCCTCCACTTTTTTTTGCCAGCAATGAAAATATATGTAGATAAAACTGAACATTCAATGGAACTTAGATATTTGGAAATCAAATTGCATGTTAGCTTCTCTAGTGTTTCTGAAGTTCGATTGTTTTAAGGGGTCAAGATCACTATTTACTGTGGGCTTTTTCACTGTTTTAATTTCTGAATGATATTAGTACATGCAGAGTAAGCACACATGGGAAAAAAACCCCTACAGGAAAAATTAATTCCTCACTATGAAAATTAGATAAACATAAATCACTTCTGTAAAAATG
>VZSR01003803.1:26730753-26780870 GCA_013398615.1 Brachypodius melanocephalos
AACAAAACTAAAACAAAGAGTAAGAATTTAATTCATGAATGCCACTACTAAGAAAGATGAAAACCAGTAAAGTAGGTTGGTCGTTTCACAGAGTAGCCAAAGTTTGAAGGGACCTCAAAAGGATATCTGATTCAATTTTCATGGGAAAAGGGAGCCAGATGAGATTATGCAGTACCTTGTCCACTTGCATCACGAAAACATCCAACAAACAGCACCCTACCACATCTCTGGGGAGGTTGTTCCAGCAAATTGTTGTAATCACTGTGGAACATTTCTTTCTTACATTGAAGTGCCCAGTGCAACTTGCGGTATTTCTCCCTTGTCTTCTCCAGTCACTCCTTCTCAAGAGAGAGCCTCAGTCCTCTGTATAACCACCCTTTAAGCACTGGAACACTGTGGTATGGTTCCTCCTGAGCCTTCTCTTCCCCAGGGAGAAAAGAACTAACTCAGCCTTTCCTAGAGGCCCTTCTTTGGACTCTCAATCTATCCAGATTCTTCTTGAATAGTGGCAACCAGAACTGGACACAGTATTCCAGGTGCATCCTGACCAGCATGGAACAGAATCATTCTGAGGTAATGCAAATAGTTGCTGCAAATGATAATTTAGCATTTATCAGGGAACAGTAGGATGACATTGTACATGTAAAATAAATTAGTATAAAGTAATTTAAAAGACTTAAAATAAGCGGAATAAAACTTTTGCATTTTATCTTAGGTTTTCTTATCTCCTCCTATTCATGGTTTTTTCAATAATGCATCACTGTCCTTATATCCACAGAAATATTATACCTTTTCTACACGGTTATTTTAAAACTTTATATGAACCTTCATGTTTCATTCTCTGTATCCAAATATATTTTGTGACTTTTGCCTTATAAATAAATATAATAATAAAAGTAGCAGTGAATATCTGTAAACAACAGACCCACTTTGTCCTTGCAAAGATATATAGTTGCAAGTGTTGAGGTGAATATGTGGAAGATAAATTAAGAAATTGTTTGAGTATTGACAGTGGTTTATTACTATGCAAGCCCAACAATAAAAAAAGAAACAAAAAAAAATCCCCAGAAAAATAGCAGGCACATAATGGTATCCTTGAGAAGATACGTTAAGAAAGCTAGAACAGCAGGAGTATTAAAGCACAGTAGCTTCGATAATGAAGTCAAATAAATTGTCTTCATATTCGTGCCTTCATTGTCACCAAAGTACACTGTGATAAATGAAATAGATTTGTCTGATGGAAATTGTAAACATTCATATTTAATAAACAGTTATTAACACTTCTATAATATTGCTCTTTTATGTTCATTACATGCTCATTGCATTACAACAAGTTTATTTCTTATTTCATTTCTCCACTGTCGTTGTGTATTGCAAACCTGCTTAAGACAGGTCTATTTTTTATGCTGTACTGTACAGTATGTGAGTAACGCTCAGATCTTAATGGAAGTGTCACATCATTTTCAGATCAAATTATCTGGTTTTAACAGCTGAGGGGAATCAAATTAATCAGTAAAATTAGAATACAAACCAATACAAATGTTGTGGTTTGCCAAGATGTTGACTGAAAGATTTGGAGGTCACGTTTGCCAGTTATCACATTAAAAGGCTTACTGGGGTTCTCTATTACTTATCATTAATAACCGTATATTAGAAACATGCATAAACGTTTAAACTGCTAGGAAAGTGCATGACTAAAGTGAATTTAATTGCACAAATAATAACTAAGATTTTTTTTTCTCATTAGTTTCTTAGATACTGAGGTACAGGAACAGAACAGAGAAGGTCAGAATATTTACTCTGATTTATAGGTAACTTTTGCCCTTGAAACAAGCAAAACCTTTACTCAGAAAATCAAGACTAGAATCTCCTAGAAAACAACTTCACAACATTATGGAAGAATCTGGACAACCATTGGGATGTCTGGACCTATTTCTTTATATATCTATTTTCTAATTTTCCTTCTGAGTGACTAAGCTACAGGAATGCATCTTGTTTTTCTAGAATACTTCATAAGCCAGAAATAGGACATTGAGTCCAAATGTGTGAGACTCCTAGAATATATGTTAATCTTTACCCTTTTCTTTTTGCACTCCCAATACACCCAAAAGCTGCTCATTAGATCAAAACCATCTGCTTTTAGTCTGCCATGAGGTTTACAATTACTAAATCAGGAACACAGAAATAAGGACAAAAAGATATTGTGGTGGGTTGATCCTGACTTGATGCCAGGTCTCCTCTAAAGTTCCATCACATCCATCCTCAGCAGGACAAGGGAGAAAAAAGACGACTGTAGGCTCATGGGTCAAAGCAAGGCCATGGAGAGATGCCTCAGCAATTACTGTCATGAACAAAACTGAGCCAACCTTAGAAAAAAAAATTAATCTGTTGCCAATCAAATTAGAACAGAATAAAGAGAAGTGACTTCAAAAACAAAAGCACCTTTCCTCCACCCCTCCATAATTTCCAAGGTTTAACTTTATTCCTGTTTCTCTATCTCCTTCCTCCCAATGGCACAGGAGGACAGAAATGGGGGTTGTGGTCAGTTCATCATGCATTTTCTCTGCTGCTCCTTCATCCTCAAGAGAGGAGTCCCCTCTTCCTCTGCTCCAGAATGGGAATTCCCTCCCATGGGAAAGAGTCCTCCATGGACTTCTCCAATATCAGTCTTTTCCACAGACTGCATTTCTTCATGAAATTGCTTCAGCCTGGGTCACTTCCACAGGGTGCAATCCTTCAGGAAAAGACTGCTCCAATGTGTGCTCCCCACAAGGCCACAGGTCCTGTCAGGAACCTTGTCCAGCATGGGTTTCCCACAGGGTCATAGCTTCCATCAGACACGTCCACCTGCTCTGGCATCAGGCCCTCCAGAGACTGTATGTGGATATTTGCTCCACTGTGGAACTCCATGGGCTGCAGGGGAATCTCTGTCACCTGGAGACCTCCTCTCCCTCCTACTGCACTGATCTTGGTGCCTTCAAGGCTGTTCCTCTCAGATATTTTCAGCCCTCTCTCCTCTGGCTTCAATTTGCTCCTGCACAATATTTTCTTCCTTCTTAGCTTTGCTGTCACAGAGATGCTGGCACTGTCAGTGATGGGCTCAGACTCGGTAGGAGGAGGGTCTCTGTTGGAACCAGCTGGAGGTGGGTCTGCTGGACAAGAGGGAAGCTTCTGGCAGCTTCTCACATAAGCCGCCTCTGTAGCCCCTCTGTTTTCATAACCTTGTCACGCAAACCCAGCACAGACACGCCAGCTTGGTAAAGTTTCTTAAAGATTGTGAGAGTTTAGGGGTGAGCCAGGAATGACATGATCATTTACTATAAATGTAGTAATGATTTATGATATCAACTGTAGTTGTGACATCAATGTCACATTACATACACCAACACACAAACATCTACACAAGTACACACACTTTTTATATATACTTATTTATATTATTATGTTATTGATATCAATATAATTTTTAGATCCTACTTTTAAACACATTACTTCTTTTATTCAGGCATCCATGAGGAATGCTAATATCGAAAACAAAGTCACAAAGGCTCCTCTGATGTTATCTTTGATGTTACTTGTACAAGAAAAGCTTTACAGAGTTTAAGCTGTGGCATGGTCCTTTTGCATAATTTATTGATCCTAAAGCAGTTAGGCATCTGCTATTTATTGTCCTTGCTTTACTACTGGCCATGCAGGTTTTGAAGAAGATTTTGTGTAATTTTGATGGAACAAGGATGATTCTCAAGTATATGTTTCTCTAATGTGCATAGAAATGAAATATATTATGAAATACTATAGATATTTTTCTTTCTCAGTGGAAAAAAGCCTTTAAAAAAAGTACAGTAATTTTACAAATGGAGAAAAAAACCCCATGATTCTTTTCATGCCAGCATAAAAATGAGGAAAAAAACAATTTCCCAACTCTGATGAAAATAATCATCCATATTAGATATGAATAGAAACACATCTTCAATGTTTGCATATAAAAAAGTACATGAACTGTTTAGTATATTAAAATCAAATTTTAGCAGTGTCAGAATTCTCACTAATCAATTTCAGATTAATTTTCTTAATTGAAACTAATTCCAGTGATACTTCAATGTTGAACAGCACATGTTCAGGACATAATTTCTTATGTAGGATTTTCCCATGAGTATAAAACACTCTTTTTAAAAGTAGTTAAAAGATTAATGCTCATTAAGGATTAGTGGATTTTCAAGCTTCATCTTTTATAATAATTTTTTTAAGTTAGTTGAGTGTCAAGACCTCTGAATATTAAGCTATCTTTCAAAAAATGATACTGTTCTTCAGAAAAGATTATTTTTCACTCTTCCATCCTCCTCCAGAGAAGCAAGTCAGTATGCAATCATATTAATTCATTTCTTTTCAGAGATGACAAGTGTTTGAAAAATCTATATAACAGTGGCATGCTTTTTATTATTGATACTATAAGAGGTGTAAAGTTTATTGTCTGAGAAAGACATTTGCAATCCAGCATTGCCATACAGTGATGTGCTGTGATAATGATTTCATATGCAAAATAAACTTATCTTGATTTACTGCACTTATTTTCTGCACTTTTCCACCTGCAGCATCTTGTTATAAATCTCAACTGAAATTTCTATTAGATTTTTAAGTTATTATTTTGTGCAGTAACTAATAAAAATGAGGATTTATTCTTCATGGAGATCCAGATCAATGAGAATTTTTTGTCAAGTGACATAGTTTGCTGTATATGACAATTACATTCTACCCAGAAACAAATGTTTTAACCCATACTTTGGAGTACCAAGGTGGAATTTTTACATCACAAGCTTTCTAGCCTTTAATTTGAACCTTCTAAGTTTGGAGAACCACCACTTCTATTTCTGATCTGTTTTTGATGTGCTTTCTGTCCAGAGTTGTTTAAACATGGAGGAAATAAAACACTTTAAAAAGTCATCCTTTTCCCCAAAGCATGTAGAGTGTGGGCAGGAAGTCCTCAGCCCTGGTGCTTCCACTATCCAAATACACTCACACTGGACTGCATTGCTCACATTGATCATATCACTCAGCTTCCCCTGCAGATGGATGAGAGAGAAAGAAACCTCTAAGACTAACTCAGAACTTTTAATGGATTAATCACACTTTAATTTTGTTGAAATATATGAAGTTAAACTAGGCTTTATCTAGGACTTAACAATCTTAGTCTATTTGGCATGTAGAAAATAGAACAAAATGCTTTTTGTCAAACAGTATATTATGTTTTTAACATAAAATACCTTGAAAAATTCCTCAGAAAAATCTTAATAATGGAACCAGAGCAATTGTATTTTCCTATTAAAAACTCATGAATTGTCAGATTCATTATCTTTCTAACCTCTAGTATAAATATAAATATGGACACCATCTCAGAGTTTTTCTATTATTCGCTCAAAATTTTTGTTATGCTAACAATCTTATTGATCATGCCACTTTTTCTTCCTATACACTCAAATAGCACTAATATTTTTTCCTAGAATTTACCTCATATTCAAATATTAAAATTAATATCTTACGATCCCCTCATCCCAGTCCTGAATTGAGGACAAGGTGAAATTTATTTCATGTTTTCTGTCTAAATATTGTTTATATAAAGATGCTATTTAATTATTCCTTTAAACCAGAAATATTTCATTATTTCCATGTGAGTTATCTATCCATACCTATACCTATAATCTATATCTATGTCTATATCTATATTTATATCATCTATATCTAATCTATATCTTTATCTATATCATCTATATCTATATCTATATCTATATCATCTCCTTTTATCCTATGCAAAATAAGAATTCTGAATATTTCTTCATTTTTTGAATAATTGTTAACAGATTGCCTCTTCTGACTAGGAATGGGTTTATAGATTTATCAGGATTTTGTCTCTGGAACATTTATTGTAAATATGTTACAACATATTAATAAGTAACAGTTGTCTTCATAGCTTATTCTAATAGTCACAGACTTGACATTTTAGAATAATTCAGACTTATATTTTCAGTCTTGTTGTTTAGGTTGAAAATAACACTTACTTTTCAGGTTTTTAAGTTTTCTTCTGTAAGAATTATAAACAGTTGTTTACTAATGATTGCAAAACATATTGTGTAACCAATACAGCTGTCTTTAAATACAGTTATTCTATCAAGTGCCAACAATAAAGCAGGTACTAAAGCTATGTTCCCACCCACTGCATTTTGTTTATAGCTTCAGAAAGCACCTGTAATGCATAGCATAAAATATCAAATTCAGAAGTATGAATTTGCAGTTGACACCTAAGAACCTCATAAGGCCAAAGCCATCCAGGAACCGGCAGTATGCTGGTTTTCCACAGGAAACAAAAAATAAAAATAAACAAATATAAACATAGAGAAAGCACCAGCAACCAAAAGCAAAGATACAAATACATTTATACTCATATATCACATTTACGTATAGGCATACTTGTGCATTTTTTGTACATGTATTATATGAAGCTCTTTGTAGCTAAATAGGCAAAATATAGTTAAGTAGTTTGATAATTCTATACTATGTGTTTTGGTGAACCACTACATATTTTAATCTGGGTGGATGGGTGACCTATATGAAGTATCCTGGTTTTGGACTAAATTTTCTTCTCCCAAAATCAACTGGTTTGTAAAATGATCATCACATCTGAGTACGTGCTGTAATTTCCACATTCTCCATTTTTGCCATAGCTTTTAGCAGTTGATGCTTATTTTAAGCTTCATAGCCTGGCATTATTAATCTGAACTTTAAAGAAAGTGCAGCTTGTGTCTGTGGGTATTTCAAATCATTTGAAATTAATTTGCCAAAGGAGCAAATAGCTCAATAATAGTACACAGGTGAGGAATTTATCTGGCAAAGGCTGTGCATACAGTTCCTGGTATATAAAAATCCCTTCATAAATTTCACCAGGATGTTCATGTCTCAGGTGTCTCAAAGATCTCAAATTTCAGGTCTTCTCTTACTTGAGATATGCTGGATAACTCTCCTTGTCAGTCACCGGTTATTGAGAGATTCAGTATAAATAACATTTTGGAGCATTTTTGACACTTGTTAAGGTCTCTGCACATTAATTCTTGGCTGGGGGTATTTTTGAAGTAAAGACACCTTGTTAACTGATTGTTTAGACTTATTCTAAACATTATTAGACAGACAAAAAAAAAAAAAAAGACATTAATCCAAAATTGACAAAGCAGATACATTATTTCTTTATGTTAAAAAAAAACAGAACAAAACAAAAACAGAAAAAAGGAACAGATAAGGAAAATATGTTCTTGATCTATTTATGCTGTAATTAATTTAAACTGAAAAGTTCACTTCCCACAGTGAGTGACTTGTAGAACTCACTTTCCTTCCAGACATTTTTCCAGATTTTTTGTTTGCTTGTTTTTTTGCTACTACATATCATATTTAGAGCTAATATTTTTTTTTTTCCAGGATAATTCATCTTCTCTCCCTAAACTTGTTTACATCTCCCCCTCTACATCCATCCTCTCATTCCATCACTTATTTAACATTAAGAAACTAATTAAATTAATTTGTTTCCAAAATATAAATTGATAATTTCATTTCTTTGGAGATGCATATACTTCTTTTTGAAACCATCTGTACTTGAATGGTCAATTAACTCCATGACTAAAGGAAAAATTAGATAGTCAGTTTCTAATTTTCAGAATGAATTGTTTCTGTCTAGTGAAGCATGGAATAATTTTGGTTGGGAACGACCTTTAGAAATGATATAATCCAATCACTTGTTCAAAGCAGAAGCAGTCTCATAAGTTAGGTCATGCTGCTCAGGGCCTTGTCAAAGCATGTTTTTAAAATCTCTGAGTTCTGAGCCTGGGCAGCCTCTCTGGGCGGCTTGTTCCCATGCTTAGTTACTCTCACTGAGAAATATTTCTTCTCTCATATTTAGATGGAACTGCCCTCAGTGCAACTTCTGATTGCCGTGTCTCATCCTTTCACCATGCACTTTGGGAAGAATCGTCCTCTGTCTGTGCAGGAGGCTGAAGACAGAAATCAAAATTTTCCCTGAGCTTTCTAGTCTCTATGCTAATCAAACCAAGTTCTCTATCCTTGAGCATCAGCTGCTCCAGCCAATTACCCATCCTGGTCACTCTCCATGGGATGGACTCATTCCAGCTTCCTAGTACCATTCATATATGGAGGACAGTTCTCCAGATGCAGGCTCACAGGTGCCAAGTGTAACAGCAGCAGCACCACCACTACTTCACCTGCCTGTCCTAGCCTGGAATTTTACTGCATTGAAAACTAAATGATCATCATATCTTCCATTAATATTAATGAAAAACAAACAAACCAATAAAACTTGCAAGTGTGAAATTTTAAAAATTGTGGGGATAGATGACTCCATCTCTTTTGTCTATCTTCTTCTTCTCACTAAATGCAAATAAGCCAAGTAGTCTGATATATAAACTGCCACACATAATGAGGATAATTACCATGAGCCATGTAGTTCAGGCTGAATATCATCATAAGTTCAAGAGAAAAAGCTTTTAGTTTTTATATATTAATATTATTAATAACCTAATGATAAATAATAAATTATTTAAACCTGAAAATAAGATGGGAGCCGTTCAGGAAAGAGGTGAGGACCCAAAACATTTTTTTGTGTCTCAAAGCCTTTGCATATGGGTAGGAAGTGTGTGCCAAACTTTTGGCAGAGACAAAAGATCAGAGAGAGATGTCAGGAAACCAAAATAAGAGGTTACATGTGGTAAAGCTAGCAGGCAATGCTTTTGAGAAGCAGTTTTAAGGAAAGTCATTGGAAAGGAAGGTAAGAATCAAATTAACTTGGATAAAATATGGACACACATGGTCAGGATGGACAAAAACTGAAAGACTAATCAAAGCTAACAGTAACTTCTAGCAAGCTTTACATGTCACTGTGGGGGGAGGGGATGATGGTGGGGTTTCTGCTGGTTTATATTTTCAATACCTTGCAGGTCTTAAATCAGTGCATCTGAAGGACACAAAAATTGCAACCAGTATCCTAATGGTTAAGAAATGATTTTATTGTGAGAACTCTGCAAGATGAGCTTGTCCTCAAATTACCTTTTTCCATATGGAGGAAGATTGCAATATGTTTCTGAACCCTGAAGTTTAAAGTTATTGTGCAGTTACTCGGGACAGAATGTTTGCTGAAAAGGGGAAGAGAAAAAAAACATCAAGCAAACACTAATGGGTTAGGATTTTAGCAGTGGGTAATTCTCATTAAGGGATCAAATCTCCAAAAGTAGGTGGTCATTCACTAGCTGGTAGCAGTTGGAGTCTATGGTGTAAGAGTCATTGCAATGGCATTTTTAGGTGATCTGGGGAAAGTCTTCAAAACCACTGTTTTACTCAGTCCCTGGGTGACCATCTCAACATGTGCAGCATTAAATGCTATTGTTCTGCTGTTTTTATATCTTGTTAGATATGAAAGGTCTCATTAATATCTTACTGATATTCTAAGTGGCCTTTTGTACAGTTTCTATTGATCACTTGCAGCCACTTACATCTGTGCACAGTTTGGTCAACTCTGCAAGAGGAATCAGTTAGGAATCCTCTTGGATGCTTTCCTCAGGATGTTAATCCACAAACATAAACATAAAAATGTGCAACAGGGAGCTAATGGAACTGTCTAAAATTCCCAACCAGGAGCTTTGTCAGATATTTAATTGTGAAGATTCAGTGAAAGACCTTATATCTCAAGACAGTTGCACCTGCTATGTAGCTGACTGACTGGGGAGTTGCTGGATCATGTAGAGAATTACAAAGTGAAGTGTGATGCCTATGCACATAGTTACAGCCCTGATACTATGCTACCCTGTAATTTGGACTGAAGAATGAGCCTGTGTTTTGCCCTTATTACTTAGTTATCATTTAAGTCCTGTGACTATTTCCATAAACTCAGGTGGGGTCAGTATATGTTTAGGTTAAGTGGAAGCATAGTGTGGGTTTTGGTTGGTTGGTTTGTAATCATATAAGCATTATTCTCTTTTGTCAGATATAATTTGGTTTTTTTATTATTATTTTAAAGAATGATTTATCTGTGAAGTACCGTTTCCATAAAGCACCCTGCATTTCAGATCCAAAATTGTTTGGTATATGAGTTGTTTGTTTTCTCATAAATCTGAGATTTTTATAGGGGAAATAATTCTGGTTAACTTTAGTTATAATGTACAACACAAGACCTAATATGCATTTGTAAATAGGTAAATGTACTGTTTATATTTGCATAAAACCCTACCCTGGTGGATATACAGGCTACTAATCTTACGCAGCTTCTGAAAAAAAGTTACAGAACTCCTTTTCACTTGAATACTTAAAATCTGAAGTTTTTTGGAAATGAGTGCATTTCTTGCATAAAATTTATATTAAAATGTAATTTTGCAAGCATTCTTAATATTTTTTTCCTGTAATATGCCCTGTCCTTGAAGTAATGATTAAATCTAGCTGAAAAAAATTTGCTCAAAAAAATTTTTGATCCTGGAAATGTTTAGTGACAATATATATTTTTATTAAAAATACCTATTTTCCCTAGGATAATCCCAGTTTATATAGAAAAAAACAAATTTATGTAAGAGAAAATATTGTTATTTGGAAAAGCATAATGGGAGATCACACACCAGTCTCTTCCATAAATTAGGATCCTCACCCAAACTGGTTTATATCTTGCACAGCTAGCCAAATATTTAATGATACATTATTTTCATCACAAGGAGATGATATTGTGATATTGATTCAAAGATGCAGCTCAAACTATATGAGAAAGGCTGTCTGAGGAATACAAACTAAAATTTATAGGACATAATTTCTCAATTCTACTGTGAACTCTTTCTTTTTGTTTTCTGGTTGGTTTGGGTTTTTTTTCCCTCCACTCTTGACATGTTCTGAAATCTTCCTTTAGAAAACACTCAAGTCTTTAGATTGAAGCAACCCCTGATGTACAATGCAAGTTCAGCTAAGCACTCAATTACATCTTGAAGAATCACAGCTTCTTTAAAAGGAACCATAAATTCCACCTTATGATAATTTTATTATCCCCAGCCTGTTACTAATGTATTCATGATCACAGCTCTTTAAAAATGATTTTATGACTGACTTACTCATCAGCTTCTAACACACTCTTGCCTAAAAACAACAGCATTTTTTAAATATTTACCCAAGACTAATGAGGACTTCAATCCTAAGCTCTGTTTTCAGCAAATGTGTAGACTTCTGTTCCAAAGATAAATGTGGAAACAAGAGTTGTTAAATATCTTATTAAAATGATGACATTTGGAAGATTTTAATATTTTTGAGAAAGAAATGCAATTTCATACCACTTAAGGGTGTCAGTCTAAAGAGGTATAACAGTGAAAAAACTTTTGCATGCCAATAATCATGCAAGCATAGAATAGAATGGGTTGGAAAGCAACCTTGAAGATCATCTAGTTCCAATCCCTCTGCAATGGGCAGGGACATCTTGCACCCAATCAGGTTGCCCAGAGCCCCATTGAACCTGACCTTGAACATTTGCAGGGACTCAGCATCTACAACTTCTCTGGAAAACCTGTTCCAGTGCCTCACTACCCTTACCATAAAGATTTTTTTCTTAACCAAAGCTCTCCAGAAGCCCAGGTAAATTAAATCTGTACCTCTTACATCATCAACTGATGTAGTTGCTCCATCATAAAAATCCACTAGGTAGGTCAGACAGGATTTTCCTTTGCTGAAGCCATGCTAGCTGTCTTGAACCTGTAGTCTGAATGAACCACTGTACATGCATGAACCAAGTGGCTTTGTACAACTATTCATATGCTGTGTTTTCTTTATGGCTTTTATTTCTTCTTGAGGACATCAAAATTAACCCTTCCAGTCACCTGCTTAGAAAGAAATTGTGAAACTGTGGGTTGCTTTTGAGCAACTGTGACATTGCTGTTCTGCAGATGACCTTGTGAAGGCTTACTAACCAGTTTAGTAGAAAGATTTAGGAAAACAGATCATAACTGACCGCCATTTTTGGATGGTGATAATATTTGACTTCAACTTGTGATGTGTTGAAAGCAAAAAAATGAGACAAAGAAATGAATATCAATGACAGATGATTAACAGTCTTGGAAAGGCAGATTATTCAGAGCTATAAATGGTCACTGGCAATTATTGGAAGGCATTAGTAAGGAGGCAGACAGGCTGGGCTGAAGTTTCCTTTCAGTACATATTGCATGCTAAAAAATTGAATAGCTACCATGTGCTGAACACCATAATCAGAAAAAGAAGCTTTTGTTAAACTTCAGGTAAAAAAATACTCCATAAGATAAATAACAATTTAACTACACAAGATATATCCCAGATAATGGAAGAATACAGTTACATATACAAAACTCCAATATTTCAGTACAGTAAAAATATTTATTTTTGATCACACTATAATTATTAATTCTTGTGATAGCTTTCATAAATATATTTCAGATATGCAGTTTTTGTATTCATATCTTGTGTGTGCAAAATAGGTTTTGTAAAGGTAGAATTCACACTCCGTATCATTCATAAATTTGCAGTAAGTCGGAAAATGTTTTTTGAATGAGTGAGTTTAAGAGTTATTTCTTTTGAAAGGGTAAAACTATTTCACTTTCTGGAGTTTTTTTTTTTTCTTAATCTAAAAACCAAATAAAATAAAAATGTACTATTATCTTGTGTCATGGTTTTGGCCAGGGGAGAGTTAATTTTTTGCAGTAGCTGGGAGGGGTTTTGGCCATGGTCTGGATGTAATTCTGTACCACTTCATGTCAATGCTAGTGGGGAGAAGAGTCAAAAAACACGGTAGACAGAGGAGTCCAACATCTGTTCATTGTAGGGGATTTTCTGGGTAAATAGTTTCTTTTTCTTATACATTTTGTTATTAGTATTGTTGTTACTGTTTGTTCTCTTATTTCATTGCTATTTCCAATAATTTTTTCTTATCTCAATGCATGATCTTTGCATTTTTGCCTCCAGTTGGAGAGTGGGGAAGAGAATGCTGCACATGGTTTTCGCTGGAGTACTACACTGAAGAACAGCGCTCCTAAACCATGACACCTTGAAAGGGTAAAAGGCAAAAAACCTGCATAGATCCTCTTAAGATTGTGGAGTTATTTGCTTATAACTCTCAGGGACCCGTAACTTGGGAACACTTCCCGTTCCTGTGGTTGGCATTAAAAAAGGGAGTTCAAAATATAAACAACCAGCATAGTATAATGGTAATAACACAGAAAGAGAACAAGTTAAAATTAAGAGCAAGATTTCACAGTTGTTTGTTCTCTAGGACAGAAGAAACAGGAAAAAAAAGAGAAGACGTGTGACCCATGGCTGCGTCTTAGTCTCAGGTCTGTTTTAGAAAGAAACTAATTTAATGTGAATTGCTGCTTTTTGAAGTTTATGGGATGATTTGAAACACAAATGGAAATGATGATGTAGTTCAGATGAAAACATGAAAGTAATAGAAAATATCTTAAAAATTACAGCCAGACTTAATGACTGGAAAAGTAGGAAAAATGCACCTCTGGATGTGTATATACACCATAAACACTGAGGAAGAAGCTCTGTGTGATGTCAAGGTGAAGAAATGAGATACACTGGAGACTTGTGAAGGTAGAGCAGGCCAGAGCAGAGCTACCACTGACAGACCAAGGGCTTGATTCATTGCGTGTGGCCCAAAAAATGTAGGCCACATTTTCATTTGCTGTCATGGCTGCTCAGGGAGAGATTAAATTGCTGGAACATATGGTCATTTCAGGGGCAAGTCTCTTATGAAGAGATGTGTGCATGGTTATTGAATTCTGAGAAGGAATTATTAAAAGTGGAAGATGCCAGATATAACAGCCTATGTTCTGGATGTGATAGCTACACTGGCTACCCACCAGATACTCACATTACTAATGAGAAAATAAATTATTTCAGTATTGGTTTGTCAAAGTTGTGAAGGCATAGTCTGGTGGATAAAACAAAATGATGCCAGTAATCAAGGTTCACCAGTTTTAATTAAAGTGAGGAATAAACAAATATCCAGTTGACAAAGGGCATACTTTGGAAAACAAAGGAAGCAATCTGTTAAGCCATAGAGACTGAAAACAATGAAAGAATTTGTCAAAAATCTTGGAATATTTTAAACTAAAAATGTGAAAAATTACTTGGTATTTTTTAACCCTGACAAAGTGTTTAATAGACAAGGATTCACATCAGTTTTCTGAAGAAACACTTTGAATATGAGGTCAGACAGTAGAATAGAATCACAGAAGTAGAAGTACCATTAAGGAAGTTTTGGGTTGCATTTTTGACATAAAATAAATTATCCACATGTATTCCTTTGTAGGTTCTTAGAAATTGAATAAATTGTGTGTTTTTGTTGCCAAGTTACCCAAAGTGTGGACATTACAAATTTAATTCTTGAAATTTATAGAAATTTCACAGTTTTTGTGGTCTCTTAAAAATGTAAAATAAAGCATCCAAGAGATGCAAAGACTTTTAGCAAGTTGCATTGGCAAATAGATAGTGAAAAAATGGAAAATCTTCTCACTTGCTTAGGAAGTTAACCTTCCTGAAGGTGAATTCAGACCAGAAAGTAAAGGAATGAAGTAAGAAAGAGAAAAATTCCAGTACCAAACAGTACTAATTAAATTAAAAGAAACTTCTCATTTTCTTCAGGCATTAAAACTGAAAAAATGAAGCAGAAGTGGATCCTACCTCTTGTGAAAACTGGAATGAGGCTAAACAAATTTATTGTGGCTTAAAAACTGAACTTATAATTTGCTTCTATAATTTGCTTATAACTTTCCGCTAAAGAAGTAAACCAAAACAAGGAGAATAAAAACGAAGATATGTATATGGAATTCTATCTGCCCAGACAGAGATAAATGCAGGGAAGAACTCACTCAAATAAAGAGAAGTGGACAAACTCTGTCCCACAACTTGGAAGTTACTGGAGCATCCATTTGTGTTACGAAACTGAGTAAATTTGCCAAGCATCAAGTGATAAAATATGAGTGAAAAGCCAAAAACCACTGTACCTAAAAATGACAAAAAAGTGATCCCAGAATTGATAAAACCATTAATCTTAATCCAATATGAGTACTATCTCTGCCATACCTTGACTGGCAGCATCAAGACTTATGTTCAATTACTAAAATTTCGGCTCAAATGTTCTAACAGAAATCCAAGGAAATTAAATTAAACTGACTGGATACTTAACGAACTATATTTTTCCAGTTGAAAAGAGACAATCAATGGCTTACAAAATAGTTGTTCTGTCTCTTCTTATTGAAAGAAGGAAAGGAAAAGAGAGACTAACAAAATAGGATGGTACACACCAAAACAATCTATAAGCCACTTTGCTTGCCTGATATTTGGACCAGGTGTTGGCTCATGACAAAAAGCAGATATGACACAAGTATTAAACATTCATGTATTTTCATATCCTTCCTTTCTTCAACCTGTAAGGAACATTTTTGAGGGTGTTGTTCAGGTAGAAAAACTAGACTAAGAAGATTAAATTAATTTCAGATTCATTTAAACATTCGATGGACCACATTTTCCAGCTTTACTCATCAAAGAATGTTGTTCTCTACCTTGCCTTTTTTTTTTTTTTTTTTTTTTTTTTTTTTTTTTTTTTTTTTTTTTTTTTTTTTTTTTTTTTTTTTTTTTTTTTTTTTTTTTTTCTTTTCTTCTCTCTATAGACCCTTTTGGGAGTACTTGCTATAATTTGAAGTCATGCATTCACTAAGAGATTAAAAAGCATATGTGAAAACTTTTGTAAGTGATTAATTTCACATTATACATTCTGTAAAAGCAGGAATATCAAATCAATATTCACTATCTTAACTATTAATCTGTTTAAAAAAATCTTAGAAATAACATTGCTATTGGAAAATTCTTTGCCTCAGATCTTGCCTAGCTTCCAACATTTCCAACCAATGGAATTGGTTTCAATTTTGTCATTGTCTATTTAATGTTTTTACTTTGTATTTATTGATAACAAAGTAGGAACAGAGAAATTGCATCATGTGGTATCATATCAACAATTTCATTTTTAATCAATGGCGTAAGAAACCTTATACCTCTTACTACCTGAAACAGTAAATAGTATAGGAGTATCTTAGTTCCTACCAATGCTGTAAATAATGGTTCAATATGTCTACATTGCTTAAAGAGGTGCAGGAACAACACCTTCCTTCCAAAGCAAGCAGCACAGAACAATTCCCATCATTACTTAGATCACATTCCCTTTGGTGCATTTTTTCAGACAGAGAACTCTGGAGGCATCAGAACATGAGATGAGTAGTAAACTCCCA
Source organism: Brachypodius melanocephalos (assembly GCA_013398615.1). Taxonomy (NCBI): domain Eukaryota; kingdom Metazoa; phylum Chordata; class Aves; order Passeriformes; family Pycnonotidae; genus Brachypodius; species Brachypodius melanocephalos. The sequence continues at coordinate 26,747,088 of VZSR01003803.1, forward strand.
ACGAGACACTGAATGATCAGGTAGCCAGTTCTTGAACTCAAACTGGTCCTCTTCTATTTAGCTGTATAGGTCAAACCATTAAATAGGAGCCTATTCTACTCTGGGGTCTCCATAAGTTCACAACTTTAGTCAGGGCACATCCACCTGCCCTGACAAGGGGTCCTCCATGGGCTGCAGGTGGACATCTTCTCCAGTGCCTGGAGCACCTCCTTCCTCACCCTCTTCACTGATCTTGGTTCTGCAGGTTTGTTTCTCTCACATACTCTCAATCCTCTCTCACATTTCCTGTTACATGGCAGTTTTTACTCCACCACCAGGGGGATCAGCTCTGGATGTCAGTGGGTCTGTTTTGGATTTGGCCTGCATTGTGTCTGTCAGACACGCTGGCAACTCCTGACAGATTTTCACAGAAGTCACCCCTGAAACCCCCCTGCTACCAAAACTTTGTCACACAAACTCAAAGACTAATAGGTTCTTAGATATTTAGAAGGGTTTATATATAAGTAATAAAGCTGAACTGGGAATCAAAATAGGATACATTTCCATGCCTGATATTTATGTGCAATTTAATCATATAGCAAAATTGTTCCTAAGTACGTAGGATGTGCCACCGCTTGTACTACAGTGCGTAGTGGTCTTTTAATCTCACGTGAGATGTGGTCGCATGATATTTTTAGGTTTCTTGCTTTCAACATTGTAGCTAAAGACAGTTCCAGAACCTTACTAGTTTAATGTTAAAAGCATTCTTCTAATAATGATCCTAAATGCATTCATGGCCTGTCTGTATGAAGTGATTCATGATATAACAATCACTTTTTGAGTGCCTACTTTATGCTACCTGATTTTTCAAGATGACACACACAAACTCAATGATGTTTAATGAGTGTAGTCAAAAAGATGAGCACTAAAGATTAATTATAGACTGTATTGAATAGTCCATTTCTTCCTTTTCTAACGTACTGCTAGATACCTCAAGAAATTAATTGAGAAAATTATATTTTCCAAAGGCAACAGTACTCCAAGTAAACACTCAAGCAAAGATTCAGTCAAGGGCAAACTCTCTAAATAGTCATTATATTGTTGCTCTTGCATTCTGAGAAAAAAAGTCTATTGGCTTGACATTACATGTTTTTTTTTAATATTCATTGTGCCTCCCGTTCAAGGTTACAGTGTCAACTAGCTAATCTTAGTGATTCTGCAATCAATCTTGAAAATGCTTAGTTGTGTTCGTGTGGGGGTTTTTGAGGCTTTTTTTTCCTTACTGAAATAATATCCAGTAGCAGCCAACTGTTTGGGTGAATTACAATGATGATTGATAGATAGATAGATAGATAGATAGATAACAAAATATTTTTAAATGGACCATTATATATAAATGATATGCAATGAATCAGATTAAAAAAACACCCCAAACATTAATTAATCCCATTATTGCCCATCCACTAGAAGTATATCCGTTTTAAACCTACAGGTATGTTTCAGTTGCCTCTAGTTATGACTGTTTTGATATTCCATGACCCAGGGAAAGATGAGGCTAATAAACTGCATCCATCCGTAGCACATTGAGTTCTAGTTTTATTAAGGAATGTAATAAGGACAGTTAGAAAAAACAAATATTCAAAAAGTTTAAATTGAAACTTTGATTATTGAGTGGGGTTATATTAGGACACCACTGTTCTTTTGAAGGTGCTCTGAAATAGGACAATTTTTGTCAAGATCTGCTTGCAAAGGGCAGCAATTAAGTTCAGCAAGAAGTTGCTGGTGATGCAATTTATGTGGAGGTATCACCCTCAACTTGTGTTCCCTGCCTGTCTTTCCTAAAGAGCCTGTATCCTTTCATTCCAACAATCAAGTCACAGGGATCATTCCACCATATCTCTGTGATGTCAACAAGATCATAGCCCTACAGGCATGCCTCTAATTCCTAATGTTCATCCCCCATGGGATGGGGGCAAGTTGGGCCTCTCCCTGGTGGCTGGAGTGGCTGGAATTCCTTTGGGATTCTCTTCAGCTGCTCTCCTGCTGACTTGCAACTTCTCCCCAGTCTCTTGTCATCTCTGCTTGGCCCTCGCATCAAACTGGTAGGAGAGACATGGACTGAGGGCTCTTTCCTCTGGGAATTTTACTGTCCTCTTCATTATGAAAATTCAGACATCTCTTGTAATAACCAAATGGAAAAATCAGATAATGGAATGGAATGTTTATAATATCAACTATTTAAATAATTTACTGACATTTTTTTCTGTTCCACAAATTGACAGTGAAGAAGATATTTCATGAAGTGGTTATAAAAAAAGAGCACTTGAATTTATATATATATATATTCTCTACATACAGATTAAGAATGATATTTTGGGGCATGATCCTCTATGAAAAAAAGAAAAGAAAAGAAAAAAAAAAAAAACAACAACAAAAAAACACCCCAAAAAAACCTCCTCAAAATTTGTCTTAAATGTGAAAAGATTAACACTTTTTGTATTAATTCCTGGACACGGATCCTGGACATGCTGTTGAGATGGGGTCTGTGGTCCTGCATAAAATATATATAAGTAGTTTTCTTAAAGTTATAAATAAGGAACTGTTTTTATTAATAGAAATAAGCAAAAACTAATGGAAATAAATCTGTGAAAGTTGTGGAAGGTACGGTAACCATTTTTTTTATTAAAGAAATAGTATGAATGTTAGGCAGCAGTTCTATTGAATTGTCAGCTGATCTGTACTCAAAGTTCACAAAAAAAGTCATATTTCTAAATGTCTGTCATGATGAATCCAAAATATAAACAAGGTGAGTGTACAGATGCAACTTCATTACTTTTTTATATTTTCCTGTGTGATAAAGAAGTAACATAAACCTCATCCTCACCTTACATTTAGAGAAAAAATATTTTCCACATTTTCATCTTGCTATTGAGATTTTAATTTTCTTTCTTACAGAAATTCACACTTTATTTTATTCAATTAAGCCATAAAATTTGATTCTTATCCCAACTCTTATGCTGCTGAATAAATGTGAGAATCAGCTTTGTCACCTCTACTACACAATGTACAAAGGCTTATAGCATTATCACCTGCAGCCAAGGTCTTCACACTTGATGTTTTAACCTGTTCTTTTTAAATACTTATAAAACTAATATAGATCAGAGTCATTCTCTCTTAATCTCCATTAATCCTGATATGCTTAAACAGACAAATTGACTTTCATATTATTGGAATGGCAGCTGGTGAAAACCCATCTGATCTGGTCTTTCATAGGAAGTATAGTAAAATGGGACTATAGTTTATGAAATCACTTCCCAAATTTCAAAATAAAAAAACTGAAATCAGATTTGATGTTCAAAAGTCAAAAGTTATTTGAAATACTAAAAATTTACCAGTTTAGATATAGAGTATCTTTAAATTCTGAAAAAAAAATCCATTCTTTGAAAGACAAGGTATATTTCAAAAGCTATATATTCTTACATAAACAGAGTTTTCTACAATAACCTAGAGAAGCAATGGTCTTTAAATGTAAATTTTCATGGGTAAGACACACAGAATATAATATGTCTGTAAGTATATTCTATAGCTATCCTATATCTTTGTGCAGCCTTGTTGTGGTCTCTGGAATACTTGTAATCCAACTGAGCAGAGTTTTTTTAATTTTCCTCGTCTGGCAGACCTACCCAGACTTGGACCTGAAGCAATTCCCTGTAAACTGTAAATTAGTGGGCTACTAAACTACTGAACCCTCTGTGACACTATCATGGTTTTGAACCCAGCTGAAAATTAAACACCACACAGACACTTGCTCAACCCCTCTCTCTCTCCTCTCTACCCCAGGGGAATGGGGAGGAGAGTCAAAGTAAAAATTGTATGTTGAGATAAGAACAGATTAATAATTTAAAATTAAATAAAATGCAGTAATCGTAGAAAATGTTAATAAAAAAGGAAAACCAAGTGAAGCAGAATGCAGTTGCTCACCACCTGCTGACCAGTGTCAGAGTCCCTTTCCCAAACCCAGATAGATTGCCCTTCTGGGTAACTCCCCCCAGTTTACATACTGGACAGGATGATCTGTGGTGTGGAATATACCTCTGGTCAGTTTGGGTCACCTGTCCCAGCTGTGCTCCCTCCCAGTTTGTTTTGCACTCCTTCTCACTGGCAGAGCATAAGACAATGGAAAAACATCTTTGACTTAAAATAAACATAACACAGCAAAAAGCAAAAAAATTAGCATGTCATCAACACCATTCTCATTCCAAATTCAAAACACAACACTGTAACAGAACTGAGAAGAAATTAACTTTTTTTCCATCTGAAACCATGACAGACACTTCACCAGCCTGTTCAACTCACATAGATTGATCTGGAGAACATTGACAAGATGGGTCTGGTGAATTGTGCCCTCCATTACATGATGGAACAGGTTTTTGATGGGAAAATTCGATGGCAAGGATCACACACTTAGATTGGTTTTATTCTCTGAAGTAAATTACTTCTATATCTAGCATTTGGATTTTATTTATTATGAATTTTTATGGCAGAAAAAATATTGTGAACCAGAATCAAGTGTGCATATATATACACACATATATACATACATTATTACATTAATTTTTCCTATTCATTGACACACTACTTGTGAGACTTGTGTGAGAAGCAAATGTAAACACAATGACAAATATTTTCTATTTAATTTCCTTCTCTAGGGGTAGTCACACCATTCATCAACAGTGCTGTACAGTGCTTCATTCCAGGTGACTTTATTTCTACCTGAAAATCACATTTTCACAAATTCCAGCAATAGTTTAAGGAGTGGACAGGTTAATTGAGGAAAAGAAAGGAGGCAAATGGCTGTGTACTAGGCTACAAAGTTCAGACAAAATTACAATTATATAAACACCTAATAGCTATACCTTCTATTTTCCTCCCTTAGAGGTATTCATATTTCATACAATGATATGAACACATCTCTACTTCTGCTTTTCAGAAATGTTCAAAAATTCATATTGAGAGCAATTTTCATGGGCATCATAAGGCCTCTTGGGTCTAGGGTAGCCTAGTATAGCAGTACAGTATTTATTATAGCAGTATAGTATTTATTATAATGTTTCTGATTTACAGATTGGTGATCACTTGAAAGCAGCAAATCAAAAAACAGTGAAACAAAACATAAAACCTGCAAAAGAATGAAAAGAAAAGCAAAACCATAACTAACCAATCATTGATAAAGCTCTGCATTTCACTGTGGTATACCTAACTCTATTATAGTTCTTTCTAAGAAAATACATTTTCCATGTTGGTATGTTTTCACATCTCAAAAAAATCAACCAAGGAAATTTATAAGGGAAAAATCCAATCTGAAAGACCAGTTGTTAAATCCAGCACCACAGTTAAAAATCCAGTCCCATATCAATCCTTTTTTTTTTCCGATCTTCTTGGCCTTTTTTTTTCCATCAGCTTGTTATAGACCAGGACCCATAAGTCATTCCTGCAAAGCTGATTTCTAGTCAATAAGATCCCAGCCTCATCCTTTCAGCTAGTCTGGCTCGACTGTGGTTGATCCCACTATGGGAAGTAATCCTCCAAGAAAGTGCCTCCAGGGTTTGGAAGTTTCACATTATTTCCTGTTTGGCTTTTTGTTCAGCTGCCAGTACTGGGCCAGGTACAGCCACATCACGTCCTCAGGTCAGACCTGGCCTCGCCAGTGCAGCTAGTGCGGGCTGCAGGAATGGAATAAGAGGGTGAGGTTTAGCTACTTTAAAAGCCAGAGCACAGGTGCCAGGCCAGAAGTGCAGCCTTCAACTACAGTAGCAATTGCTGTGGCTACAGCCAAACCTGCGGAGAGCCTTCCAGAACCTTCCAGAGGCTGCTGAAGACTGGATCCTTCCAGGTCCCTTCCAGCTCAGACGATTCTGTGACCTGTACCGTGGCACCAAGGCCTTGTGTTCCTCTACCTTTCAGTCCCTTTGTCCTCTGCAGGGTTGCAGCTTACAGGACCCCAGAGGCCAGGAATGGGAGCTCCTCCGGCATCTTGCAGGGCTCACACTCTGCCCTTCCCATGGGAGGGAGCTCCAGAGGCCCTGCCTGAGCCCTCCACACTGCAGAGCCCAGCCATAGCCCCCCCAAGGTCAGGGCACCTCTCTGCCCATTCAGGTGTCCTCATTCTCCAGCCAGGGCCTCGCTGGCTCTGGGAGGGAAAGCAGCAGGTCCAAGCCTCCCTCCTGGTCTTTCCCCAGTGCTGTTTCCCTTGCATTGCCAGGCAGTACTCAGGATTCAGGGCAGAAAAAAATCCCTCTGAACTGTGCGTCGAGGCCTCCACCCTGGGCACATCTGTGCTGTCCCCACCCATCGCAGAACCTCCTGTGCCTTGGCTGGCCCATCCCATCCTATTCCAGAGCTCCACAAGCCTGGGGCAGGACAGCCCATCTGCACTGCCTTGCTTTACGCTGCATCCATCCACCAAGCCAGTAATTTCATCATGGAATATTATCAGGCTGCTCAGGCATGATTGCTCCTTTGTAAACACATGTTTATTGTTTCCAATCGCTGTCATGTCACTTGTGTGTCTAGAAAGATTTTCCAGGTTTATTTGCTCTGTCATCTACCCAAGGTGAAGCTGACTTGCTTGTGGTTCCCCAGATCTTCCTTCTTCCTCTTCATGAAAATAGGAATGATGTTTGCTTACTCCTAGTCCTTAGGAATCTCACCCGATCACCATGGCCTTTTAAAAAAACTGAGAGTGGCATTGCAATCATGTCAGTCAGCTCCTTTGACTTTTATAGCTGCATCCCAAGTGGAGTTAATTTCCTTGCAAACACAATTTAACCAAATAAATAAATGTTATTTATTCCACAAAATGGAGCTGAACTTTCAATACAATAGACTCTGAACTGAAATATTTTCTTATTTCTTCATTAAACAGCATTCAATCCCAACACTTTAAATCCAATTGTGCATTTGCACTGCAGAACAAAACAAAAGCTTAAAGTTGCTATGGTTTCCTAGCAAAGGAGAAATTACTGAAATTATATGGGCTTCAGAAAAAAATGGTGATTTGACAAGTGTTTTTTCATTTGTTTGCTTTTTTCCTTGTGAACATTAACTGAATGACCCTTTTTTTTCTCTTACTACCTCAAGGATTTCAGGTGCCTGTCTCCATGCTGTGGTAGCTAATTCTGAGACAAACTGTCCTGATGATCCCTCCCCAGCCCTCTGCTTGGTTCCAAGGAGCAAAACCCCTGACATTTCAGTTTTATATGTGATCTGCTTGACTCCTGTCTGCTTATAGCATCCAGCAGAAGAGGTATTGTTTATTCAGCTCCTGCCATAGCAAAATTTACGGCACAGTCCAGCAAACTGGGATGTGTATGTCTGCTCTCCCTAAATGGTACTTGCTTTTCAATGCAGGAGCTGCGTTGTTGCCGTTGACAACCACAGCCTGCTATTAGCATGCACTCATTACGTTGCAGAAGTATTGAACGCCAGATGAAAGTGCTATTTGCCGTTAATTTGTAAACAATATATAGCATGAACATCAACAAGGAAGATTTTCTAGGAGGCATGAAGGATTTAGGTGCCAAAACCATTGTAGACTCTTTCAGGCTTAAGTTGTCAGGCATAAAAGGATACATATAGGAAAAACATTTTAATTATCATTATAGATTATGAAGAAATTTTAAATATTCAGAAAGTCTTCAACTTCCAAACTTCATTTTATCATTTAACTTTGGACTAATTAAACACCAACAAAATTGTACCAAACAACACTTATGAAATGTCCATTAATAATTCTCCTGGTACAGGTAGTCACATCATAACTGAATGTCAACCCATCTCTAGGGATTGGAAAAAAAAGGAAATTTCCTTAACAGAGAAATTGACTAAAATGCCACAGAGTGTTGTTCGAATCTTTTAACTGATCATGCTAAAGTCACTGATTGTATAAACCCAGCCTTAGTGGGACAGAAGAAAGCTGATAAATTTTGCAGCAACCAAATCTCATAAATTGCTTTTTGATTTGAGGCAACTAACTTTTAATTGGTAGTAACAGTCGGAACTCTAAACCACTAATAACATACATGTTTGGAATTTACTTAAATAGTGTAAGAATAACAGTGTAAGAATTGCAGAATAGCAATGAGATAAGACACATACTGTTATAAACTAGTCCAGATCTTGGCCAACTAAACACATCAGAACATTTCTCTACATTTCAAAAATACAAAATATATTGGCCAGACTAATTGCATGTTTCTTCCTATTGATCAGGTTTCTTGTGATTTTTGAATATTTTTATGCATATAAATGGAATTATGTTAGATAAAGACCAAACTTTAGAGCTACACTAGATACAATTACAAATTATTAAACGTCTGGGGTCAGAAGAGTTAAAAGTTTTCAAAATGATTCTCTATTTACTTCAGTGGATTTAAGATTATTTTCACCTTGTGCAGAAAAAAAGTGAATACAAATTTGTCAGAGGTGGTCATCCAGGTCTTTTCAGAAGCTGTTATTCTCTTCAATTCCTCTTTCTTGCCTTTGCATTTACCAGACTTGTGCTGATACTCACTCAGGGCTTACAACTGAATCTTATTAGAAGCTAAAGGAGTAGGTTCAAGAGGACATAGGCAAGATGCCACATAGATGAAATTCATATTTTTGTCTGACTTCCAAAGCTTTGTTCAATGAGGTCTGACACGAGAGCCTCAGAGTAGGCAATGTATCAGCTTTGTGATATCCTCTATCCTGTACTTAGTCCTTGGTGTATCTCTGGAGATGCATGTGATCCCCCAAGTCAGGTCATTGGCCAGTTGTATGGGGTTATTTCTTCATTACTGTCAGATAATTCTTAACCTTGAGAATTTCCATGAAGATTCATCAACATTCTTGGCAAATACTGTTAATAGTTTTTCATCTTGCCCACATACCAGGTCATTAGAAGTCGGCATTCGCACAAATTCTTCTAAAGACTTGAATATCACAGAATACCGTAAGTCATATAAGCATATCCTTCAGAATTTCCTAAATATACCACAGTGCATTTCTCACATATGCCATGACAATGCTGGCCATCTGGAGTGATTGTTTTACTTTGCAGATCAAATCTGGAGTTGAGATGCCAGGTTCTGTGCATAGGAACAGAACTGTTATTCTGTCCCAGTTCCGGCCTTTGCACTCAATTTTTCCCTGATGTCTGTTTTCCTCAGTCAGAGGTAAAATCTCTGTCAAACTCCCTCTGCATGTGATCATGCCCCTCACAATCCAGGTAACAACAGCCCATCCAAAACTATGAGATCAGTCAACAGGTGATACAGACCTTAGCCTTACCTGGGTTGTGCTTGAAGAATGTATTGCAGTCTCTTCCAGGAATGCTTGTTATGAACTGGTTTCTCAATATGGATACTAATCAAAGCATGTATTCCTCAGGAAAAGGTTCATGCAATCTACAGTGATGACAGAGAAGACATTCAGGTATCTGGACTATTGAACTCTGACTAAATACATGTGCCTCATCTGCAGTGGTGTTTAGACACGTTGTGGATTCCTAAGGTAGGGTAGATTGATGACACCCAATGACATTATTTTAATACAGAATCAGTCAAATGGGACATTGATAAAATTATTAAAAATATTTTCTGCTTTAGAAACCCTAATGCATATAAGACTGGGGCTGTGATGTCTTTATCTCTTATAATCTAATGAAAGCAAAAACCAAGAAATCCTTGTTGCTGGATAAGGACTATGGAGATTACAGAATATAATTTGAAATCTTACTGAAAGTAATAGTCTGAAAGTATGAAAGTTAACTACTGACACATCAAAGGAGTCTCTGCCAGCAATCATAGTGGCAGCTAAAAGGAATGAGATGTCGATGCTTCTGATCTGAACCCAGACTTCAAACTGTACCTTGTCAGTAAAATCCGAGGTGGTGGAAAAAGTTGTGGTTACTCTTTGCTGATCAAAGTCAAAACAGCATTTGATTATGCAATAGATTTATTTCAAGACTAAGTTGTTTTATTGAATAAAATAAAGCTAGAATTAACGAATACTATCAAAGAGGTGAATAAATGCTGAAGAATAAGTGAGGGAGCATGTGACACCAAACTCAGATCTGTTAGGAATTTCATATGTATTATTGAAAAGAGGAAACATTTCAACTGATTTTGAAACAAATGGGCAACCTGTAGAGTTGACCATACTGCTCATATAAGTATGTGTATGTTCTGAAATCTAGATGTCATGAAATCCTAAAAGGCTATAAAGAAAGCAGCTACAAAGTTAAAAAGTATTCTGTATAAAGGTATTGTTTAAGTTTTCAATAGGTGTATAGTAATGAAAGTAGAAGATAAATCATGTAATGATGACAGAGACAAATCCATGAACTAATGCGTGGTCAAAAGTAATACAAAGGTTAGAAAAATATCAAAGTTGATAGAATAATACACCAAGAAGAAAAGTATAGAAGAGTGAAATATGATTTCCTTTGTTCTTTAATACCAAAAAGTAATGATGCTATAAGTACAGCTGAAAATACCAGGTAAGAGCAGTGTTAACCTCCAAAGGGAATAACCTTACCTATTTGGAAAATTTAAAAATAAATATATATCTCTGATTATAAAATGTTCATTATATTGCCTAGCTTCACTTTAGCCTGTTAAGATTCTTACAAATTTTATGTTTCTATAGTCTTTGAAATAAAAAAAGAAAACTAAAAATGGGATTGAATGCAGCATGGATTTGCTAAAGTTTGTTGAAAAATGTTAAAGCATTTATCAAAAATTATGTGAAGAAAATGAAGATTTGTTCTAGTGTAATTAATTGTTTAAAGAACTATTTGAGATGTTTTTCACCATATGTAATGACAGAAAGGAAACTATCACAATTGAATGAGGCTAACTTTGGAATAGTTGACACTAGGAAGACAGACAGCTATTACTTAATGCTTTTATGTGTGTGTGTGAGGGGGTTTATTTTTACTTTTTATTGAATTACATCACTTGACAAGTCTAAATTGAGAAACCATTGTGAAAACAGAGGACTAATTAAATGCACCACAAAAATGTGAGTAATCTTGAGGAGTAAATTAGATTAAATTTAAGATCATGAACTCAAAATTATCTGAAAATTGGATTTCATTTACAAATTATGAGATTTTCAATCAAAAAAGAAGAGGAGAAAAGACTCAAGCTACCTATCTCTTAGTACAGAATGAAATTTAGTTCAACTCTTGGATGGCACACTTGCACATTTTAGACATTTATACCAGAATTGATCATCCCAAACTTCTTTTCCAGTCATCAAAGAAAAATAGGCACTTTTAGGAAGTGAGGACTTAAACCAGTTTTAGGCATCTTCCTTGGCATGAGATGAATGGCACCCTGAGACTTTCTTCCCTCTGCAAAGGAAGAATAAACTTCTAATTAAGCTTTTTGAAAATATTAGAAATGCAGTCTTCTTGCAATCAAGAGAATACTACCTTAGTTTACCACAACATGCCATCAGATGTGACAATGAAAATGGCAAATGAAAACTTAAGGTGTATTGAATAAGGCGGTAGAAACACAGCAATATTATTTGAGGTTATCAAATGTACAGATAATATTTTATCTGAAATACTCTGAACAGGATATCCATGACCAGAAGAATAGTTTGATCAGGAAAAATTAATATGTGATTTTTTTTTTAGTTTATGAAATAGATTATAGTATAGACACTTGACTTGATAGTCCAAGAAATCCAATTCTGTTAAAGTCTCTGATATTGTATAAAGGAAACTATTGTTTGTGAAATATTTCAGCAAGTAGAAATCAGTACCTGCAGAGACAATGTGGGTCTTAAGTAGAGAAAATGATTCGAAATTGGCTACAAGTTAGATAAAACCTAAAATGTTATGAAATTTTGGGAGCATTTCATTCTAAGTGGAGGTTAGCTTTATGATTCAGTCCCATCAGTAATTTAAAAACATGATTACTATCTTTTATAATGAAAAAATATTTTCACATGAATTGTTTAATTATTTTTCTACCCTAAGTCAAAATACTAATTAGTAAATATTGAACATACTTCCTAATAAGTAGGATTTTCAAGTTATGTTTTAGTAGCTTTTTTACTTCATACTGTAATTTAATTACAAGCATAAATTATACACAATAATTAGCAATATTGAGAACTGGTACAGCAGGTTAAAATTTGCTTTAAAAAAGCAAGACTGAAATTTACCTTTTAAAAGCAAGCTATGTAAAGAAGTATCTCGTGCCATACTTTGAAGACCTAAATTTAGGCAGTAAAGGAACCTTGCAAGATAGCCTTCAAGTTCAGAACACCTATACTTAGATGTTTATATGTAGATTTCTGTATATAAACTTGTTGTCTATGTTGCTGTGGAGATCTACAGAGATTTAATCAGTATAGTGAATCGATCTTAGAGAGCTTTAAAGCCAAAGCTTTTAGAAATGCCACTCCTAACCCACACATAAGAGCAGTGAAATTTAAGAAACTGTAGGACATCTGACACAAGATGTGGAGCAACAGCTATGTGGAATAAGATGCAGCATTTCAAATGGCATTACATGGAAGTATTTTAAAAGGTGTGCGGATGTGGCATTTGGGGATATGTTTTAGTGGTGAATATTCCGGTGCTGGTTAATGCTTTTACTCAGTGATATTAGGGCTCTTTTCCAAACTTTGTGATTCTGTGATTCTATGATACCTATTTGGAGCACCAGAGCTGAGCCTGAGAGAAGCACTGTAATGGACTCAAAGCTTACTACATCAGCAATGTTTAAAAATAAAATTTTCTTTGCAACACAGGTATACAATATGAAATTTACTGCCACAGGAGGCAAGAAGCCAAAACTGTCTGAAAATTTCAAGAAAGAAATTCACTTGAAAGTCAGTAAGTATAATGGAGTAGATAGAGTGTCCAGCTGAATAAGCTGCCTGTCCTATAGTAACTAATGGCATGCTGAAGTTTCACAAAGAAAGAAAAAAACTGTAAGCAGAAGGTTATGAATTCTTTTGCTCCTTCACTGTTGTTCTTTAGAGGAACTATTACTTACATCTTAACCAGTGTTAAATCCCCTAATGGATGTTATGACTACATTTCTTCTTATCCAGATCAGAGGCAAGACTCCATCCTGACTTTCTGTTGAATTCATTTGGCCATGCAGTATGAGCACTCATTGAAGATATCTTGAGAAGACAATGATCTCCATTTTGTTATTTCTTCGCCTTCTTTTATTTCAGTTCTCATTCTCACAATCTATCTCACCTGTTTTCTCTTTGTGGCTGCTACAATCTAATCTCGTTTCTGTTTCACTGAACCCCTCACCCTCTACACACACGGACATACACACGTTCATGCACATAATACACACACAGAGAGTTAAAAGACCTTGCTTTTCTAATCTGTTTTATTTCCTCTATGCTCTTATACCCATATACTCCTTTCCACTCAGAAAAGCAGAAACAAATCAAGCAAACAGCAGTACCATCAAGTTGTGTATAAAATGAACCTAAGTAACCATGTAATTATTCTCACTCTATTGCCGCTGCTCTTTATTGCTCTCACTTATTGTGTCATCTTTCATATTGCAAGACTGTAGGCTCCTTGGGGAAGGGACCACATCATTTATTTTCTCTTTGAAGTGCCTTCAGCACCTCAGGCTCTTTGCAAGTAACAAATAATAATAATAACCATTAATCAGGTAATGAGATCAGTAGAAAGCACCAGTCATCGGCAATTAAAATCTTAGCAACAGTAGGCAGGTTCCTACTTCAGAATTTAGAAAGACTTTTCTTTCTGCTCCTTTCTAATTAAGAAGCCAGCTTGGTTTACCCACCATAAAATACAAGACCTCTCAATTGCCCTTCCATTCACCTACACTTTTTTCCCCTTCAGACTGAACTGATGAGTGAAATTGATGCTTACATTTAAGTGACCCATAGTTTCAAATATATATCTGCTTTCTGATCACTCCAAATAGCAAAGGAGATTTAACTGAAGTTCTAGGTTCAGTTGAAAGAACACTGAAATTGCTAGAGCTGAAGGAGAAGGTGGTGTTATTTGATTTTGTCAGTTGCTATTGAAATTCAATGAGTTTTCAGCACCTAACTAGTATAATCAAGGATGTCTGAATCCAGGATGACACAGCATTTCCATGCAGCTGGTAACAAGAGGTATTGTTATACTGCAGCTTGGCTTCACTGTTGGAAACAGGCAAATTAAGGCACTTTTGATCCTTTTCTTTTTTGAGTCATTTGCTCACAACAATACAAAAAATGTTTTCAATAGGATTTCTAAATGACCAGTTGATATTAAGATTTTTTCCCCCTGACTGGTAATGACTAGGCATATAGTCTATTTCTGCATATCATCTATTAACATCTTACTCTATTTTTGTCTATATCCAAAGCTGTCGTATAATTATTCTTTACAGTTTTAATTATAGCAAAACACCATATAATGTTGATGAAAAGCCTTTAATTTCACATCTAGGACTTAGAAAATTTCCAGAATAAATAATGAAAAGATGCTTTCTTTATTGAAACAAATAAAGTGTCTTAATTGAAAATATTGATAGAAGCACACTTTAAGCACAGATCGTTATGTAATTCTAGTAAATATATCAGTTTAGTCTCCAAAGACTTCCTATGTTTCCCAAGACCCATTTTTTTTCCTTCCCAGTTCTATCACCCTTTCCAGTATAATATAAAAGTTTATTCTACTTAGCTTTACCTATAGCTGTTTTCTTCCCCAATCTGTCTATTTATATTTTGAAGAATAAATATTCATACTTATTAACATTCATATCTCTAAATAAATCAGATACTGGAATACTTGCATGTCTCTACTTTTTCTATATATTTTCATATCTAATAATTGGGTCTAAACTAAGGTCATTCTCTGTTTTAACCTTGTGTTATATGTAAGCTCATAAAAGGCACATAGATTCTATTTATTTATATATCAACAGATAAAACCTGAAAGACTTATACAAATAAATTCTGAAAACTCATTTCTGCAGAATGCCATGGTTTACAGGAGATAAGTAAAAAAATAAAAGAAGCAAGGAAGGTGGAGAGGAGGCTAATAAGTGAAATTATTTTTTTGCACAAATATTTATACACATATACAACAATTGTTACAGAGATAGAGATATCTCCTATGCTTTACTCTTATTTTTCATTCTTTTAGTCCAATAATTGATTTATAATTTGGATTATAATCTCTCGGGAACACAAGACATTATTTATTTCTGCTGTGAGACACACAGCAGAGATTTAGGGATTTGACACTGAACACCAATGTGGATGGCTTCATTTCTGTGCTTCATATTTCACAGGCTGCCCTGATATTACTTCCCACAGCATGTAATTTGGAGAAAGATGTTATTTTCCATGTCTTTAAAAATTTGCCAACACAGCTGACAGAAGATGTGTTTAGAGCACGTGGTAGCACACTTGTGATATTTTATCCACAGAGTGGAAAAAAGTAGCATCAAAATCCTCTCTCAGGAATTTTTTAAAAACCTGAAATCCCAGTTTGTATGGGAGAATCTTGAAGGATATCCACTTTGCAACCATGTGATTGTGCTTGAGATGCTCAATTTTATTGGTGCCACCCATTATGGTGGATGGATTTGCATGCTTTTATGCCCTGTTATATTCTGTGCTAAGTGAAATGAGAGAATCCTCCTGCATTCAGCTTTACAATTATGAAAACTTCCTCTCTCATGGTTCTATGACAAAAGTCATAGACATGGTTCTATTCCAAGTTTTGGGGAGAGTGGTGGTGGTGGTGTGTTTTTTGGTTGTTTCTCCAAAGGGAGCATGTGGACCATTGTCGGAACCCAGGACATTCCTTTGGCTGCCCATGAAGCTCAAGGACCCTGTCCAAACAGTCTGGGAAGTGAGCAAAAAGATTTGAGGCCTGTCCAGGGCTGTGAACAGGGAGGTTTTTGGTCCTGTCCATGGGGGTCACAGACCCTGGCACAAAGCAGAGATGACTTACAAATCTCAAGAGTGTGAAACACAGTAGTTTAGCTTATCACAGGGTGAGAAATTTGTAGTTTTAGGTTTTTATAATAGAAGTAGATGGAGGCAAGATGGAGATTTTGGGGCGGCCCCTGAGGCTTTTCTTCTTCTTCTTCACCTCCACCTTTCTGCTGTGACGTTAGCACGATATAGTTTATAGAGATTGGGTAGGACCAGAAATGACCTGTTAGTATAGATACTAAGTATCGGCATATAAATGTAAACTAAGATGTGTAAGAAGGGGTACAAAGGAGCTCAGACTGCCCAGGGGAGGGCAGTCGTGCCATGGCCGAGGTGCAAGACAAACCGCACTGGGCACAGAGCAAACTGTGATATAAGAAATAATAAACAACATGATAGACCTTGGAGAAACAGAAGCTTGAAGCCTCTGTCTCTTTCTTGCATCTGGCTCAAAGAGCCCAGGAGGGCAAAAAGGACTCTAACCCCCTGAATCTCAGAAAATCATAATCCGAGAGACCATGTATAGGAACTCATCCATAAACAAACCAACAGAACACGACTGGACGTAGACCTAAGAAAAGAAGCAGATAGGAGAGGGGTTTACGGAACCATAGTTTTCCTCCTACTGCTTGAGAAGGATCACACTTTTGGCAGTTGGAGATTGTGAAAGAAATGATAGAAAGAAATAAAAGTTCATTACTCCATTGCCTGCACTTTAACCCTGAATGACTATATATCTCTTAGTGTTGTACTTGGTATTTGTTGTTTGACTTTTCTGCCCCTGAACCCTAAATAATTGTTATGACATATGCGTGGTGAATGCTGACACTTTGCTAAAGAGTCTGCAATTGCTGCTTATCACTACAGTGTTGGGAGTGTGCTGAAACTCTTCTGTGATCAAGACTGATAACTGATAGTGTTCTCACCTATTGGATGTGGTATACACTTGCCCTTTTCTCCATTAACCCACACACCAAATAGCTAAACCGTGGAATTATTTGATAACAAAGGATGCCTTTCTCTAAGCTGAAAAAATACCAGTTCTTTTTTTTTTATTTTATTTTGTTATGCTGCTTGAACTTGATATATTACAAGGCTTCAGTAGCATTTGATTTACAACGTTACAGCCAAGACTCTTATTGTTAACATTAAGCAGTGCTGTTGCAGGCAATGGCTTCACATACATTGTACTGCAGCACTGCACCCTTTGGTTGTGACAGATTTTTTTGCTATGCTACTCAGTGATCAGGCATATATTGAGCAAAATCACTGAGCCGGGTTTTATAAATACATAACTGATGATTACATTTGCCTCACAGCCTCATCTGCAGTCTTATGCCTTGCAGTTCACTGCCTTTAACCAGCGTGTGTCTCTGATAATTGGTTTTCTTCTGGCATTGTTTCTGGAGCTAGTGTTGAGTGGGAGTATAGTGCAGGCTGTTCTTGTCCTTTCATATGGGAGGAGATACTGTGATTTCAGCCAACACCCCAGCATTTAGCTTCCGAGCTGCCCAAAGCCAAGCTTTTCCCATAGTGTTTAAACAAGATTTATGTTCTGAGTTTGGGACTGGCAGTTACTTTACTGCCTGTTGCGTTGTGTGAGACAGTGCGACCAAGGGCCTTGTACCCAGCAGTGTCTGTGGAGGATAAGGTCACTTTTTGTGAGGCTTTCTTTGATCACACAGCTGCATCCAGGGGAGAAGGAGTGACTGTGGGGAGGAAAAGGGAGGTGATGAAATTTCCCTCAGATAATAAGTCTTTAGAAGAGGAATCTCAGTGTTTGTCTCTCCTCTTGGCTAACAAAGTAATAGCTAAAGGAAACTACTCTTGCCAAAATTTTGAAGAGGCTGATTTCCTTTGCCTGGCAATGTGCTGGAGTGCTTTTTTGTAAAAAATATGTGCTGCCTCTTTATTTGAAAAGAGATTTGGTTTTAAGTATCCTCACTCTGGACAGTGGCCTTGTAGCTCCTTGTTCACTAGAGAAATATTTGTCCTGCCAACTTTTCAACCATTATTATTCCTTCAAGATTCCATTTGAGTATTTTCTTCTCCATGGTTGCTTGTGGATACTTGATCTCAACATGCATTTATCAGATGTCTTCAGCCAAATGCCAGGGAATGAAATATCTTTCAGCATCCTTGATATATATTTTGCTGCAAGACTGCAACAGTGTGAGAAGATGACTGGCAGTAAAATTAGAGAAAATAGAAAAGTTTAATTCACATTATAACAGAGATTGTACAAATACAGAAAATACAGGGTGAAATGCAGTTGCTGCTTCCTGGATAGAATACAGTTGGCATGCACAGAATTTATTTCATGATGATTCTCCACAAAGAGCCTGCAACTTTAAGTACGTGTTAAGTGGGGCTAAATGGAGGGTAGAGCAGAGTGAATGTACTGTGACCAGGCTATGTTGAAATCTTTGCAAGGATGGGAACTCAATGTTATCCTGTAGCTGATAAACCTCACAGCAGCTGCCAGCCAAGGGAGATAGGAGAAAATGTCTTGCTGCCAAGCCATCATCTGTTGATGAATTTGGTTCACTATAATTTGATTGTGATAGTGACACACACCTCCAACGCAAAGTTACCAGCCTCCAAGGTACAACCACCTCTCACTGAGCAAGAGCTACATATTTTATCAACTATATCTTTAAGAGAGGAGCAGGAGAATTTTACACCGATCAGTAATAAAAGTATGTATGACTATAGTCACTCAAGCTCCACTTAAATGTAAAGAAATGGTACAAAAATGACCCAGGGATGGGGAAAAATTGGGAAGACTCTGTTGTAACTTCTTTGGTTGGTTTGATGCCTTGGAATGCCTACCTAAAACAGAGGTTAGACAGAGTTAAGAGGATAAAGTAAATTCATTAAAGACCTTTAATAGATACACCTTGGGCAGTCAATGGAACATCACACTAATGCAGTACAGGATCTGAAAAATATAAAAGCTAAAAACTTAAGACATCAGGTTAATGGACTGAACTTTTTATGTCCTCCATAGTGATGCCTATTAATTAAAAACCATACTCTATATGTGCTGAATGATTGTCTTGAGTTAGATTTCATTGGTGATTAGAGTTTGTCTGTATATTATTTCAATGATAATTTTGCAATCAGATTTGATGATTGGCAGTTTTTGAACCTTCACCTGTCACGATTTTCTATTATCAGTGTGTTTTTTAATAAAGCATTTTATTCCCTTTACTGTTTATTCTTAGTGTTCAAGGGTGACAGCGCTCATCAGCACCAGATGACATACTCAACTAAAATTGAAGAGATCCATGAGGGGGTCCCTCTTTAAAGGATTTGACTCTGATATGCTGTTGGCACAGGTCCCAGAACAAGTTAGTTGAACTGCACTCCATTCCAGCAGCCTGATCTGTGGCGTCCCAATAATGGGATGGTGACAGACTGGTTGGGCAGAAGGGTGTCAGGTTTCCTGGGGTGTTGACAGATTGATCAAACAAAAAGGGTTCAAGGAAACCTCCTTTTCATGTGACAATCAGAAATGGTAACGTTTTAGAACATGAAGGAATACTCTTTTCCTCTTGATTCTTGTGTTCAGTTGCTCTCCTTAGATGGACCACAAATTTTACTCTATACACAGTAGAAAAGTTTTACCTTTGGCTTCCATAAACTTGTGATCCAGTTTTAAGCAGGCTTCTCTATAGCACTTTTAGAATAAGATCAACTCTTTTGCTTTCTTCCTGGACCTGCTCGTATGGATTAGTTAGCATTCATAGAGTGGTTCCAGGTAACAATTCACAGTGCAGTGCATAACATTATTGATCCAGTCATGCTTCTAATATTAAATGCTTCTAGCTGCTAAATAAGAAAGAGACACCCATCCCTGGCCTAGGAGAAAAATGGCACTGACTTTTATTATGTTTTGTCCTTAAGCTTATCCCCTTTAACACTGACTTGTCTTTGAGGCATCTGCATGGAGTACTCCCAACGGAGGCAGGGAATAAGCTGTCACCCATTTACCGACAGGAACACGGCCTCTAAAACTCCTTTTGTTGCTGTAACCCCAAGAGGGGAACATACTACTGAGGATAGTATCTTTCTTGCTTTTTGCTCTCATCTCTGAAGGATCTCAGGCCATTCTGGACAAACTTCCAACACCTGCATTTGAGAAGAGAGCTGAGGAAGACATTTACAAATGCTGAAAGCCAGTTTGATCCTGGAGTATTCATATCCCTTTGGACAACTCTGGCCCTTTGCAGGGACAACATCTGAAAGAGAATCATCCTCCCACTAGACCTTCAACCTGATAAAAGGGTTGCTCTGTTCTTCATATATTAGAGAGGGGTTACATTATATTTGCTATGAAGATCTGTACTTCTGAAGGTCTGAGTTTTGAAATATAGTGTGATGAACGCTGGAGGATTATACCCTTAGCTATCACATTTCGATATTTGATGTTTGTTTGTTTTCCTGTAAATTTCTTTTTTCTTAGGAAGTTACACTAACCTCTTCTGTTTTATTTTCATTTGCTTTAAACATCCTCAGTTTAATTTCCCACTGCGCTTCAGTTTAGTTCAAAGTGCCTCCTACATGTTTTAGATTTGTTTACATTCTTGTATACACATAAGAGAGGCATGAAGATTACTTAAGCATTCCCTTTAATTTATTCATAGAAATAAATTTCTACAAGAATCAGTATACTATCCTAAATATTTTACTTTATGTTTGTATTCATTTCTCTGCATGTTTGTACATTCTTTGCCCCTTCATGGTCTTCTGTTTAAAATTGTTTTAAGAGTAAATATATTGTTAAAATATTTTTTTCCAACCTGTGTTCTGCAAGTTGCCTTGAAAATAACATCATCATTCCACTTGAAGCTAGATTTTTTTATATATATTCAAACAACCCATACATTTACATTAGATTTTAAACGACCTGATATAAATTTATCATTAGGTTGAAGAAAATGACATCTGGTAATTAAAAGATTTAGATGTGTATAAAACGTTGTCAGTCTGAGTTAAAAAGTTTCCTGGGAGGTTATCCCTAATAGCTAAATAGTCTGTACTACAAAAAATATGTATCTTCTGAAAATCTTGTGAGCAATGTGAAGATACCTTAATATGCTCCGTGGTATAAAGGAGATGGCTGCTACATTTTGATTTGCATGTTTCCACTAAACTTTTTATTGTAAAGGGACAAAGACAGAAGGTCACTTTTTATAAAGTGTAAAATATATTGGTTGATGAAATACAAACATTGTTAAATATTTTCATAAGTTAACAGTTTCAGCAGGCACAGTCCTCCTGTAGATAGGAAAATTTTAAAAAAATGTATAAAATATATTTCTGAAAACAGTACTTAGCTAGCATAAATAGTAACAGTGGTAATAAAAAAGAGCTGGATTTGTTACGACCAGCATCTAATAGATTTCCAATTTAAGCATGATTTTACTTTCATATAAATTATCCAACACACTAAGTTGTTTTTTCATCATAAAATCAATACGATTTTCTAAAAACTGTATTTTATTGGTCTACAGTCAAAGTTACTTGAATGTTTCAGTACTATTTAACAATCAGCCATTTAGCACTTCCATTTGAAATCGATCATTAAAGATTCATTCTGCCTCACTACAACTATTTGTAAACATTGTCCTCACTTTTCTTGTGTGTTAATTTGTACCCTGTCATCTTCGCATTAGTTTGTAACCTGTTAGAGTCACTCTAAAGCATCAGCAACAGACCTCTCATTAGAATACAACTGATAAAGTGAACTATAAGGTAATAACTGAGATAACTGATCACACTAAAATGAATCATTGATTGAAAATACCATGGAATGAAGATGCACAAACACTGAACCATCTCTCCCTTTCCGGCAATAAGAGCTAAGTGGTCAGTGCTCAATCACGTAATTGAGACAAATTATCACTTGAGATGAACACTTGTAAATCTATCAATAACATTTGTCAGAAAACAGATGTAGGAAAATTTTGTAAATATTCTGCTAATATTCCATTTCAAACTGTTTGACATGTATAGTCTGGTTGAAGGAAATGTATCCTTTCTGTTTGCCTTGCACAGTATCTAAACAGGCAAGGTCTGGTAGCTACCATCACTCGAAGTGGTTTTCTCATAATGACCAATGAAACCTTTTTCCTTGAGGATTTCTGTCCTGTCTCTGTAATGATTTTTACTCCACTACTGACATACCCCTTGTTAGTCCATTTGAAAGAAAACTTTTTGTGGTCTCCTCTGGCTTCCTTGGCTGCACCAAACCCAAAATGCTTTCCTTTCCATTTTACACCTCTGGCATGTGTTACAATAGTCCAGTCTCTTTTCATATGAGGTCTCATAAGTCTTCAAACTGTATCCTGAGTTTCTTTTTGTGTCTGCTGCTAATTGGGCAAATGAAAGCACAATCACATCTGGTTAAGAGCTACAGCTGTTGTGCCTGGCTAGCAAAGAGCGCAGCTGGTCAATTCCCTGCTGTCCCTCAGGGAAGATATTATTAAATTCTCTGTCTCCTAATTTTTTTCTCAAAAATTCATTGAAACATGATGTCTTTCATAACTCTGTTTCTTTACAAAATTTGCTTGAAACTGTCCTATTATAATAAAGAGTTTTTTGCAAGTGAGAAGATACAGAAAGAGATACTACTGATTTCCTTAGAAGAATGGTTAAGAATAAAAATTTCTAAAATTACCATTTATCAGCATGGCAGTTCATTTGAACAGTTTATTTTCTGTGTAACAAAATTAAAAAGACTATGCCTTGGTGGAATAGAGCGTCTCTGAGCCATTTGATAACCCTCTATTAAGCTGACATTGGCCAACACTTGCTTACAAGCCAGACATTTTTTCTAATGTCTTTATTTCAATGGGAAGAAGACCTGTACATCTACTCAAATGGCACATGATCCCACATGCAAGGAAGGCCAGGATATAGAAAAAACTTCTCTCTATTAAATTCCAGAATAGAGAAATCTAAGACCTTATGCTGCAATGGAGAATTATTACCACGTAAGACAGGAAAGAAACAGGTTTGTTTTTTTCTCTCAGAAGGATATACTGCAGGATAACAAAAAATCTTCTCTTTCCTTCAGTGCATGTTTATTTTCTCTGTTCTTATAGGTCTCATAAAATTGTAAACAAACATGTCATTTGCTGCATTTTTTGTTATACAGTTTACATCTTAATTCAATGAAAATCCCTTAAATTCTACAGATCCCGTCATCTAAAGTTAGTATAGCTTGGAAAAGACTTATTTTGGAAATTATTGCACTGATGTGATGATGACTACAAAACACTGTAATGGTTAAAGAGCTGGAGGGAAATCCTCAGTCTGCAGAAGTTAATGAGAGCTTTTTCACTGACTTTAATAAGGCCAAAATTTTACTCTCAGCAGTCTGTCATCTTTGCTTCTCACACTCTTCATAACTATTTCGTTGTGACTCATCTTCCTTTCTCTCTTTTTTGTAAATTTTTATATCTTATATTAGATTAAAGGCCTGTTACAGAGAAGTA
Organism: Brachypodius melanocephalos; assembly: GCA_013398615.1. NCBI lineage: Eukaryota > Metazoa > Chordata > Aves > Passeriformes > Pycnonotidae > Brachypodius > Brachypodius melanocephalos. The sequence continues at coordinate 26,770,571 of VZSR01003803.1, forward strand.
CCACGTTCAGAACACTTTACCTACAACTTTGGTTTAAGGGGTGTCCCAGCTCCAGTTAATTTTTGTAGAAGTCATGTGGGGCACAGCCAGGATACAGACGTTATTCTGTATCACGTCCTAATTTTCTAGGGACAGGGGAAGGGCTCACTTCCTGATTGGAATAGGATGGTGGAGGGAGTGGTAGGGTATTTTTGGATATTTCCACAGGGTGAGCAACAGAGATTCTTTTCTTGTGCACCCTGTCATTAATATTGTTTTACTGTTCATTTTCTTATCTTACTGCTCTTTCCATTTAATTGTTCTTATCTCAACCCATGGTCTTCCCCCTTTGTGCCTTCAATTCTCCTCTCTGACTTGCTGCCAAGAGAAGGACAGGTGAGGGTGATTGAGGGGTGCATGGCTTGGAGTGGAAACCCTGAATTGGAGAATACCATTCCTATACCATGACAAGGGGTCATATACAACTGGAATACCAACATTTATTGATTTATGTAATATTTATCTATATTATTGTACATTTAATATTTTTAAATAAGCTCTTGGAAGATGTATTTAGTCTAGGCAAAATGGAAGACAATGTTTTTGTGTGCAGAAAGATGAATGGAGCACCTGTCCTCTCAGTAAAGGCTGAGATAATTGGGATTGTAGGACTGTTAAAGACAAGACTTTGGGGTGACCTAATTGCAGTCTTCCAGTACCTGAGGGGAACTAACAAGAAGATGGAGAAAGACTGTTTTCAAGACCATGTAATTACAGGGCGAGGAGAATAGGTTTAAACTGAATGAGAATATGTTTAGTTAAGATATTAGGAAAAAATTCTTTACTGCGGGGATGGTGAGACACAGGAACAGGTTGCCTAGAGAAGTTGTGAGTTCCTCATACCTGGAAATATTTAAGGGCAGGTTGGATGGGGCTCTGAGCAATCTAGTCTAGTTGAAAGTGCCCCTTGCAACCCATCTAGCTGGAACTAGAAGATCATCAAGGTCCTCTTCCAACCCAGCTGATTCTGTGATTCTCTGATGATTGGTTTTGCTAGGATGAGACACAAGGTGATTCAAATGAAAGAAATAAAAAGTGTAGATGCTGATTACTTTATAGTTTATATCCTTCTTACATATTTCCTTACATTGCTCTTTTTCATGTGGAAATGTCAATGGATTGATTTATAGCTTACTGTTATGATTTCACTGTTATGGTGTCATCATTTAAGCAAATGGACAAAGTCTGGGCCTTAGCCTATGAACCAGTGTATGGATACTGTATCAGTGTATCGGCTAAGCTTCCTCACATGGAATACTGGCTGATTTAGTTTTTAATTCTATCTTTTTCTTTTCTTTTTTTTTTTTCCCTCAGGGGTGGTAATATCTGTTACAGTGGAGATGTCTTTCAAATAACCAACCCTCTCTAATAATGCCCTCTGATGCATGGAAGGTTCTGCCTTACTCTGTAATAAAGCCTGTGTACATGGCAGACTACTGTTCCCAGTTGCAGAATAGTACTGGGGCCTCTATTTCTCTGTGATGTAAAATGCCAAATAAAGCTAGGTCAGTAAATCACAAAGCAAGCTAATTAGATGCTACTGGGACAAAAATGCAAAACAATAATGAACCACTGACATTGCTAAGAGCTATGATGTTGCCCTCCACTCTTTGCTACAGAGTCCTTCTACTTTCTGTTGAGGATGGAAGGGGCAGAGGAGTGAAAACTTTGTGTTTTTCCCATAGAATAGTATTGTTCCTGTCCTTTCTTGTGTTCATAAACAAGGGAGAAAATGTTCTTGTTCTCTTTTAAATGGAAACAAGTGGCCTACACACTGCACAATACTGAATAAAACTGGTGAAAATGTGCATTGGAGCTGCTCTTCAAAATAGCTTAAAAGTAAAATTTGATACATATACTTCAAAAAATTATGTCGCTTTTTCAACACCTGCAAGTACAAGGATAAATTATCTCAGTGATAGAAAAGTGCTCTGCTTGCCTTCTTATTCCTATAAAACTAGCAACTTGCTCTTTGCCTTCCCCCTTCTGATAAAGTTATCTTTTGCCTTTCTCTGTCACTAGTTAACTAGTAATAAAAGTGATGAGCTGGTGTCTGATTTCTTTTCCTACTTTTCTGTATTACCATCTTACTAAATGTTGCTATGTAATTCCTTCTTTTCACATCCATATTGCTGAACCCTCATGAGTGAGGCTGTTAGGCACTATGACCTGTTTACACTATATAAGACAGAAAACTGACTTGCTCTTACTCTGTTCTTTCAGGTGATACTATATTTTGGGTTGAGGTTATTTTATTGTTGTTTTCAAAGCATTTAATGATGTTTTTGTGAAATGACATTTAAACACTAGCAACAATAATGAAATCTCGACAAGACAAGTGTGTTCACTTTTACACTATGAGGATAATGAAGAGCTGTGATTGACAGAGTCAAAACAAAATGAAAGGATACAAATCAGTTTTGAAAGAGAAAAAGAAACTTTAAGCTATGTGTTACAGAAGTGGTTGGAGAGAAGCAATAATGCTTCAAAGCTCCTATTAATAATACAGACTGCACTCAAGAAGAAGGGAGCACTCAAGATTCACTGATGCTTGTGTTTGAAAAAGAATAAAAAAAGTCTAAGAGTCCATAAAAGAAGCTTACAGACTTTTATTATTGTATGGAAATTGGTATTAGTTAGTCTCATATCTTCTACCATAAGCATCCCATGGTAATGGATTTTGAAAAATGGGCAGAGTGAAATGTAAGAGAGAGAAGGAAATTAGAAAGAGAGAGAGAAAGAGAGGAAGAAAGGCAGAAAGAAAGAAATCATCAGTTCTGGCTCCAGTCACAATTCAGATAATGGAGATCTAGGGTCCTAGGGTGTGTCTGCCTGGACTTCATGAGGGAACCTTGTTATAGGTAAGTTTTCCCTCCTTGGAGATAAATTTCATCTGTATCACCTAAACCCCATTTTCTTTAAAATTCTTCCTTTCTCCAGCCATAACAAATGTTATGTTAGATTTTTAAAAAAAAAAAATTTCTTTTTTGGTAACCGTTCCTCTGCTAGTGACATTTTTTAGCAGAGAAGATCAAGTCTCAAGTAATGCTTGTTTGCGTACATCACCCATCTTTCATCCAGAGTAAATTTGGTTGTGGATGACTTGTGTGTACAACAAGGTCAGGGTCACACTGAAATTTGTGCAGCTATCACCAAGTATAATCAGAGCATACATGATCCATCTGCACTTAAGCAAACTAAAAATAGAAGGTGTATAATACTATTAGAATATTTTGATTAGTAACTTCTGTACAATGTTTTATTCAATAGGTTTCAAATGGGCATAACCTTCCTACACCTATAATGATCCAATACAGTTAGCATATTCATTACTGTGTTCAAGTTCCTTCATTTACTCTGTGATGCAAATTTTCATATTGTTCTGCAAACTGGGATAAGAGAAGTATGAACACAATGATTCTACAGGCCCTCATATTTTCTCATGTTTCTTAGACTGACTTATTTTTTAGTCTTGCTGAGTGTCTTTTATATTCCACTCACCAATGTCTAGTAGACTTGTCACCGAAAATCATTATTCTACATATTTATATTTCACAAGCTTGGAATTTCCTTTTGTCCCACTCAGATAAGTAAAAATCAGTAGCAGAGTATTTAACAGCTAGCCATTATGATTGGGTATTTTCTTGTTTTACATGCATGAAAAGTTTCAAAATGACACTTTACTCTTCTTATTTGTCGATAGTTCTCCCACTACACTGATGAACATTAATAATGGTTTTCCTGGATTTGTTCAATTGTAGTACCTGGAATTCAGTTTTTTAGGACAAATTTAGTCATTCCATGAATTTGAATACTTGGCCAAAGAGGATATATTTTTAATTTGTATCACAATAAAGTCATCAAGAGCCAAACACACCTGAAATCCAAATTGATGTCCATTACCATAAATAATATATCATTGGTTTTCTTTTGTCGTTAATAATTGAAACCAAGTATGTAATCATAAGATTAATGCTAAATCATGATGGGAAACAAAATTACTACTTACTGTAATAATCAGCTCCCATCATGATATAACAGCAAACTAAAAATAAATCGAACAGGATTATTTGCAAAATTATGCTAATATAAATCAACCATTCTTATTGATTGAAGAATAGTGGAATTCATGACAGTTTCTTTATTCAGTTGACCACTTCATATAGTAAACTCAGTCAAGGCGATCTTTTTTAAGTCATCACTGTGCAGGAGATTACAGTGGTTCTGTAGACTGCTATAATCACTTTCATATGCCAATTTGCTAACCACGAGAATTTTGTATTCTGCTCCATTCCTAAACAAATATATTTTCTACATATACATCTTTATTGCAGAAATCTTAGATCTATATTATTAGAAATGGCTAAGATATAGTATCCTCTGTATTGAAACACGCATTTTAGAGTCTAGCCATAGACAGAATTTCTGTTAGCTTATTGTCACCACATGAAGAGAGTGTAATAATTCAGTAGAACAGATATGTCACAACACAAGAAACCTTCAGAATTGCATCCCTGTTCAAGAGCAGAGGGAATGTCCTAAAGAATGAATCAAATATGGCAGCTCTCAAAACAGTATCAGGCAGATATCACACTTAGTTCTTTCCTCAATATCTTAATTGCTTGAGTAATGATAATGTCCTAAGTACTTGTCCCATAAAGAGCTTTTGCATTTGGTGGCATACTATCATATACTCTCATTTTAACCCTGAAGACATACAGGTTTCCCCCACATTTTTGGGTATATTGCCTCTAATTTAAAATTTGTTTTGATTGTGTTTTGAACATGTAACAGGGTGCCATACATTTATGGAACAGTCAAATAAAGTAAGAAGATAGGAAGCAGAAAAATTTTAAATAAGAATGCTTGGAATAATACTGTAATAATTCTCCTTCTGCCATTTATTCAGTATTGCTTGGACAGTGTACTAAGTGAGTTAAACTCACAGGAAAGGAAGGCAGGAAATGTGTAGGTTTGATTCAGACTGTTTTTTTTTTTTTTGTAATTACAGAAATGTAGGGAAAAAAAGAGGCTGGCATAAGTAAATATGGATGAATACTACAAATTTAGTGGTCAGTAAAGGGGAAAATGTGAGAGTCTGTTGCTCAGCTAATTGCAAGAGAGCTTGTGAAGTTTGGGAGATTTTATGGAATTTGTTTTGAGAGTCATTTCAGGGCAAGATCTTCATAGAGTTGTCCTCTGTTAATAGCTGACACACTTTCATGATGTTTGAGCAATACTTTTTTTCAATGAAAATTAGGTTCAAGAAAAGTTTTTCCATTAATTTGTATAATGTAATACCTTGTATTAATTAGTACTCTAAGTAGTTCATTGGTGTTATCACTAAATTCTTCATAAAGTGAAAAATGGAAAGGCATAATATATTGACCTGTAATTTTATCACAAATTCATGCATGCTATGGAGTCAATGACATTCAAAAACTGTATTAACCTTTGGAATAAAGTGAATCATCAAGACAGTAACAGCTGAAGCATATGTGTCACCTCTACCTAGCAAGGTATGGAAAAATGCTTCCTTTCTCCTCACCCAAGTAATGTAGAAAAATATTTCAGCTGTGAGTAACAGGGCATGTTTGTCCAGCAATATCAATTATATGTAAGTAAATATTAAGTACTTACACCTACATTCAAAACAAGATTTGTGGACCATTTGAACAAGGAAGAAAGTTGGAACAACCTCAGAAAGAAATTGGCACATCACCAGCTAATTCTATATGTTAGTGTAATAAAGACAGATGGCAGTAGATTTACCATGACAATTATTTCAGTGCCACTTCTACTGTCTACTTGGCTGATAAAGTTTTTTTGAGTATAACCAGAAAATATAATTTTTGAGAAATAGAATAATTTATAGGCAGTAGTTTGCAATTTGTTTGCCAAGGAAAAAGACTTTTTGTCCCTACTGATTCAGGAGACATTTTTTAAATTAATAAACTACTGGGAAAATAATGAGGAACATTGTGTGAACATTTACATGAAGTAAATTAGGTGCTGCTGATTTCATGTGGTAGTTGCTCTCTACAGAATCTGTTATCAGAGTGGAAGGAAACACCCCGAAACACTGACATTCTAAACAGAGTTAGGAGAAGAATTTAAGGAAACCAGGAAAAAGTGCTTGAAAGTTCTAGTGTCTGGTACAGCCTGATTGTAACCTTTCCTACATACCAAAGCCTCTGTCAGAAAGAATAGCAATTATCTGACCTAGCTGGGAGGAGAACATCTGTTATCTATGTTTCAGAAAGGTGAGACAATCAGGGTAAGAAATAGAACTGAAATTTATTGTTGAGTAGCCTTCTGAGATGAGAGAAGAGTTGATGCCTAAATCAAACATTGTTTTCTTCTTTTAATGATATGATAGCTTTTTCTTCCTTTTTGGAAAACACAGTTATGGCCTACCATGTGGGCATTTTTTTACAAAAAAAAAAAAAAAAAATCTGCAATATTTTGTGTTATATTTTAGTGCATCAGAAATCAGTCCTCACATACGCTCCGTGTTTTAAACACCTGCTGTACAGTGTTGAATCATTGCATGAAGTTGTGTGTTTGCCTGCATTGTAAAGGCAAGTATCTTTTCAGACTTTTCAGACACGTATAACTGTATAGCTTTCTCATTTAAGGCCACTGTATCTTGTTGAACAACCACAGTAAAACATTTTCAAAATCCTTTTACCAACATTTGTGTGGCTTAGTATAAAAGAAAGACTTTAGTCAAAGGCTCCTGAAATCCAGAATTTATTGAGGAAAGTGAGAACTACTGTTCCCTCTATCACAGAGATACAGCTTTTCTAAATAATCCCTATGTCATGATGTTTGATTGATTCCAGTTATAAGCAGAAAACCCCAAAGTAAGTATTAAAAATTAATGAAACTTTTTCCCTGTATCATTCTTTTCTCCTTCATTTAAAATAACACTTGACTTTTACATAACCAGTGAATTATTTACTGGATATTTTCATCAGATTAATGGCTGAAATACAAATATTACAAATGTAAAATTCTTTACATCGAGTCACATTTACAGTAGGAAATCACTAGCACTAAGAAACAAAAATTATGGAAAGATTCATTGATTAATTGACTGGAAGACAACAATTGGTCATTTAATGCTAAAATATGGATAAGGAAACCACATACTCATCAATTAATTAAAATATTGCAAAGCTGTTCCAATACATTATTCAATGGCAAAATTAATGAGGCCTATGCAATCACTCTAAATGGCCTTGGATATTATCATTAGGTTAGATAAGGTGTCCTTTTGCCATTTAAATGTGGCCTTTTTTTCCTTGTGCAGAGCTACATATTTCATCCCAGTTAACAAATAACAGAACACATAATGTATGATCTATGTGGTAATTTTCTGTTGCTTTGCTTTACATCTCCCATTTATTCATGCCCAATTCACTCTTCTGCACTTAGAAAATGTTAAAGTGAGAAACAGTCACTCATATACAGAACCTCAACTAAATAGTAACCATTACATTTGGTTTTACATTAAATGTCATACAGTCTTAAAGAGAGTCCATAATTTATCTTTTCAAAAATGACCTGTAATAGAAAATTTCACATTTTAACAATTTTTTTAGAGGGCAAAATTCTTCTTTCTAAAAATGGTATTCCACTTGCAAAGTTCTTTAAAAAAACCCCAAAGTAATAACACAATAGATAAAAATAATTACTTTTCACCTGAGTCCTTTGCAGAAACTACAAAGCATCTATTGCTAACATGAAAGACACACTTGCAAAGTGAAAAGCAATAAAACTCAAAAATCGTAGTTCCAAAAGTCTAAGAAAGAACAAAACCAAAACCCAATCCTTCTCCTCTAAAAAGAGTTTTGTAATGCATCTGTAACTTCTCATTTCTCTTTGTTTGCTGAAATTCTCAACAATTATTTGTGGAAAGCAAACACTAAAAAGAAAAGAAAAGAGAAATTGGAAAATTATTCAGGATTCCCTGAATCAGCACATATTCCCAGAGTAGCAAAACACTGATAGTCCTCTGTGTTTTTCTTCAGTCCAAGAGTAGTTGAAACTGTAAAACTACACAGCAGTCATATTTTATATAATATTTATAATAGAAAGACGGAAATGTTGGCTTTGTACCTTCTAGTCTAGTTGTAGAACTGATCACAACTGTTTTCAAAATTAAATAAGGGTGGAAAAGCAGAGAAAAATGAAATATGTAATAGAAATGTCTGGGTGGAACACATTAAGTTTTGTGCAAATTTTATGGGTGGTTTTTCTCATTTGAGACCAAAATTTGTCTCTATTAATCTAAGAACCTCTTTTACTTCTTCTTCAAGAATTATAATACTCAGGTTTACTGCTATGGGATGCAGCAACACGTGAATCACTGCATTTTATTATACTACTGCAGCCAGTATCAAAGCCTTTAGTGGGAGATGGGTAACCTGCCAATTACAAAGTGTTCTACTCAGAGATTCATTCATTTGTTCTCCATGTTCATTTAAAGGTTACCTCTTAGTTTGTAGTTTTATAAATTTCTAAACAAATGAAAAATTTTAAATTTTCTTCAGACAAACTAGGGTGAGACCAGTATACATCCATATAAACACTGTTCATCTTTTTCTCTGTCTGAATTTTAAAAAAAAGTCAATTTCCCTTCTTTAATAGTATTTTGTGATAGTGAATTGAATAATTTAATTGGGAAATGAGCAATCAAAATGGCTGAGTTTATTATTAAGTGTGTTATAGTTTCATTTAAGAAACATTTTATTATTCTTATGCAATGATAATCATCATCATTCAGAAAAATGATGGAAGACTACTAAATATTCATGAAAAACTAAATTTTATTACTTGCATGTAACAGACATCCTCAACTGATAGGTGAATCCTGCTTGCTATCTAAATTCTTGGTCAGATCTTTTAGTCCCCCAAATGAAGTCAGTTACAGTCCACTGAAGTGAAGTTTAAAATATACATAGAATCCAGCTATCTAAACAATATCAAATAACCATGTAAAGCCATGAGACCTCTTATCATCACACCACTAAATACAATTTATTAAATGCATGAGAACTATTAAATGTATTCTTACTATCACTGATTTGATAAATATTTTTGAGGAGATTTTTTTAAATCAGTGTTTTAATAAGTTTACCTTTCCTCACACCCTTATTTAAATGTCCTTATCTGTACTGTTTGAATTGGAGAAGAGTTGTATGGATTCTGTTACTGAAGTATATCAATGTTTGGTTTCATTCTAAATTTGAAATAAACTTGAATATTCTATGAAATTAAAGATCAAAATCATAGTAAAAACACTTCATGTTAACATGATTCTTCTCAGTGTTGACAGTTTGTTTTATTTTACTTTAACAAAGAGTAGTCTAACTGAAAAGAAAATTGGAAATAAAATTCAAAACATTCAACACGAATAATATCAAAACCTATCACATTCAGTCAGTGATGAAGGTTTCCACCTTCATTTTCCTGTGTGCATTTTTTAGAAAGAAAATGTAATCAACACAATCAACAGCATTTTATAAAGGCTCAGGCATTGTCCCAAAGTCTTGTCTTTTTTATTTTTTTTCTTTCTCTTTTCCCTTCAATTGCCTAGAGAGATGAATTCTGTCTGAATTATGCAGATGCACTCTGCCAAAATTTAAGAAAAAAATTGTGGAAAGGTGTTGCATAACAGAAAATCCAATGAGGACTCAACTATTTGGTAGTCAAGAAAAGTTTCTTATCTAGCTATCCCTTACTGTTATTGCTATAATAATTTTAAATTCAATTTTAACACACATTCAGTTGTCTTATTTTTTAAGGGAGACAAAGTAACATTTTAAAGTGAAATCATACTGACTAAAAACCATATCATTAGAGTAAACTCAGATATTGCATTTGAATTTCTTCAGTAGAAATTGGTGAACTGCACATTTAAAGTAAGTCTGATACTGCTCAAGGTATCACCTATTTTTATTTGTCAGCTAATTGTCAGGTAAATTGTACTTCTCTGTATAAAGCCGCAGACCTGCAGCTAGCAAGAAATTCCAAGGGCAAAAGTGGATATAGTCTAAAGTTTAGATGATATAAGAGAAGCTGTAGATAATAATCTACGTATTTGGGCCGAGTAGGACCTGCATTTGTCTGTTTCAGCCCAAATCCATCATCATTTCCACATCAGCAAGAACTGACAAAGCTGCTATTTGCTATTACATGAGTGAAACCACAGACATAATATTTAGCCTCCAAGTATTATTTGCTCCTGTATTTT
>VZSR01003803.1:26780927-26800595 GCA_013398615.1 Brachypodius melanocephalos
GAGGTAGGGGTGTGGGGTGTTGTTTTGTTCTGGTTTTTGTTTTGTTGGGTTGTTTTGTTTGTTTGCTTGTTTGCTGGTTGGTTTGGTTTGGTTTTTTAAATTGCAGATAGGATATAGTGTGTGCAGTTTAATTTCCTGCACGTAACTGTAAAATGCAATGATTTTTCTCTTTTGGCCTCCATCTGCTCCTCCAGAGGACACGGCGTTATGTGCACAGTCCCTGTGCAAGATGTATCAGACACGCTAAAAGTATTAGTAGGTGCAAGGACCTTACTTTGCTCTTGTTTAGGCAAGTAATTCAAGCTCTTGGTTTCTGAATCTGAAAATTAACTCAGTTTTATTGGAGATAATACTCAGTTTTCTGGTTTCTGGCATCAAAGACACGATCCTGAATTACATTTAAATTCCCAGTCGAGATATCCTAAAATTACTTTGTAGTACTAAATGACCTAAAAATGCCTTTGACTTAAACCCTTCCCTTCACCAAATGACTAAGGAGTCAACTTTCTAGAGATGTACCCACCTAGGAACGTTCAGTCTTACTCTTTTTATTGAGAAGAGGTATTTTAAAAGGCAGGATTGCTTCTGTTCCAGCTCTGTAATTGTTGCAGTTGCCCTTTGCTGTGCCCTTTGTAACTGCACTCTGTCTTTGAAATGCAGAGAAAACACAACTGTGCAGTAGCCAGGATGTAGACACTCCAAGATAGTCTACAGGAGCAGATCATGTTCAGTGCCATCATGTGGCATGTAAAGGACAGTGAGAGGATCAGGCACAGCCAGAATGGGCTTATGAAAGGCAGGTCCTTTCTGACCATCCTGATCTCCTTCTATGAGACGGTAACACTTTTAGTGGATCAGGAAAAGGCTGTGAATATTGTCTCTCTAGACTTCAGTAAAGCCTTTGACACCTTTTCCTGAAGAAACTGGCTGCTCATTATTTGGGCAAAATAAAAATTGCCTGCATGGTCTGTCAAGGGAGTGGTGGTGAATGGAATTAAATCCATTTGGTGTCCAACCACAAGTGATGTTCCCCAGGGCTCAGTGCTCGCACCAGGTCTGTTAAATATCTTTATCAATTATTTGGACAAGGTGATTGAGTGTACCCTCAGTAAGTTCACACATGACAACAAGTTGGGCACGAGTGTTGATCTGCTGTAGGTCAGGAAGTCTCTACACAGGGCCGTGGACAGTCTGTATTGGTAGGCTGAGGTCAGTGGCATGAGGCTGAATAAGGCCAAGTGCTGGGTCTTGCCCTTGGGTCACAACAACCCCAGGCAGGGCTCCAGGCTGGGGGCAGAGTAGCTGGAAACCCTGTTGGTGGAAAAGGCCCTGGGGGTGCTGGTCAACAGTGGCTAAACATGAGCCAGCTGTGCTCAGGCGGCCAAAAATGTCAATGGCATCCTGGCCTGGACCAGCAATAGTGTGGCCAGCAGGACCAGGGCAGTGATTGCCCATCTGCAATGTGATTGTTCTCAGCACTGATGAGGCCTCACCTTGAGCATTGTTTTCAGTTTTTGAGGTATTTAAAATTAAAATTTTAAAAGACATTAAAAGACACATAGATGTGATGCTTAAGGACATGGATTGATGGAGGTCTTGGCAGTCTTGGGTTAATGATTAGAGTTGGTGATCTTAAAGGGTTTTTTCAATCTAAATGATTCTATTATTATTTTCTAAGATAACATCTTCTATTTTTTTTTCCTATCCCTTTATGATGGTGCTCAAGAACTTTTTTGGAATTCTTTGATTGCATAATGAGCTGATGTTTCTAGAGAACAGTGGCTTTGACTTCAACATTTCTATTCCAGGTTGTGACCTCCAATTCAGAGTTCAGTAGATGTGATTTAGAAATCTTTTCCCACTACATATTGGTCTACATTTATTTATATTTAAACTCAAGGATTTGATGTCACCTGAAAACTTGAAGGTTTCCCTGCAGACTTTTACTCCAAAGTCATTGATGAAAATGTTGAATGAAACTAATCCTCACACTGATTTATGGAGAATCCATTGCTGATTTTTATCACCCAGAAAGTGAACATGCTTTGACCTCTTTAACCTCATTTCAAACAAGAAAAAACAGCTTTTTTTCTGTTACAACTTATTTTTGTTACTGAATTTTATTCAGAGAATTTCTCAAATTCCAGATGTTTTGTCACCATCCTATCTCTCTTATCTGTTTGCTCTTCCAAACCTCCTCAAATAACAGTAAGTGTTTTGGGATGATTTTCTATTTCAGATTCTTTCCTGACAGTAAAGGATCCTTTCTATCCTTTCTAAAGGATTCTTTCCTATCAGACATTGTTTTTTTCGTGTTTTCATTGTTTCAGTGGTTTTAATTTTTTTTTTACTGACTCTGCCAGATGGGTGCTCAGGAAAGAAGCCAGGTTCATATGTCTGCAGTTCCTAGGAATCCCCTCAGAGCCCTGTCCATACCTGTGAGTTACATTGGTGACCTGCCAGTCCTCTGGCCCAGCTGCAGTTTGTGATGATGCTTTAAACATTTTGGCTGCTGCTTCTACAGCTTCACACTTGGGCTCCTTCAAAACTCTGTGGTGAAAGTCAGGCAGTCCTGGTTACACATTAACAAGTATCAGGCATGGAAATCCCCCAACACCTAGCTGTCTGCCTGGGTTTTATTTCAAATATTCCTCTGTTACCTTTCAGTTTTCAGTGCCAACGGCCTTGTTCCACTTCGATTAAGGGGAAATTTTTTCTTCCTGTGTGGGTTATTTTGTTTCCCTTCCTAATATTCTAAATGCCTCATCTCTCCAGCACAATCTCATTCATTCATTGAGCTATTTGGTTCCTCCTCTCTGCCTCCCGGGCCTCACATGTGGGACTAGAATTATTTCACAGAACCTTATGATGGACCACAAGGGTGTTGATCTCCTGGGTTGGAGTCTGAGTTTAGTCTTTGGAATGTTTTTCCTATGCCTCCCTGTATCATTAATAAGGACCAGAGAGCATCATCCCTGGCTGCTTTTCTGAACGTCTTGTGAAGTTCATTTGCACTCAGCAGGTGAATTACCATCCAGTTTTCCGAGATATTACAAACACACCTGTCTATACCTAATAGGAAAATCTCCCACTACCATCACCCACTTGAAAGTACTCTTCTGCTATGAGACTATCCCCTGTGTAATAAAAACCACACCAGTCTTAAGAGCAGGGACAGGAATAACTATGCTTTAATCAGTCAGAATAAACTTAGGGAATTTCTCACAATTAGTTTTCAGAACAGTGAAAAGTTATAAAAAATACCATGACAATGAACTTTCAAGAAAAAAATTACCTCCATTCCAGCTAGACCCAGTATAGATATAACATGAATATGTAAGTATATCCATATACATATGTATGTATATCCAGAAGTGTGTACTTGTACTTGGAAAAATGTTCAAGTTTATAAAATAGAAGAAATATTGTGATATATGTGGGAACTCATACAATTTGGGGTATTTTTTGACTGGAATTCAGAATAATTTATGAGATATTCTTTATATAAAGAATATCTTATGCTTATGATCATTTACATGCTTGTAAGGATACTTATTAGAAACAAAAGTTTCGCAATAATATGTGTCTGCAAGAGTAAGCACTTACCTCAATGAATTAAATTTCTCTTCCTTCTATATTCATAGTCATGAAAGTTGTGTTCATCAAGTTGAGAATACATAAGGCATTGCCATGGATGTCAGTAAATGGAATGGTTCAAGACTGGTCTCATACTAAAATACATGCACATTACATTTTTATAAATTGTTCATATGTTTCAAAATGAAAGCTATTCGTAAGTAACTCTTTAGCAAAATGAAAGCTAAATTTGCCAAATGTGTTCCTGTCTCTGAACAATCCCCCGAGTTTTAGAAAGATGAAGCCACCATTTCTTTGTACCAGATTTCTCTGTCTTGGGTTACCTAAATCTAAAGGATAGTAGAAATAATGTGCATGACTTCATTTTAAAGTTGCTTAATATAAAAGTAGCAGTGGCTAGGTCTCAGTGCTTTTTCTGTGCAATTTGTGATCCTAATGAATTCTCATCTAGCACAAATGTGATTAGAAATGCACTAGGTAAAGGAGATTGATCTCTGAAATAGTTAATGAAACTGAGCTTAAGAGTAGAAAAAAAAATGTTGCAGATCCAGTTTTTACTGTCCAGAGTGTTGTTCACCCTTGGAAGTCCGTCTCGTTTACCATGCAATGACTGATGTAGTATCATGAACAACCTTTATCTGGGAAGAAAGGTTATGAAGATCAGAATGCAATGAAAATTTGGGATGTTTCCACAGCTCTTCAGCATGCTCTTGTTACTAGCTTGTAATTCAACAAATCATCTTTTATGAATGTTAACATAGTATTTGTATTTCCAAAATTCTTACCTTTGGTTTTATTGTCAAGGAGAGTTACATTTAGTGAAGGTTGGCTAATGACCTGACTAAAGGCAGCATTAAAATTCAAATTTCAATACTTGAAATTGCAAATTTAAAAAAACATCAAAAAGCAAAATTATATATAACAATAGTATTACTAATCTCTGATAAAGCAAACCACTCATAAATGTTCCAGAATCAGAGACAGAAAACAAGCAAACAAGAAAAAGTAGTGTACTAGAGGAGAAAAACAATGTCTCACAACAATTTATTTGGCAATCGATAGAGAGCATAGACCTTATCCTGTTTTAACAACTAATGAAATATTAGTTTAAAGTGCCCAGAGACACAGACATTTCAAATGCTACCACAGTTGCCAAGGAGCAGAGATTTCTGCATTTGTAAGGTTGTTCCTTGAAATAGAGAGCTGGTTTTAAGGCAGTTATTCATTTAAGGGGTTCACTGATCATCATAACTCAAGAAAATTTAGAAATGTCAAGTGTTTGTGAGATAAATTGCTTCTTTACAGCAATCCCTAATTATATGTTGTAGATAAATTAAAGAAAAACACAATTAAGAGTAAAAACAAATGATTGGTGTAGATCATGTTTTATTTATAATTCTGAATATTGTACCAATTTCATATGAACAGAAATAGGACAGGAAAAAGTATTTCTTTTAACTGGTCTAGAACTGCTCACTCATACTTTATTCTTTTAAAGTCTGGATTTCATTATACTTCCTCTGTCTATTTATTTGATGGATTATTTCAGTCATAGATTTTTTTTGTGTGTGTGTATTTTGCAAATTCTTGGCAGTAGAGAAGGGCAATCGAGTTTGGGTTAATTATATTATTTTCCCTTAAAGATTTTTAAAGTAGCAAGACTGCTGTAAAGCAGTCTTTGTGTTGTGAATCTGACCTAAAGCACTGACGTTTGTAGCTTCCTGAAGACTGTCCATGCTGAGACTGACAGATCCTTCTGGGACTCCATAACACTGTGATCATATGGGCCAAAAGAATAGCATCCAGAAAGAGTTTGGCTTTCAGAAAAATTAATATATATACTCCAAACCAAACCCACAGATTTCAGAACAAAAGATTTGTCTTTTTTCTTCTAGCTGCTGCTGACCAGAGTTCAGAGGTAAAATGTTAACGTGCTGACACGCCTCTGATGCATTCTGTGGGGTTGTCACTGACTATACTGTATAAATTTTTCACTGTGTGTTTATTGGGTTTTGACTGAAAAACTTTTGAAAGAGCCTGTGCATCCCCTGACACCCAAGGAGATATCTGGGAATCAGATGAAAGCCTGGTCTATCCATCTGGAGGTGTTGCTCCTCTCTACTGGTCCTCATCCAGCATCGCTGTGTTTCCTGGCAGTTTAACTCCAAAATTTATGCTACCATTGTGTAGGACAGTGGGTGCTGACAAAACAGTAGGTTTTGAATATTTTTCATTACTTTAAAATTTGGTCTCAAGATAGATTGTGTATGTTTTCTATTAAAAATGCAACTTTTCCTCTTTCCATGCTAGCTACTCAGGGACAAGAATCTAATTAAATAATGTAAGCCTATATCCTTCCCTCTTAAAAGATTCTCACCATCTCAATTATGTATTTATGTCAAAGAAGTTATATCTTTCTAAATCAGGAGGACTATTTCACATGCTATATAGGGCAGGAAAGGAATCTTTCTTAATTTTTCTTTTTTCAGATGGTTGAAATGTACTCTTGAGTGTATCTCATCCAGTTGGTTATTTGGTCCCGTCACTTTGATCTACACTATCTTTTCATTATAAGCACATTAATTACATTTTGTTTCTCCATCTTGTTTTCAAACAAAAAAACAAAAGGCCCTCTTGAAAATTATTGTTGTTGGCAGAGTTTTGCCTAAACAAAAAAGATAGTTTCTAATCAGAAAATGCTGCATTTTTCTGTGAAAGTCTTCTCACCACAGAGTTTTTTGACTTGTCAAAATGAGGAAAGAAGGAGTTATGAATGCTTTACAGTTTTCTTATATTGCAATAGTATTTATTTAGGTCAGGCTATTTAGATCAAAATAAATTTTGGGTTTTGTGTGTTTTATAATTATGTCACCATAGTAACTTGCATAAACAATGTTTCAATTTCAGTGGGCTAAGGCACTTTCTATATTTGCAAAAAAATAACTACCATGATACAATGAACAACATCAGTGAAATGTTTACACCTGTGCTCACAGAAATAGGTTGTGGAGAAGCTTTTGCAGTAAAAGAATGACACTACAGTGCCTATTCTGAATGTCCTGGCAATTCAGGCATTTGCATCCATATGCATTTACTCCATTTTAAAGTTCATCAAATGCATCACACACACAAATCGAATTATAATTGTTCCCCAGAAGAAGTTTATAAAGCAGGGCCTAAATATGTTTCATTTAAATTTATGCTTTTGATTTAGGATCTGTGGGGTTGTTGTCTTGACCTAGAACCAGTGGGGACCTCTGGTCTTATTTTTTCTCTGGTGAGTCTTTGTAGACTAAGGGGAGGCTACTCATTAATCTAATGCCTCAGATCCCTAAAGCTTGATAGGATGAATCTGGACCTTGGATTTGGCAGTTGTGACTGTCAGAATTAGATGACAACGCTGTGCAGGATTAGGCTCTCAGCTTTACCCTATGTGAAGTCAGTGGAGCTCCATATGGTTATAACAGTTTGCCCACAGGCAAACTATTTAAAACTGGGGCCTGAATGTTATTCTATCTCAAAACAGTGGGGCTCCGTGTTGGTTCATTAGCTCACAACGTGCTGCCAATTTGAGGATAGGGGGTTTAATTTGAACTTATTTACAAGGTAAATTGCTTCTGGAAGTATTGTTCTTGTGTTGTTGTTGTTGTTTGTTTTTTTGAAGTGGTTGGAGGGCTTCAAGGTGAATTACGATAAAGAGCATAAGAGATCTAAAGACAAGACTGAAAAAGGACAGCCAGAGAGTAGAGAAGACAGCCTCTATATTCATATATAGATAAATCAATCATTTTTCCTCATTTGTGTCTTTATTTGTGTTATGCAATAGGTGGAGCAACAATGTTACCAGAACAGCTACAAATAATAAAAGCACATGGTTCAGTACAAGCTAAATCAGCCAGTTTTCTTATACTACCTCAGTCACCAACTCTGTTTAATTTGTCTTGATTCAAGAAGTTCAGCATCTCATATTTATGTAGTCTATCAGCATCAGGCATATTCAAATCACTCATTAAAGTAATTTCCATCAAGCTGCTTCTGTGTACTTAACAGTGTGTCATCAATCAAGTGCTGTCAGTCTGACTCAGCTTCAGCTCCTGTGCTGAATCATGCTACAGACACCGGATGGACTGAAAATGGCCACAAGCATACACTAGGGATGTCAAAGAAGAAAGGTGTAGTAGGAAAGTATTTCTACTCTGACTTTGAAAAAAATGGGAGCTGAATGGATTTGCTAATCTGGTAACAACCTGTTGTTTGAGGCAGAAGCCTGCTTGGGATTCTGATTAAAGCAGAAACTGTGTAAAATGTAATAAGGTAAAAATGCAAATGTTGTTCCAGTTTCCTTTGTTACCCCTAAGCGACAGTTATGTAGCCAAAAGGAACATGAATAGGGGACCATTTCTCTAGCACACCTAGGAGGAAAACTGTGTTGAAACAGATTGGATTTCCTCTTCTTCATTTTCAGTATCATATTCACTGAATTAAGGAAAAAAAATTAAACATGAAGATGCAGTCCCACCAGGAGGCTACAGGGCTCAAGCATGACTGAGAAAACACTGCAGTTGCAGATTTACAGCTTTATATTAACTTATGATTGGTTTCCTATCACATGGCTCCTATTTTTTATTCCAGTGCTATGGTTGCAAGAGAGATTAAGAGCTTTTCACTTCCTTCCTCCCCAGGCCATAGATAACCTAATGGACAACACCGAGACTGGATACCTTCATGATGATAAGAATATTGACATTTGGCATTTACATTGTTTGCAAGAGTTTTATATCCTGTCTGGATATAAGACAGTTTCACAAGGCAAGTTTCACGAAAAAAGATTTAATATTTTGAATTTCTTGTATTTCAGAAAAGAACTGTGAGTAACTTCTCTGGATATAGATTATACAACAGAAAATACATTTTAACTGTCTCCTGATGAGAAATGGAGACCAAATATTATTAAAGCTGTTTTATTTAATGATCAATAAATAACATTATAATACATTAATTTGAAAATAAAACAATTTAAGGTGCTAATGATATTTAGTTATTTCACAATCAACAAGAACCTAAGAGTCACAGCATTGACACAGACTATGATGAATTTGTAGAGGGGAACAAAGAGCTATACAAATTCTTGTTTTGTTCATTCCCTCCTCTGTCCCAGTTTCAGTTGCACACACTTTATCAGTCACGCCTGGATTGCCTCTTGTGCTCAGGTTCTCTTCTGGCTTTGTGATCTTCTAAGCAGATTAGTTTTGCCTATGATGAGCTCTAATCAATATCAAGCACAGGCACTCCTCAAAGAATTGTGTGTCAGGTAGGGATAAGAAAGATCCAAAACCAGAAATAAAAAGTGGAAAAGTCAATCCAATTGTTTTTGTGCTTCCTATTATATGTTTCTGGATAAATCATGATAAAGGAGCAAAGGGTCTCTTTTCATCATTTTCACACTGTCACAAGAGTGCCTAGGAGAAAATTCAAGAATCTGTCCCCATATTTAGGTATCATATTCACGAATTTGTAGAGATAGTTAGGCATCTTTCCCTAGAAAATCACAAATAAGGGCCAAATTAATTAAGTATTCTGAGGCAACAAGCCAAGGATGGCAAATTCTGCTGAACTTAATAAGATGATTTGAATTTGGAGCACTGGCAAATCATTCTTTCATATCTACCTAGTCAAATATAGAACACTTGAGAACTCTTCTACAAACAAGTCCTGTGACTGAAATTATGTACATAGTAATATTTTTAGGAGGTTCACCAAGCTTGTGCATGATTCTATATGGATTTTCAGAGGTTCATGTTAGATTCCTCTGGTTTGGAATTGAACTGTGTGTGGTGTTTGGCAGTGTTTGACAGATCACAGCCTAGAGGAGTCTGAAGGGAGATCTCCTTGCTATCCTCAACACCCTCATGATGGGAAGTGGGGGGCAGGTACCCATCTCTTCACTCCTGTCATTAGTGATAGGAGTGAAGGAAACAGAATGAAGCTGAGTCAGGAGAGGTTCAGCTTGGCTATCAGGAGAAGGTTTCTCACCCAGAGGGTGGTTGAGCACTGGAAGAACTTCTCCAGGGAAGTAGTCACAGCACCAAGATTTTATGAACTTAGTAGATTAGTTTGATTTTTTTTTATTGGTCCCAATACATAGTTTTTATTTTACAACTTACACAGTTCTTTCTAAGATAGCTACTTACTTTCTTTTCCAAGTATGAAGTTGAAATTCTAATTATTATTTAGAGTTTTTCTTAAGACTTCTGAAATTTGAAGTATTTATAATTTAGATGTTCAGTGTTTTTCCAGTCAACAACAAAGCAACAGTTTTTAATGTCCATAGTTAACACCTTTGCAGTTATTTCTGATAGTAGTGATTCTGTATGCTGAGAGGAGCCAATTAACAAGACACTTGAAATATTTGCTAAGTGAAGATATTTTGCAGTAGCTATTGCAAGTTAATATGCACACATGAAATATGTCCACTGATTATGGAGCAGCTGAGATACAAAGAAGTGCATGAAATTAACCAGTGGTGGGAGATCCTATTGGAATTTGGATACAAGAACTGTGCTACACCGCTGCCCTTTTCTGTCAAGTGACATAGACCTCTGACTATGCTATGTGATGGCAAAAAATGATATAAAACTGAAGTTAAAAACTTTATTTCTGTAAGTAGGTTAATTGAAATCCTGTGTATTTACCTTCAGCTTGTCCCTTAACTCCCATTTCAGTGTAGGAGAACTAGACTCCTGCCTTTCTGACCGCTTAATCCATTTATGTTGTGAAACTCTACATGAAAACTGTGTCAATGAGGATTGAGAATTTTTAAAAAATTCTAATACAAACTTAGAACTTCTATTCTAGAGTTGCATTGTTGTAGATCAAGAGCAACTCCACTGAATTCAGTGGTCCTAATGCCCCTTCCACTGAAAAATAATACGAATTTCTCAGCCAGATCATAATTATGGTCTTAATCTGAGAGACTGTAAATTTAATTAAAATGTGCCCCTGTGACTGTCTAACGTGCTTGGTCTTTCTTTATGCTTTTAATATGACATCCTGACATCCATCTCTCTTCTAATATACTGTTTTTTGCCTAGTTTTGTGGTCCTCTCCAGAAAAGTGTTGGTGGAATGAAACTACAAAAAGTGGGGGGAAACAAAAGATACTACACTGTTCTACCATTCTCAACAAACAAATGGTATTTCTCCTGTTACTACCATGTAGGTTTACTTTTATAGAAGCCTACTTTACATGTTGAAAGCTTACAAAAATATCTCCCTGGATACTTCTTCAGGCTGGACAACCCCAACTCTCTCTGTTTTCATAAGAGAGGTGCTCCAGACCCTTGACCATTTACCTGGACCTCCTCTGGACACATGCTAAAGGCTTCACATCTTTCTTGTACTGGGAGCCCCAAAGATGAATGCAACCCTCCAAGTGGGTCTCACCAGAGCAGAGGGACAAAATCACCTCTCTTGACCTGCTGGCCACCCCCCTTTTGATGCAGTCCAATATGGTTGACTTTCTGGGCTACAAGCACACACCACTGGCTTAGAATTAATTTTTCATGCATCAGTATTCCCAAGTCCTTCCTGGAACTGCTCCTCATCCATCTGACTCCAAATCTGTGTCAATATTGCTGGTTGTCCTGACCCAGGTGTGGGATTTTGCATTTGGCTTTAGCAAACTTCATGAGGCTCACATGCACTCAATCCTCAAGACTATCAAGGTATGATCTGGATGGCATCCCTTCCCTACCATGAATCAGCTGCACCACGCAGCTTGGTTTTATCCTCAAACTTGCTGAGGGCGCACTCAATCCCATCTGTGCCACTAATGAAGAGACTATATAGTACTGGTCCCAGAACAGACCCTTGAGGGACACCGCTCATTCCTGGTTCCCACTTAGATCTTGAGTCATTGCCTGATACATCCTGATGTATCCTTAGGTGCAACAGTTAGATAGATAGATAGATAGATAGATAGATAGATAGATAGATAGACAGATAGATACATAGATACATAGATAGATACATAGATAGCTAGATACATAGCTAGATAGCTAGATACATAGCTAGATAGCTAGATACATAGCTAGATAGATAGCTAGCTAGCTAGATAGATGGATAGATGCAGATATATAAATTTAGGTAGAGCTCTTTTCTGTTGCTATTCTCACTTTCTGCTGGCATTGTCATTTAAACAATTCCCTTTATATTACTTAAGGAAGGTTGAATTAACTTGTAACTGTCTCAAATGTACATGGAAGATTTGTTACTACTTCAGAGGGATTTAAAGACACAGAAGAAATGTCACAGAATTGCAAAGTATGACTGTTATTTGTGCAGTCATCCAGCCCACAGTTTAGAAACACCTGTGAACATTTGAATAGTTTAGTCAAAGATTTCCAATTATATCCATGGATAAGTGAGCTCTGCCAGAATAACTAGTCATTTCATCATATTTTTTAGTGTTAAGCTGAAATGCATTATTGCTCTATCACTGATCTTATATTCCTTTGTATAAATCTAGATGAAGCCATTTTTTGCTTAACCTTGAGAACTGATATAAAATTATATTCAAGCAAATAATTTTAGCCTTCTTGTTTGTGTCTTTTGATAGAGGTGTCAGTCTGTTAGAGAATATTTATTTGATGAATACTATGCATTATCTGTCTACTCACAGCAAGATCTTAATGACATTTAATTTTACAGTGGTTTATTTAAAATTACAGATGTGGATTATGTGTTAAACTAGAAGTTATCCCCATTTCTTATCAAACTACCAACCAACCAACCCAAATATAATGCACACTGTACAAGTAAGCTGAAAGACAGTGGTCTTAACATAGGAAGGTGATATCTTGTGACCAAAATACTAAAATGAAGTTTAAGCTTCCTGCCAGTCTATTTGAATGAAAACTTCTCTTTGCTTGTGATTATACAACACAAAACTGTTTTTTGTGTTCCACTGTACAATAGATGGTTGAATTATGTTTGTTATCGCATTTAATGAATCTGAAGCAATTTTAGAACTCAAAAAATCTCTGGAAACACTCTTTTGTTTAGAAACACTCAGATGTTTCTGAAAGAGTTGTAGCTGTTGATTACATACTCCAAAAGAAATTACCATGTTTCTATACCAAGTAAGAACATGTACAGTGCAAACAGTTTTAGAGAGCTAATCAATGAAAGTTAATATTGAAATGAATCAGCTCTCTGACCACTAAGCTGTGATTTCTATAACCTGACTATTTTTGCTGGGGAAAAAAAAACAAAAAAACCCAAAAAAACCCCAAAAAAACCCAAACCCTCAACCTAAATTAAAAGAAAAAAAGTTTTATGAGATAAGAAAAACCAATACAGCTGTCTGAGAGGCAGAGGAATTTCTACCAAATGTGTACAAAAGGAGTCATTTGAGTAAGGGGTCAAAGAAAAAAGTATCCACATATCCAAAATGCCCATTACATTTTTAAAGCACTTCTGAACAGTGCTCAGAAACGATGCAAACTGAAGCTGGTTTGAGAAAATATGTAGAACGACCTGATCAATGGGGCAATTTGATCACAGTAAACACTTCCATCATCTTAAAGGTTACAAGAGAATCTTTCACAGGTTCCAATTTTAATTTATTCTCATTTAGCAAGGATTATTAATATTAGTTTATTTTTAAAATTGAATCCATTGGAAAAACTTATCAGAATCTTCTCCAAACTAACAAATTAAAAGAAGAGGAAAACTAGAGAGAAAGAAGTAAGAAAGAACAGTAGAGAAAGAGGCACTCAGGAAACCTGAAATCTGAGAGAGAAATGTAAAGTTAAAGAGAAATGTTTCATGCTTTTTTCTCTTTTGTCTAATATAAAGGATATTTTCTCCTACTCTCATATCTTGAAATTATTCCATTAGTACATTTTTTTTCTGCCTGATAATTTTATAAGCATAAAACCAATGTTCTGTCTCTTTAAAATTTGTGTCAAGACTTGATATCTTAGGTTGATGGTGATCACTCTGAAGATAAAACAAACAAAACAAAATCAGATAATGATGGAACTAATCTCACAGAAATTAATTTCCAGACTGTTACAAACCAGAAAATATGTTAAAACCTGATATTGGTATTTATTCAGTTAGCAGTTCACAAAGAAATTCTCTTGGTATCTCTATGTTAATATGAGTATTGAAGCTTGAAGTGGTGCTATCTTCTTAAACATTATTATAAATCCTATAAATATTCTCTGTGTCAAAATTTATACAAACTGACCAAACGTATACAGATATAGATATGAATAGATATGAATTGTGGACATAGTAATATAGCTGTCACCTATCCCACCCAACCAAATAAAACCCCCCCTCAGAATGCATAATTTTTTGTCTGCAGTACTCAGCACTTTCCGAAGACATGGTGTCAAAACAAAATTGCTTTGCTATATTTGATTGGAAGTATACTGGGCTACACCCAGAATTTGCCCTGAAAAAATCTGTAATTTCATTCTGCTTTGACAAACCTTTGAATGCCCTCCTACATTGATGATACAGGCCAAAACCTGCCTGCTACTACATAAACTATAAGCTATAAACAAACACCTCTCTTAAAGGTCTTCATCATGAAAAAACATCACTGAGGTTTTCATCAAACTGTGGAGGCTTCTTGATTTTAGAAGAAGAAATGATTGTCTGATCACTGTCTACAATGGAACTTATGTCATTGCATCTATGACCCAGGTCAGAATTATTCTTAATAATCATAATTAATTTCTACAGAGCAGCTTGTCTACAGCAACAACAGCTGTTCCTTTAACTAACTATCTACATTTTGGCAAGCAACTGCAAACAGAACTGAGTAATTTTTGCCTTACATTTCACTTGACATACAGCATGAAAAGTAGGAGCAGTCAGTCTTAACGAGCCACTTTTGTGTCATTTTATTCTGTACACAGATCTTTGACTTGGATTTGTGGTTTCCTCTTTTCTCATTGAAAGCTTTTCAATCTGTCCATAATAACTTGGGCCAAATAATTCTCCCAAAGTCAAGAGAGATTTCTCCATATCTTCAATGGGAACATTTTCAAATGATTAAAGACAAGTAGAGATTATATGATAAATGTTTTTTGTTGGTTGTGGGAGATTTTAGGAGTTTTTTTTTTTTGTTATTTAGGAGATGTTTTAAGTAAGAGTAATTGCTTCATGTTTGAGCAAATCTTACAAAATGAGTTCGTTAATTAATAAGTAAATAAAATCTAATTGGAGATGTTTGGAATTCTCAAAACAGATTTAGATGCATACAGATAACGCACTTCCAAGTTGCCACTATGAGCTCATTTAATAGCTTATACAGAGTAATAGAAACTTTTAGGCACACCATCATAAGTGAATATATATGCATTTATATGAAATATACCATACTGTTTCTATCCTAAGAGGTGGATACAGTGACTAAGGTGGATACAGTCCAGAGGCATGGCATGGCAAGCTCACATATAGTAATTAGGTGAGATGAATACCATCCTGAATGTTAAGGATATTATTCATTAGAAAATTATGTCAAATTAAATATCACTGAATATGAAACAATCAAGGAAATGGACTGATTTCCATTCTGTCTTCTGTCCCATTCTGTACAAAGATGGTCCTATCGCATTTTGTTACTGCAGAGCAGATTTGCTAAATGAAGTTGTGTTGTATATTTGCTTTGAGTGTATGGGTGAAATGAACTGTGGACATCTCAAAATTTGATGTCCAATTCTCATCTAATAATTCTAGGTTTTGCTTACAGTTAACAAACAGAAACAAATCCCTTCAAAGTATGTCTCATCTGAACTATTTAAGTGATTACAAATGAAATGAAGAGTGAGTATCTTTTAGAAGCCTAATTTTAAAAAAATAAGTCCCAAGACAGTTATTTTAAAAGCATAAGAAAAGCATTATCAGATATTACTGAGCTGCATTATAACTCTCTGCCCTGAAGAATGGAATTTTTTCTAGCTTAAATAAGTTTTCCGACAATTGCCAGAAATCATACTGAGTGTCCTTTACATTATTATCCAGTCTCACTGAAGCTCAATTTCTATTTGTCACAGACTATAGCTGGAGCACTATTGTGATCACAGTTCTTCAACACAGGCAGTCCAAAGAGTCAAGTTCTTTCTTGGGCTTTGTGTAGTGTGACTATTCACGTAATTGGGTAGACAAAATAATGCCTATTAAAAGAATTAAATATGTAGTTAGACCAACTGATTGGCAGACTGACCTAAAAGAGACTTAATTGAAGCAACATGTAGTTAATAATAATAATAATAATAATAATAATAATAATAATAATAATAATAATGTTGACATGATAATCTATATGTCTGGATCATCTTTTCCTACCTTTTCACTCAGCTTACCTGTAATTCCTATGTGTGAGTACCTCAGATTTTTATTTCAACTTTGAATATATTCCCATAATTCTTCTCTAGTTTTCTTTCTGTGACTTTAATACCTGTAGATTATTACTGTTTATTTATTTTTCATTCATGATGGATTTTCATAAAACATCTTTCTGGATTGGTGAGATGGACAGTCAAAACACAAGAAAACATCTGCCTAACAAAACCTTTTCTTGATAAATATACTATTTATGGAAAAACAGGAAGGGATGCCTAAAATACCTGGTCTACTCACCAAACATCCTGGGAATGTTGAAAGCTTGGAGACAGTGTACTGCAGTTCTCATTGGTAGTTTCAATATCTTCAAGTACAAAGTACACATTGTCCACACATCCAAATTTTCATCCATTTTTTGTTCAAATTTTGTCAGTTTTCCAATTCTTTATTTGTAACTTCATTGTCTCTAGCTGTTGTTTACAAGCTCCTGCCCCTGAGTAAGATTTAATTTTTATATCTAAGGACAATTTTTTCAGGTTTCCTTTATAATACATAGAGAGTTTCAAATAAAAGAATAGCTAGTTTTCTTTTTATTTTGTTAGCAAGTTTCAATTGTGAATTATTTATATTAATGGTTGCTCATACCAGCTACAAGCTAACCGGCCTACAGCATCCCTGATATATTTCCTCATGTATATAATTAATTTATGAAGCAGACAAAATTCTATCTCTTTTTCTCTTTCTTGTCATACTGGCAAACTCTGTACCCTAAAAATATTGCTTCAGGTTTGCTT
Organism: Brachypodius melanocephalos; assembly: GCA_013398615.1. Taxonomy (NCBI): domain Eukaryota; kingdom Metazoa; phylum Chordata; class Aves; order Passeriformes; family Pycnonotidae; genus Brachypodius; species Brachypodius melanocephalos. Next base: position 26,797,681 of record VZSR01003803.1, read on the forward strand.
TGCTTACTAAGATGTGTTATGAAGTGGTTAATACCAACATTTCTCCCTGGAAATAAATTTATCTTGTTGATTTCTATAGGTTGCAGTTTCAAATTTTTATTTTAAGCTAATTGGAGATTTATATATATTCCATTAAAATATTAAAAAAATCTTATCTTCTGTGTAAACAATTTTTAACATCTCTCACAGTGAAAGAGATGTTTATCTTTTGCTTCTTAAAACCTTATTAAAGCTCTCACATGCACATGTTGTTGTCATTGATCACATTACCACAATGTCTAATGCTGACAGATCAGACGATATTTTTGCAGCTATCATAGAAGCATGTGTATGATTGCTAACTATCTTTGTCCTCAGTTTATTTATGAGTAACATGCACAATTTTCACTGCTGAAGTCATGTCCTACTCCTAGGCTTTTGATGTGTAAATAATTTTTTTTCTCATTACTAAAATAATTTCCATACCTTTATGTTCCTGCTTCTACGGAGATCTATCAATTCAGCTGCCTTTAGAGACAAAATCTGGTCTCACTTTATTTTCTTCCATGAGTCTTAATGTGATGCACAATTTAAATCTCTTGAATACAGTCCTGTTTTCTAGTAAATATAAGATCACCTTTGCTAGTAACGGACTACAGAGTTTTTACTAAGCTACAACATAGATCTCAGATCACATATTCTCTGGCCTTATCCAGACTTGTCTTGTCTGCATTAGAATTTTAACTTAGCTTGGTTAGCTGCCACAAGAATTTCTTTATTATGTGACTATTACCTAGTTTGTTGTACTTTTACTAAGTCTTATATACATGTGTACATACACATTGCTAAAAATGGTGAATATGAAACTACAAAGTTTTCATGCTGTGTAAGAGCAAATTATTTCTGAATTGTCAGTGAGATGCAATGTAAAGGAAGACTAAGCTGGGAGTGCAGCAGACTCCGTGAATATGTTGCATCAAGGTGTTGGTTCAGGATAATCCTAGAAGCTCCAGGGCTAACAGCAACTCCACAGCAGTTAGTTAATGATAGCTATGCAAAATGAAAAAACATATTGGGGAAAAAAATATAAGGACAAAGAACAAGTGTCTTACATGTACAATGCACCATATGTACTTTGTGGAGTTTTAGATCAGTGAAAAAAGATCAAGGAGTAAAGCATGGCAGAAAATGTAATAATGGACTCAATAAAACTTTGGAGAAAGAAGGAAGTATCAACATCAACATGAGACACTCAGTCACTGTCATCATATTCCTCCAAGTGCTGGCTGAAAAATACTGACAACTTTCATAGTGTTTCTCATGCTTATGTGAAACTAAACATCAGGATCCAGAGGACCCTGAAAACAATATAAATATTAGTTTTTCTTGCATAATGACTTTTATGTGTTGCATTGTTAATGAGATTTGTTTTGCATTTAAGACTGAAAGAGCAATAGTACCATTGGATGTCAGTTTGTTAGACACTGACTTTATACAAAGTGTGAGGTTAGATGGCATCCCATCCATTTCTCGATGCCACCTCAGAAAAAGAAAGGAGACCACAGGAGAACACTGGTACTAAAGTCTGAACCTTGTGTTCCTAACTTGTTTTGAAGTTAGCAATTTTAACACTGAAATATTATTATTTGTCATATCCTACATATGAAAATACATAACATCCAAACAATATTAGCAAAAACTGGAAGTAGAAATGGAGGCCTACTGGATATGAAGTAGAAACCAACAGCAGAGATTGCTGCTGTCCAGAAGTGTCCCATAGACAAACAAAATGTGACTGGTTCTTTCTCTGATCTTTTGACTTGCACAGGTGGGAGAACTAAATTACCACAGCTACTTCTGGAGACCATAATTTCACTTTTACCCTGTGTACTGGGCTCAGGTGCCCAGATGTCGACAGCAGGAGCTACAGGGGTGGGACTTGTAGGTCCTGCAGGTTCCTGCCAGCTTAAACTAATGCACTGCAGGACACATCTGAGCCCCTCAGCCAAGAGGATGGCTTCTTGTGGGAAACGTACTGAAGAAAGGACAAAAATGCAAGGTGGAGGCAGGTGGAGAGAACAAAAGGGAGTGAGAGACAGCAGAGGGAACACCAAGGTGAGAAAAGAAAGTGTACCAGCCACTGGAGCAGAGATTCCCCTGCAGCCCATTGAGGACCCTGCAGATGGATATTTTCTGAAGTTCAGGTCATGTGGAGATGGGAGCAGAAAAGAGGTCTGTGCATAAAGGAGCACTGGAGAGGAAGAGTTATTTAACTATTACAGCCTCACCCCTTCCTGGACCACTAAGTGAGGGAATTGGAGGTATAGGGAGAGGAGTGAAGCTGAGCTTGGGAAAAAATGTCATTTTAACGTTTGTATTTTTGCTTCTCACTATCCAAATCTATTTTACATGGCAATAAATGGAATGTATTTTCTCCAAATTGAGTTTTGTCCCAGACAGTAGCTGATAAGAAATCTCCTTGTCCTTTCATCATCTTATTTTCACACTCCTCCTACCCCTTATGCTGTTCTGCTGAGACTGTTCTGAGCTTTACTGTCCTCTAAAGTTAATCTACCAGACCATGATCTGAAGGGAAACAGCATAAGATATGAAACACATGTAAAATATAAAAGGGTGAAAACCAGGTCAGATATCTTTTGTTGCTAGCAGGAGAGGTACTAAGGCACTGAATCTTGTGTGCAACACCTCCAGTTCTGTAGGTAGCTGCACAAAAGGTGACTGAATGGCTAACACGATGTTTCCTTTAACTTCATGATGAAATGGTTGAGTATTCATTTACTAATGGATCAGGCAAGAGCAGTCCTCAAAAAGACAGGAGTGACACCGAAACCCAGACTCCTGGATATGTGAATAAGAGACATTAAGTACCCTGTCATATGTTTCCACACACTAAAGCATAGCCAGATATTCTCATT
>VZSR01003803.1:26800695-26817325 GCA_013398615.1 Brachypodius melanocephalos
GGAGCCTCTCACTTGTTTTGCTTTCAAACCACAACAGTTACTCTGTAGAAGGTTTTGTCATGCTGTAAGATAGACTTCACCTGACCAGAGTTCCTGTTTTAGCAGATCTCATTATCCCTTCTGCAGGCAATCAAGAAATTTTGGCTAGGGTACTTTCTCTTCTACATCTTCAAAGGATTGCATATTCTACAGGGTCTGGCTGAAACGGAGTTAACTTTTTTCTATACCAGCCCAAATAGTGACCTGCTTTTACATTTGTGGCTAAATTGCGACAATATTTTGGTTATTGCTAAACAGCCTTTGCACAGCATCAAGCTTTCCATTTTTCTGCCCTGTTACCTTGCTAAGTCCTAATATGCTGGTGGGCTCAAGGGGGCAGGAAGGGATGTAGTGACAGCTGAAAAAAGCCAAAGGGATATTACACATTATATGACCTTTGTGTCTAACAATAAAAGCTCAGAGAAATGAGGAAGGAGGGGAAATGTTCGTGGTTATGCCATTTGTCTTCTCAAGTAACTATTACATGTGCTGAGACCCTGCTTCCCAGGAAGTGGTTGACATCTGTCTGCTGATGGGGAAAAAGTGAATAAATTTCTCTTTTTGCTTCTCTTTCCCTGATATTGTCTTGTTATTCTGCTCCTCAAATCTTCTCACCATCCTTCTACTTTCTTCTTTTCCTCTGAGAGAGCTAAATAAGCAAAGTGCATGGTGGATGTTTAGTTGCTGGTTGGGGTCAACCTGCCACACATGCATACAGCAGATAGACCCATGCATTGTAAGCCATACATTTACCAGAAGTACAAGGGTATTTTGTACAGCAGAACATATAATGCAAATCTTTCCCTACTCCTTGCTGGTCCCTGAGATAAGGTCCCTAATTAGCTGAACAATTCATCTACAACTCAATATTTGAATTACTCTGGGCTCCTTTAGGAAAGGTCAGATGAATTATCTTGGATGTCAAGATATGGTTATAATACTTGTTTTCAGAAACTATTAAATACCTTCCCTTATAAAGTATACTATTGTAATCCATTGTCTAACATTACTTTTTTATAGTTTATGTGTTAAACGTCAGGGATGTGATGCCATCTGCCTTACCCAGAAGCTCAGGTCAGTAGCACTCAAATGATTCATAAATTTAAGTGGAAGGATAGACAAACTGAAGTTTCACTTTCTCAAAATATGCAAGAAGGTAAGAGGGCTGATAAATCCTTAAGAGTATAACCTTCAAAATGTTATCTTTATTTCTTAATTAACTATCCTTTCCTTTAGACTTGTGAGTATTTATCCTCACAATCTCTGTGATCAGCAGATACCTGCTGGGAGTCCTTCTGGACACCTGTCTTTCCCCCATGTCCCACAGAAGATTTAGCAGTGTATTCCAGGGTACAAAAAATGGGAGTGTAATATTTGTTTGGCTTGAACAGATTGAACCCTCCTCTAAATATATGGTTACTTACATAAAATTAATAAAGGTATCCTGGAATATAAAATTAATGAGAAGAACACCTCAACTTTTTTTTCAGGGAATTATGACTTTTTAATATTTATATTATTACTTCCTAATAGATCTATAAGCATCCTGTAACTAAGCTGACTCAACATGTTTCAAAGGCTATGGAGGGTGAAAGGGACAAAAAAGGAAAAATTCATTTGCAGACATAAAAATTGTGTGAAATGTCTAGCCAACTGAGACAATGCTGATATTTTATGTATACAGCTTCTGAAGCTTTGAGATTGTTATTTAGAGAAACAAAACACAGTCAGTTCCAAATGCTGCTGTAAGGAAAGGAAGATATATCACTGTGCAAAAGTCCAGTCTTAGGGATCAGGACTTGAGGTCTGTGAGCTGAGCAAAAAAACTGTGCTGGAATTGCTGAGATGTTGAACAGTCTCTGGCCTGCACAGTGTAGGAAATGGAAGATTCTCTTCACAAAAATGTCAAAATATGTCAACATGGTGCTTGTTATGCTACAGTTGTACTTTTCTTTAGAGAAAAAAAAAAGCTACACAAACCCCACATTTGGCTTATATGAAACAATTATATAAATACAGCAATTATAGAAAGTAGCAGTTCAATAATGATCACTGTACTAATGTTTTACAGGCAGATGCCAAGATATTCTGAGTTTGAAGAAAGGATGACACCAAGTGAAGGTCACAATGAGTACAGTGGAAAGTAAAAGCAGGTGCTAAAGACAATCTGACATAATAAGTTTAGTTTATTAATGTAAACAACTTGTTGATCTGCTTGAGAACAGGAAGGCTCTACAGAGAGATCCAGACAGACTGGATCAATGGGCTAAGGACGACTTCATGGTGTTCAGTTAGGTCAAGTGTCAGGCCCTGCGCTTGGATTTCAACATTCCCACACAATATTCCAGGATTGTGGAAGAGTAGCTTGAGAACTGCTCAACAGAAATGAACTTGGGGTTGGTGGTTGGCAACTAGCTGTACATGAGTCTGCATGAGCTGCCCAGGTGGCCAGGAGGGTCAGTGATACTCTGGCTTGTATCAAGAAGAGTGTGGCCAGCAGGATGAGGAAAGTGTCCCTCTGTGCTCAGCACTGGTGAGGCCACAACTAGAGAGCACTGTGTTGAGTTTTGGACTCTCCAGTTCAAAGAGAGCAGTGAGTGGAATGAGTCCAGAGAAGGCAAATGAAACTGGTGAAGGAGCTGGAGCACAAGTCTCATGAGGAGTGGCTGAGAGAGCTGGGATTGTTAAGTTTGGAGAAGAAGAGGATTAGATACAGTTCAGATTAAATACTAGAGAAAAAATGTCACTAAAAGAGTGTTTAGACATTTGGATAAATTGGCTAGAAAGATGATGGAACTGCTTCTGGAAGTGTTCAAGATGTGGCACTTGAGGGATATGGTTTAGGGGTGATGCTAGTGCAGTGGACTAGATGATCTTGAAGGCCTCTTCCAAGCTGAATACTTCTGTGATTCTATGACACCTAAAGCAAAAAGAAAGTGAATATTAAAAAACCAACAAACAAAAAAACCCCATAAAAAATAAACAAACAAACCCCCCAAAAACAAAACAAAAGAAAACAATCCCTCAGTTGTAAAAGCATTTTCTGGGAAGATATATGGGCATGTATTGCTTTTGTATAATAACAGTAGTGACCTGCAGACTAGACCAGAATCAAACAAATGTTACATCAGTGGAGAACAATTGAAGGGAAATAACTTTTGGATATTTCAGAACAAGCAAAAAAGAGCTGATGAAGGAATTCAAGCAACTTCATCATTGTCTCTGTGGATTTGACCTTGGAAACAGTTCCATTGGCCCCATATGACATCATCTTGTTTATCTTCTGTGACAGTTTGGAAATCAAAAATGAACCTTTACCTTGCATCCTTATACTAAATGGTCTTTTATCCAGCTTATGTCAAAACACTTTACTGTATTTTGTTTTTTTTTAGTTCCTTGTCACAGATTCTTTTCTTTCCAGTCAGTAGTTATTAAATGGAAGCTTTTAAAAGATTGGTTCTCAGCATGCAGCCAACAATCTGAAGGAGAAAACATTTTAAGTAGCTCCATTTCTTCAAAATATTAGATACACACAAAACATTCTGAACCTATTGAGAACTCGCTGAGCAGGAGATCCCAGAGGGTTGTAGCAAGTGATGCAGGATCTAAAATGCCTGTCACTAATGGTGTGCCCCAAGTTTCAATATTGAGTCCAGTACAGTTTAGCTTATCCATCAATGACTTGAATGAAGAGGTAGATGCCATTACGAACCGGTTTAATCGCAGAGGAGTAAAGAAAACTAACTCTGTGAATAAAACAGAAAGAACTTCCAAGGTGAGAAATATTCCCCCCAAAAATCCAAACGAGATTAAGTGTTGATACCAAGAAATTGTTATATTTTTATTTAATAGTAAGACACACAAAGAAAGAAAAAGAAAGTTAGAAAATACTTTAAAAAGCATAGGATAGGTCACCACTACACTGTGCTACCTTTGTTGCTGGTGAGATGGAGTGGGGGGAGCGGAGCAGTTTTTGCCTTTTGTTTCTGCTCCAGCTCTGCAAAGAAGGACCTGGAGATCCTGGTTAACAACGAGCTGTCCATGAGCACATCTGTGATTCTGTGTAATGTATTGCAATCAAGCAGGCAAGTGCCTGTTGATGCTAGGACAGATCCATGAAAGGAATGAGGGGTGCATGCACATCTTAGACAACTAAATAATTGCCCACTTTAAATGCTCACATTGCAGATAGCTACATATGAACAAATTGTCTAGATGCTTTTTATACTCAGTGGGGAAAGAAGTAAATCTAGGCCATAATTAATCTGTTCTCATCGGTTGTGCAGTGTCCATTTAGCAACAGCTGTCCATTCATATACTGAAGAGCAAACCTAAATAATTGGGCTGTACATCTGTGCACAACACTGCAATTGCAGCTGCACATCTTTCTGCTGTCTAAGTAACAAAGAAAAATATTTGCTTACATTTTTCTGCAAATAAAGTGAACTAATTCAACCTTATTTAATACTATGGATAATGTCTGCCTTCTTTTGTTTCTCTGTAAGTTAACACCACTTTGTTGAAATGGGAAATCTTCTATGGCTTTCAGACAAACCAACAAACAAAAAACCAACAATGCAACAACAACAAAAGAAGAAAACCAAGCAAAAGCCCACCTTTAAATGGTATAGTTCAATGACACAACTCGTGTTAGCTAACAAAAAATATACCACAGCTCAGAAAAATGTTCTAAACATTATAAATGCTTTGAAAAACTTATACAAGTTACTCTAAAAGTCCATGAGAGATGTCAGCACTTCTCTTTAATACAAACTCTTTTCTCGTCACCTTCTGCTTACTGGTCTTTGGTAAACTTCTATAGTTGACTTTGTCAGTTTATAGCCCTTTACAAGCAAAAAGTGATATAACTTCTAAAATGCACCCCATGGTTTCACAGTAGGTCTCATGTCATCAGATTCAAGACAAACAATGGTGTATGTTCTTCAAAGCAAGCAAAATGTCTCAATGCATAACACATCTGTGCTTCAGTCCTGCAAAGTTACTTTTATATGACTAACACCACCGAGCAAGTAAAGGATTATCTTCCTATGCCGAAGCCCTAAGGTGAAAGTGGAACCAGACTTCCTCTTCAGCTCCATGTACCAGAAATTTTTAACAAGGTAAATGGCTATGTCAGTGGCTTTAATTTATCACAAACAGAATAAAAAAAAATTGTGGAAGAAGTTAATAAAAGAAAGCCCCCCCCTTTTTTTTTTTCCTTACAGAATTCTTTCTTCATTGCTTTTACTTTTCCTTCCCTCTAATGGTTTTCTATCCTGTCTTTATAGACTGTGGATACATAGTCACATTGTTTTGGGTTTTGAAGTTACTGATCACCAGCTGCGGTGCAGGAATTACTTATGTGTATGTTGTAAGCCTGAAACAAACACAATGTAATTCAATTAGCTGTAGCACAATTGAAAGGGTACAAATTATGTGAAAATACGTTATGTTTTTCAAAGACTAAAAATTCTAATGTATGAAGAATTGTCACAATTTATGTGATGTGTGATACTTGTTTACCCGTAGTTCTTTGACAATGTGCATGAACTTCAGTGCTGCCTTATTTTATTTTTCAATTGATTTCATTAATATCTACTTCCTCACAAAAATTGCACTTGGACTATTAGTAGACTACAATAATCTGTGCTTGACTTAGTGAGTTTCTCCTCCAAAATTTTAAGTAATTTCTGTATTTTCTTTCTGGGACTGCATCTTTATGTTGCTTCTCACCTTTTTATTTCCTTTTGTGTTCTTTAAAATCTCTGATATGTTTTTATTGTTCACTAAAGCAGAATGCAAGTGTTGTTTCATACCACCCACCTTCATCTATCCATGCCAAACGCAAAATTACTCTCCTTTCTTTCCACACTTAGGCTATAATTTCAAGTAATTTAGAAGCGTTCTTTTCATTATGTCAGAAATCTAATTATTTTCAGGGGTGAAAAAAGAAGCTTTTGAATTTTGTAACATTATGACACATAGTACATATCTTATATGTTGCAGAACCTGTGCTATATGTAACTTTTATTTCCTTTTTCTCCTAGGGCAAGTGTGCTATTTTTTCCTTTCCCTAAATGTGTTAAGCCCTTATGTTGAACAGATGAGTAAAGACGTAATTAGATTAGATCTTCCATTCAAACTTGAGTCTTTTGTGAAATTAATACTTCATTCACAAGTCACCACTTCCCCAGTGGAGCCTGAGTGTTTCTACAGTTCTCCAGTGTAAAGCAGGTTACATCAGATAAATTATTTCAATTTTCACTAAAGTGGCTCACAGAACTGATTTATCCAAATATCACAAGTCATTGGGAGAATGGGAACTTCCATTCTCTTTTGGTGGAACTCTATAAGTCATTCAAACTGAATCAGAAGAGCATCTCTCGACACACCTAACTTGTCAACAAGAAATGGTGAAGCTGACACTGCTAGAGGTGTCATTGCATGAAATTTTGTGACATACATACAACAAGAAAACAGACTGTGTTAAAGTCGCTAGGTAAACCAAACCAGGCCTCCCTTCTATCACCATTCAAGAGTGTTCACACTGAGGGAGAAGTGTCAGCTCCATTGATAATAGTCCTTAACATGACATCTCTCTGGAGATTACCACAAAAGTATTTCAGAAAGTTACATAAAGTGGGAGCTGAATGACAAGAAGGCTGAGGCCTGATTGAAAGATACTGAAAGGCATTTTTTAAACTTCTTTCAAATTGGGAGCTGAAGAAAACATAAGACTTGTCTATTATCTTGAGGTAGGAAAAGGTAGCAAGAAAATTGCTGTTCTGTTGAAAGATATTGTGTTAGGGCAAGTAATAGATTGTTTTCTCCTTAGTTGACTGGATCCTGTAGCTAAGGAAAAAGAACCAGGATTTTCCACTCCTGAGATCCCAAATTTTAATTCATATTGGACCAATATGGATATTTTCCAGCATTTTCATTCACCATCTGAGTTCAAGCTGTTCAAGTGTCAGGTTTTTTCCAGCTTGTAAGATGCTGTGTGCTCTGAGAAACTGATATTTTGTTGTGTACCTAGAAAGGCATAATCCTGTCAACTGCAATATAAATAATGCTGATGACACTGAATAGGACAAAATGGCTCAGTATTATCAATCACTGTCAAAGAAGCAAACAAAAAGTTTATCTGACAAACATAGCTTTTTAATGTGTTTTTTTTCCCTACTTCAGAAACATGAACAGCTTATGTGTTTTAGGGAAGCTTTCCAAAACCCTGTCACTGATTTTTAGCTCCAGATTGACACTGAAAATAAAAAAGGTGGGAGTGTGACTTCCCCTATGTCACTGAAAATTTCTTCTAGCACACTTCATGTACTTCTCTGTGCTTCATTCTTAATCCAATAAAAAATATATAACTCACCTTCAGATACTCCCTTTTGTTTATACCAAATAAATGTGGGAGAACATTGTAAAGCATTTACAAGAATATTAATTCCTCTTCTTAAGTGTGTTCACTTCAAATGTTTTCATGCCTACTTTGTGTTTATTTCCTGTGAATATTGCAGTGATCAAGCTTTAGTAGTGGTAAAATTCATGAAAGATACCTTCAACCTGAATACTCAGTTGCCAAAAGCAAAATTGCATAACTAATCGGTGGTGTGAATTTCAAATATCTCAGTCAATATTACATTTCAAAAATGTACCTCAGCATGTAATTTAATATTCTAACAAAATGAAATTTAGTTCTCTAGCGAGGGGTAGGAAAAAGACAATTCATTGGCTTCAAATACAAGATTAATGGAGATCAAGAAAAGACAGTATTGGAAAAGTTAGAATGTAACATCAGAAGATATTTGGATATTTAAAGACACAGACCAGGTTTACAGTTTATATTGCCAGATTAGATGATTTCTTCTATTATTTTCACTGGAGGTTTGGACATCAAATGATTTTACAAATTTGAAAACTTGTAGTGAACGTTTACCTTCATCAATATGTATTTCAGATGGAATTAATCTCAGAATTATTTATAGTCAGTAGAGGGCTGGACATCACTAAAGGAAAATTTACCCTGTTGCTTTAAGTCTTCTGAGTTAAATGTGATGATTCCTCTTCTTGTATTAACTTTGTGTCAAGACTGGCCTGCACTAGACAGGCAAAAGTTGTATTTCATAAACCTTCTCATAAATTTTGGTAGAATTATATGATGAAGTAGCCTGAAAAAACACAAAATTCTACAATTTTACTAGTTACAGAATGAAAATGCAAAAATAGTCTTTCACAGTGAAAATTCTCAATCTGTTCTTGAGATAAACCCAAACAATAGCTGAATCAATGGAAAGTTTAATGCATGTTTTCCTATTTATATGTGAAGTTTGAGATAACACGAATGCTGATATCTGTGTATATGCTCATACTGTGTTAGTTTTTCCAGCACGATCAATACTCATGATCTTAACTTACCTGTATTTGCCTGCTGATTTTCATTTAGCTTCCTATAAACCCTTATAATTTTGTGTTTGGGTGTCTTGGATTTCACTTGTTTGTTGGTGGGGGTTTTCTTGGGGTTTTTGAAATTGCAAAATAATGAAAGGATTCTGGATTGTGACAACTCGGATGGTAATACAAGAAACTAAACTTAGGAAACTAAACATCAACATGAACACCCTTGATGCTATTTCTGTGTATCTCGGATTGTTTCTTATGAAGAATCGTAGAAGAATATCAGATTAAAATTTGATCCTTCTGTGTAATCACCAGCTGGATCCTCCGAACACTGGGGAGAGTTCCAAACAAAATGTCATAAGATAGAATGCTTAGAGTGAAAACCTGACTGAATTTAAATCAGTGGTAAAGTTTGTATTGATTTCCAAGGAGCTGATTGCAACTGTAAGCGTAAATCATGAACAATGTATTATTAAAAATTTTAATGTGTAAAATGACTAAAGGATATAGACAGATTTTCTTCATACATTTCCTTTAGCTATTATATGTCCTTCTATGACCTCAAATTTTATCTCCTGAGCATTTCTAATTATTCAGAGTAGACTTACTGTAGGAATGGCTTACACATCTGTCACATTCAACTAAAAGGAAGATTTAAAGTCTATACTGTATTTATTATGCTAACTCATTTTGAAATCTATGGTGACGGTGCCTCATGCCTTTCAAACTGAGTTTGCATAGTAAATTTAACATAGGTCCTGGTGGCCCACAAACATTATCCCTGAAGCAGCTTTAACAGTGCCTTAAGGAAGTGTGTAGTACACACACTGGGAAACACACATGCAGTGAGAAAAAGAGGGAAGAAAGTAAGTACTTCTATTTTGCAGTCTCTGCTTCAGTAGTTCACAGTTTGGGTTTCTTTACTTAATGTCTTCAGTTGCTGTAATCATGCTCTCAGAAGCCCAAGCACTTAGCAATTGTACTGTTAATATAGTTTTTCCCTAAAATGGCTAGCTTTTAACAGAATTAGTTTTTTTCCAGACTTAAGTGTTAAAAGGTGTTTTAGTTGTTGTCCAACAGGTTATTTTCCTCTGAAAAAGGGTCCTCTGCCACCAATAATCGTGACACAAAAAAGCCAAATAAGTGTTTATTTTTGTATTCTTGTCTTTTTAATCACCATGGATAATGGTGGGGTTTTTTGGGACCAGAAGGTCGTAAATTTTTAGAGGTTTTTAATATCTCTTTGAGTAAAATGTTATAGTCAGCTTGAGAAACAAATATGCCTCCCTAGTGTATGCAAGAGGCTATACCAGTAATTTTTAGTTAAAAAAATGTAACAAAATGATCAGATTTTCCTGTACATTCACTTTCTAATACTGAAAATAATAGGAATTCAATAATTATCCCTCATCACCAATCTTTGCAAATCATATAATTTTAAAGTTAAATTTAAGAGAATTAGAAATGGTTTTAAGTATGAGAATTAACAATTAAGGAAGACAAACATCACTAATTCTGCTCCATAGTGGCAGTTCTGGCTATAGCATAATAGTATTTTGTTCCAGGTTATATTAAACTGATTTAAAAAATTAACATTTCTTTCACTTTCCTTTTTCTTTCCTAAATGAGTCATTAAAGGATGGGTTTGAAGTTGCATTGTCTTAAATGTATTTCAATATTAACATAATAGATATTTTGTGTACGTGAGAGTTCACAAACACTGCTCTGCTGGTCATATTTGTGATCTGCATTGAGTAATTTTCTAGCTTTAATCCAGATGTCTTCTTTAGACTTCTAGGAGAAGCACTGCGGTAATGAACACTAAAAGAGTTTATATAGTCTCTGGGCTCCACTGTTTGCACAGTGTCTCTTAAGCAGCAGGATCATCAAATATTATGATACAATTAATGAATAATTAAGAAAAAAATATGCATCCTTTACAAGTTGGTTATTTATGGCTTTTACAAAACTTTATGCACATTTCACATAGCTATAAAAATATCTACCCTTTAAACATGTCATGAAAACATTTAAATAAAAAGCAAACAATATTAAGTGGAATATATAGATATCAAAAAAGTCTGACAGAAACTGCAAACAAAAAACTGTTCAGAAAAAACAAAACAAAAAAACCCAACAACAACAACAACAAAAAAAACAACCAAAAAACCCACAAAAAACCAAACCAAAACAAAAAAGTGAAAATAGTTCCCCTACAATCCTTCCATAGGTTTTTCATCTGAGCTGGTGAGATGATACTTAGCATATAAGATACTTAGCATATCTGTATGTTCAAGTCAGTTCTTTTCTCATTCTCTAACTTGCAAGCTGAAACTGAGCTGAAAGTTATGCACTTCATCTTGAATTCCTAATGGTTTTCTTAGCTGTGGTACGTGACAATACGGGTTAAGTCTTTTTAATTACTGAGGAAATGATCGCACTTAAAATACAGTGAAATGATTTCAATTAATCTATTAGTTTACATTAGGGGAAGAAAGATGAAAATAAGGTGTATTTGGCTTATGTTTTCATCTCTCACAAAATAGTAATTAAAGTGTATTTTGGAAAATGTTATTTTGCTCACCAAGAAAGTTCATCACCATGACAAGTTCTATGACAACTATACATCAAGTTACAGTTGAAAATGGTGATATCCTTGCATCATAAAATGTATAATGTGAAGGAAAAAAATATTTCATTTAGGACAGTATAATCATATAGGGAACAAATTATGTGTTTTATATATAACTTTTGTCAGCTTTTACTTCCACATAGGTATATGGATGTCCATAAGTCTCTATGTATATCCACACATGTATGTGAGTGTGTTTTTTGGCAGGCCCTGTTAAGAAAATTGATTTAATTCCTCATTTAAAAGGGAATTTCAAATAACAATTTCATTGTCAAAAGTGCTTTTCCTTAAATTAAAATCAGTCCTGCAAAATTGCCATGATGCTTATATCAAGTTGGAATTGAAAATGTACGTATGCACTGAAAGGAGTCACAGGAACTCTTGGTGATGTACACATGGTGAAAAACACATTGTTTTTCTGTATATTGCAATATCAAAAATTTACATCCTTGTAGTAGTGTATTTTGGGCTCTTCCAAGTATTCCCCCACCAGCTGTAGCTAATTCCTGAGTCCTGTCCATCATTAGGCAGCCCCTCCCTGATACCTGAGAGGTTCCAGGAAGGCTATCGAATGATTAACCAAAGGTCTCAGGTGTTACCTCCCTTTTTTATGCATTATGTTGTTCACTGATGTCCCCCTTTGTCCCGGGTCAATCCCTCACCCCTCATGGATTGGTCCCATGCTTCTATCCCCCCATTGCACAATGCCTGTACTTAAGATCAGAACCAGAGGGGAAACCTGCTTTTGCAGGTCTCCTCTGGATGGAACAAACCAGAGTTTAACCCCCAGGAGTCCTGCCTTCTTTTCCTCACCATTGCCATGTTTCTGCCTGAGGCTCAGACCCAGTGGATCGGGAAAGATACCGAACTGTAACTTTAAATGCGAGGTCGGTGCCAGAGCTAGCCAGAGAAACATCTAACCCTGACACATCCTCATAAATGGAAATGTCTATTGACTAAAACAAAAGCAATGGTTATCTGCAAGACAAAGAGGCAAGAGATGCTGCCTTGAAAGCCTCAGTCTAAGTGTCAGCAATGATGATGTTCTTCATGGGCTCTCTCAAGGCAAGGAAACCATTTAAGGCCAGGTCTTCTATAGAGGTGTCCTTCCGGTCATATCCTCTCTTGCCATCTCTTGCCTCTGAAGAAGTAAGCTGCTAGCCCAACTTGCACCATCTTTTCCTTTTGCTATCTACAAGTTTTCTGCTTTAAAAGATGGAAGAAATTACCTGATTTTCCAATTGCACTAGCGTTCATGTCTTGAACAATCTTCACTGGCATTTCCTAAGGTAAGCCTGTCCCAGCTCCACATCAGTTTTCAAGACTTCTCTGAGGAACAGGTCTTCTACTTCGAGGAACATGAATTCTGACCTGTGTCAGGACATAGTAGAGCCCCTTTAGGTCTCAGTTATCCTAGAAAAATTCATTCCATACACATCAGCGTGTAGTGATGTTCAGACATCCGCCTCCAAAGCCATCTGAGAGAAAATCACATTGCCTAAGTTTTTGGAGTTGTTTTGACTAGTTATATAAATGTTCTTCATAAACGAGTGTCTGTATATCCTGAGTATTGCATCACACCACAAATAATGAGATTTTTTATCCTTGTCCTCTAAATATGAATTTTCAGGAAACCCATTTTAGGCAGATCTCTGTTGGAAAAATGAGCATGTCTCTAAATTAGTTCTCTAAGAACATAGTATTTTTCAAGTAAATGCAAAAGCTTTAGATGATGGCACATTTTCAGTAAGTATCTGAAAAGCACTGACATATCAAAATTACCTCAAAGTTCAGTATCATCTCGCAGAGAACACAAATTCAAACTATGCTTCTGCTGGTATTATATTCTTCAGAAGTTTTTAAGAGCTGAACTATTTAATATCAAAATCCCAAATCTGCTATATATCTTAAGAAAGAAAAATAAAAATCAATGTGATTGATCCCAAGTTCCCTTTTTAAGTTTTCTTGGAAGGAAAGAGATTTCTTCAGTACACTTATAATATATAGGATGTTATCACATATGTAGTTATTAAAATATATCATTATTACAATACTTATTTACAAGTATAATTATACATAGAACTGTACATATAATTATAAGAATTATAGCATGGGAATAATTGTATATAATTAATCAAATTAGTAAGACTAACAACTGGGAATTTTTAAATTTAGAAAGAAATGTAGAGAAAAAAAGAATTTTTACTGGAAAACTCTGATAAACCCCCACTTTTTAATATGCTGATATAGTTCTTGAAACCTAATAAATTAAATAATATTTCAGAAAGTAATGCATCTATTATTTTATTAATTTACTACTTTTGCCAAATGTAAAATAAATATTGTAGGTTTTTTCCCTATAGAAGGTTCTTCATATTAATTATAAAATTTGTAGAAAAATATTTGGATCTAAGTAAAACCTAAAAATGTTGCATTGGTGTAAGGAATTAACTTGAAATTTTTCTTCTTGTCAAAGGTAATTTTAAGCTACCAGCTCAAAATAGAGCAATAATGTAAATCAAATAAAAATTCTGTAAGTACTGTGGTTCCATAAACACTATGAATGACTCATGTATATCTCAACCATATATTTTAACACATTTTACATAACATTTATGGCAGCAGTAGTTTATCTTCCTATAAACAAAACATACAAAAATATAACCAAAGTGAGTCTCTCTAGGTCTCAGTTTACTATATTGTATTTTTATCTATTTATTTTGTCTATAAACTACAGATTTTAAAGCTATTTTTTGGGCAGGAGTTCACATTTATTATTGTAAACAGAGGGACAGATGCGATTTATATAGTGCAATTTTTGCAGTGACTTTCTGGGTGCAAAAATGAACAAAAAAGGGTAGCTATTTTAGACTCCTTATTACATTAGAATATAAAGCCCACTCTGCTAAATTAGTTGGCAGTTCCATTTTTATCCTAAACTGAAACCTAGATAATATATAATCTCTTTCTGGCATACCTTGTCAGCTTCCAAAAGTTATCTATTAAGGTCTGCCAAGTTTGAGAATTGTATTCAAATTGTTGTCTTAAAAAGACATTTATTGTCCTATGCTTCATTAATTTGTCTAATCCCTTTTAAAATTAATTTTTACTTTCACTTTTCACAACCTTTTCTGATGACAAATAAATAAGTGCTGAGGGTGACAGTATTTATTTTTTGGTTTCCTCACATGGTAGGAATTTCCTGTAGAACCTCCCACTTTCAAAGGACTTCCTGATTCTTCCTTTATCTATGTACATTTTATTTTCTCATGCTTTATCTTCACACTTGTTTATACCATATTAATTGTCTCTGTTCCAGGGAAGCACCATTATCACGTCCCAAAATGTCTGCATTAGATACTTGAACATCTCCAGCCCAACATAATTAGTTATCTTTGGCAACTTATGATTTCAAATGGCAAATAAATAGCATTAAATTTATGTGAGTGTTGATCTGTTCTTCATAACTACTACATTGGTTTTACAGATACACAATCTATTCTGCTTTCTTACAACCTAGTCAGTAAGTATTGTGATGTCCAGTTGTAACTTTTAAATCAGAAATATATTTTTCCTCATGCAATTTTT
This sequence comes from Brachypodius melanocephalos, assembly GCA_013398615.1. Lineage (NCBI taxonomy): Eukaryota > Metazoa > Chordata > Aves > Passeriformes > Pycnonotidae > Brachypodius > Brachypodius melanocephalos. The sequence goes on from VZSR01003803.1 coordinate 26,815,358, forward strand.
TTATAATCAGCAAAGCTTGTTCCTCTACTATCCCTACCATTTAGAATATTCGGAACAATGCAAATAGCAGCACAGATACCTGACACTGGCTGTCACCCCTCATTGATGAAATAACAGCTTATTCTTATAATTTATTTTCTCTCCCTTAACCATTGCTTAGTGCTTGAGAGGATTTTTCCTTTTATTTTGAGACAGCTTAATTTCTTTAAAAGCTTATTATAAAAGATCTCTTGGAAGCTTTTGAAAATCCAAGTGCACTAAATCCACATGAATACCCTCATCATGTTTCTTGAGTACTGTAAAATAATTCTAATAAATTTCTGGAAAAAAAATCCCTCCTGAAAGACAGCTCTTTTGTTCATTCCTCCTGATGTCCATACTTCTGTTTTATCTTGTGTTCCTCTACTAATTGTACTGTTATCTATAATTTCTACATATTTGACATATATTATAAGGTTAAATGCACTAATCTGAAATTTGTTAGATTTTTTTTTTATTATATTCTTTTCCTTTTTTAAAAAAGTTACAAGTTACATAACAGACATTCAGAATTTTTATATTGCAGTTCCTTCAGATTTAATGGGCAAATAATGACTTTCTTAATGTCAGTAACACTACAGTGGAGATGGTAATTATGGAAGAGTGAATGGCAGATCCTGCTTTCATAGAGGAGACGCTTTCATCTCCAGAAATTGCAGAAACTTTTTCCTCATTTCTCTGTTTGTTTGTGGCTGTTGGAGGATTGTCACAATGGAGCTGGCTGTATTTGTGAACCCATTAGTCTCATTCACTGACAGTGAAAGGCATCTGGGCTAAATCCAATTGTAACAGACTGGGCCTCAGCTGTCCCCAACCCTCCTGGATTTACCCTGCCACGTCTATGGGGATGAGCATGAGAAGTACAATCCTCTACCCTCAAGAAGAAGAAAGACTTTGCAAGTAAGTAATCATGAAGTATTTGAAGTAGTGTCAAAGGGAGAAGTATGGTTTTGCCACAGTTTGAGGAAATCAGAGCATTAGACAATGATCAAACAGCTAAAGACAAACAGTCAACGTACATCTACAAGCAGCTCCTGCCAAGTAAATTTCTGTCATTTGTCACCAGCTTGCCAAGTCCAGCAAAACTCAGCCTTCCAAGTCAGCCAGTCTCATAGGCTATTCTCATGAAGCCCATAGAAGTTGTTGTAAATACTATTCTGTTGTTGGCATTGTACTCCTGAAACAGGAACAGTTATCTCCCATCTGGATCTCAAGGACTACCACATCCATACTTCCATGGCTAACAGCCAAGGAGCCTGATGCATTCAGCACCCTGTAATGGTAGAGTTCAACATTTTCCTGTTTGTTTCAATTTCTAATGAGAGGAAAGCTAAATTTGAAACTACTGTTTTACCAATCAAAATTTCTTCTTTCTGCATTCAAAACCTATGATTGACTTTAAGTTTTCTTCTGTTAGAAACAAAATTTTGTGTGTCTGAAGAAGGCAGAGGCCTGCAAAACAGAAAGAAGAAGCAGATGTTCAGAAATAAATTTAAAGACAGAAAGACAATATTACCAGAACAGCTTCTAACTTCAGAAGTTTATGATACATCTGCTTGATTTCACTATAATCTCTACAGACCTCAGAGATCTCCACAGACTTGTCTTAGGTTTCTTCCTCCCAGGTCTCTCTAGAGAATTCACGTGAGACTTTAAAATAAATGATCATAAGGGGGACTCTGTAATACAGTGCTTCATTTTCTTCAATTTCATTCTATCTCAGAGGAAAACTAAATTAATCTCTTTTGCCTATCTGCAGCAATATTTTGGGAATATTTTGCCATTTCTCTACTGGGCTGCTGTATGAATAAAGAAGGTAAGAAAGGAAAAAAGAAAACCAAAAAACCGAAAACAGATGGTAAGGCGAGAGATTCTAGCCACGTTAGAATACTGTACAGACTCAGAAAACTTATATTCAGTCTTTCTGGT
>VZSR01003803.1:26817465-26885276 GCA_013398615.1 Brachypodius melanocephalos
TGGTTTGTGTTTTTTGGGGAGTTTTTTGTTTGTTTGTGTTTTGGTTTGGATGTTTTTGGTTTTGTTTCTCATTTTACAGATTTCCATCTGCATGTTTTACAAAACAGAGCCTGTATCTCACAGCAGCTACACCAAGATGTCAGTAGGTGTAATGTGATCTGCAGTGCTGAGCGTCCTGTGAGGGAAGGTCTTCTAGCTCTTGGTACCTTCATTCCTGGAGGAATTCCTTTGTGTCACTTGGACCTTCCTATCCCCTTAACTTACTCTAATTTAAGCTGGAATTTAACAGAGGGGTGTAAAAGACGATAAAGAGCATATTTGGAAGATGCATGCAGCATAAGGTTAATGCTTATCCTAAGCTTGTACAATGGAAGCTTTAGGACTTTTTTTTTTTTTTTTTTTTTTTTTTTTTTTTTTTTGTAATACTCTGTATTCAAGTGGTTATTTAGAGACAGGTTTAAATTTTACAACATTATCCTGTCAACCTCTTTCTAAGCTTTTACCTAATTGCCACTTAAAAGGGGTGCAGTGGATTTTTTTCACCTTTCTGCATCAACTAAAAAGCTGACACTTTAAAATCCTTTTGCTGTGATGTAGTGAACGATCAAAGCAGATAAACACTCACTGAGTGTCCAGTCCTTCAGTAAATCACAAAGAGGAACAGAGTGGGTGAGTGTATTTTCTAAGTAAGACTAAGTAAATGTCTAGAAAAGTCAATATGAGTCATCAGCCCCAGGGCCCTGGTAAAACAGGTAACAGCATCACATAGCTTATTGTGTAGATTGATCAAGCTCTGCCTTCAAAAAAAGTACACTGCGTTTTTTCCTGTTTCTGTTGCAAAAGCCTGCTGCTGTGATCAGTAAAGCCCGTTAAATTTACATCCTTAATCATGGACTCTTCATAGCCCTATAATTGTTTCAGTGTCTATAAGCTTTACCTGTAATAGGTCATAGATAAATGATACCAGATCTGGCATTACATTGCATGTAATGTCCCTGTGGCTTTTACCACAGATATTTTCAGCACAATCTTCTTTTACTCCTCACCTCATTCATGGGGCCTTCCACAATTACAGCACCCTTTCTTTCTCCCCTAAATTCTTATACAATTTCAGGTGTGAGATCACAGCAGGTTTTTTCAGGATGTCTGAGTAGGCCACGTCTATGCATTCTGGCACTTTCAAACTTTGGAAAACATAGATTTAATTTTTACTTTCAAAGTAATTTAAAATGTATAAAAACTTTGGACAGTGTGGGGTTCTGAATAAGGGCCAATGAAATTCCATTGCCCAAGACTTCTGAGTTCATCTGCTACTGGGCTTTTTAAGGGGAAGGAGAATAATTTAAATGATGATGATTACAATGGTCTAGACAGCTGCATTTTTCTGCAACTATAGTATGGAGAAAAACAAGGTATTCCTCAAAATTTCAATGCTGCCTAAATATTATATGGCAGTGATGGTGCTGCAAAAATATGCAGAAAATATCTCAAGATTCTCTACTAGTCTTAACTATCTTTCACTATATCATACAATTCCACTATTTTTTCAGAAATTAATATGTTCAGTCAGTTACAAAAAAAAGCCATAATTATAGTAGTTCATGTAATTACTGGAGCCTTTTCTACACATAAAGAGATAGAACAACTTATTTGACTTTCCTCCTTTCTTTACAAATTATGCTCTCAAAGAAATATTTATTAACATTTCATGTTTGGCCCCCATAGAATTCCTTTGTCTTTTGTCTTAGATAAAAATAATGATATAAAATGATGCATGACCAGGAATATGATGTTGTCAATAAGAAGCATTAATTAACAAATTAATTAGACAAAAATTGTTTCTTTCCCTCATGAGAGAAGAAAAGATTTTTTCCTATATTACTGGAAAGCATACAAATAAGGAGAAAAATGAATATATAAGACCCCTAAATGCTGCAGCCTTAATAAACTTTCTCTAGGGTTTCTTTCTCCAGGGTAGATGCAAATTGTTTTCTGAAACTGGCTCACCCATCCTTAATCCACAGTTTGCCAACATAATTTTCTTCTGCTTTTAGTGATGTCTTAGGAACTGCAGCAATAATATAGCCCCTCATGGCCCTCACTTGAATCTAAATGAAAACGCATTTGATGCAAAGGAATAATTTATGTTTAGCTACATTTCCTCAGGCCAGATGTATAGACAAGTATATCAGATGTTCTGTCCCCTATGCCAGAAATATTTTTCCATTTTAAATAAACACTGGAAATGCCTAATTCTTTCCTGTTTTGTCCTGAGTGTCTCTGGGAGGTTAAATGTATATAGGTGTTGTAAGGGGAAAGGAGCGTATAAACAAATAAAGAAATAACCCAGTCAAGAATGCAGGTCATCTTCTCATATGCTTTGTTGTTCTTGTTTGCAGAAAGCATTTCTTTTTCAGAAAGAGTAATAGTGAGAAGAAATATTATAAAATCACTTTCTTAGAGTATTTTTTAAGTGCCAGTATTCTCTAAACTTTTTTTCTCACAATAATAATCAAAAAATTAGAGTGCCTTTAAAAAACAACAGAAAACTGCTGCCCTATTCTGCTTTAAAATGGCATTTCATCTTGTCTGTCTTTTATTTCTTTTTCTCTTAGCTTGTCGATAATTTTTTGAAGGAATCATATCTTCAGTTAAATTAGCGAATGGCACCATTGGCAGGAGCTTCTTTAGTCTTTGGGAAAAAGCCTCTAGGATAGAGCAATTAACAGACATTACAAGACATTTAAGGTAATGAGATGAAATGCCCTCTAGAGATGCCTGTTTATTGATGACTGTCAAGAATCTTTACACAGCCAACTTAGCCTCCTCACCAGCCTGTTCTCAGCCCAAGTTGGATGACATGAATTTCAGTTTTAAAGTTATTTCTGGATCATTCTTTGTCCTAAAACAAAAAATGCATTTCTGATTGTGAATTGGGTATTGTTGTTTTGGTGGATTTTTTTAATGGATAATGAATAAAAAAATATTTTTGACTGGAAGAAAATATTTGGTCTTACAGTTGAAAGAATATGACATAATATTAGGGAGAAATTAATAGACAATGTAAACAAAAAAAAAAAAGAAAAAAAGAGAAAAGTCAAAAACTCAACACAGATGTGAAGAGAGAAGCATGCAAGAAGCAGCTGCTCATGAGACGCCACAGAACTTTGTCACTTTCTCTTTGTAATAGCCAAATAATAATTAAAAATTACAATGGAGAAGAATGTGGCTGTTTGATGACAGTGGAACTGTCAGTGTCAGAACTGATCATGCTGTCAATTGTTTTAGAAATGTCACTTAATATATTGCAACAGAGCTGTAAAAATTAAGCCTAAGCTTTATGTCTTTGTGTTTCCCTGTTTACTTCTAATTTTCTCTTAACTGACTGACTGTTAGAACCATGAACAATGCTAGAATGTTGCAAATAATATGTTTGAAGCTGCTAAAGCAGCAAAAGATCAATTAAAAGAATGAATTGAAAACTATTAATGCGAAAATTAAAATAACTTAGTAAATACCTTACTTTATACCTTAAAGGCAGAAAAGATACCTGCTTTTCTCACTTTATGAATAAGCTCACCAAGAGAAGACCAAATAATTTGTTCCTACCTGTAAGATACTGAGCCTTTTTAGATACTGCATGAGGTGATAGGTTAATGACCATGTGAAGAAACACAAAGCCAGATTTATTAAAAAATATGATATGCAAAATAATTAAACAAAACACTCAAATCTTCCCCAAATTTTCTGTGTGAAGCCAGGTTTGTTTTATTTTTTTTCCTTTTTTTTCAGTCTCAAGTATTTCCTCCAGCTCTTCCATAAGTGTGTACAGTCATAACATATACATCATGACCATGATATTTTTGTGTGATAGTGGTAAATAGACCATCATCTTCAAAGACAAGAATTTAATTTTTCACTTCAGAATGTAGAGTGTTTCCATAATAACAACTTGACTCAGTGAAGTAGGACCACAGACAGTATCCACTTATGTAATCCTGATGGATGTCAGGTGATAAGCCAAGATGAAAAGTTCAGCCTCTGACAGCTTTCCTATGTTTCGTATCCTTGCCAGCTATGTAAGAAGCATGCCAGAGCTGTAGTCACTGTAATCAAATTTCTCTAGAACAGCAAGTTGTTAGGGCTATTAAATGTCTCAACTGGAAACCTCCCATATGGCTAAATTGAAAAGTGGCAGCTTATCAGGCTGAATGAACTTATGCTCATTTAAGTAGCATGCCCCAAATGCTTACATCATCAAATATGAGGTTTTCAAGATCATACTGAGATTTATTTTGAGCAACCACCAGATTTCTCTTAAGATTTCTGTCATTAATAGGTTTATCCTTATGCTAGATGATGGAAAAATGTCACTACACAAGCAGTCAGGATGTTCAGGTTCAAGTGATCTTCGGCTGGATCACACACCCAGTAATGCTCTGAAGTCCAAAGGTGGGCTTCCTTTGCACAAATATCATTGTTTTGCCAAGTGCTGTGGTACTGAATCTGCCCTTACCTGATACAACCTAAAGGGAGCCACAGATCCACTAATCATCCCTCCACTCCTTACAAATTAAATGTCAGCAGTATTTTATTTGCTCCAGTAATATCTCATCGTTAAAGGGAAAAGAATTTTTTTCCTGTGGCTTCTTTAGTTTTAAACTCACCATTGACAAATTCTTTTAACATCACCTTTAAACTCAAAGAATTCCATACAAGAAATTATGTACTTTAGTGTATATCTATCTATATCTATATCATCTCTATCTATATCTATCTATATGTATCTATATCTATCTCTATCTCTATCTCTATCATCTCTCTCTATCTCTATCTCTATCTCATCTATATCTATATGTATATCATCTATATATATATGTATATGTATATGTATATGTATATGTATATCTATATCTATATCTATATCTATATCTATCTATATCTATATCTATATCTATATCATCTATCTATATCTGATCTGTATCTATATCTATATCATCTATATCTATATCATCTATATCTATATCATCTATATCTATATCTATCTTTATAAAGAATATCACTAGGTGCAGATGGATTTTTTGTTGTTCTTTTAGGGTTTTTAAAAATAAAAATTAAATAATCTGAAAATGGATGCTTATAAAACTAAAAAAGGTCTATAAATTTTACTAATCTATCTAATTACAAATATTGCTCATGATAAGCAGATGACGAGGCACAGTTCTTCCATTTACATCAATTCAGTGTGATAGTTCAGAACATGTATTTTTACTGCAGCATGTAAAGGAACACAAAAAACCCAAGATCTTGGGATGTTTTATAAAGAATAAATTGGTGAAAAAATACTTGAGATAGCTCATATGACTGTTGCTGGCACACAATGTCCTAAGAAAACTGATTAAGGATTAGGTTAGAGACCTTTCAGAATATTAAAACTGTCTTTTTACATTTGACATATTCACTAACTGAAATTTTGTATATCCACTTAAAAGGAAGTTTGGATTTTCTTTAGGGGGTGGGGGATAGGGTTGCTATTATTATTATTACTAGACATATCCTGTATGACAACAGCTCTGAACAGGTTCCAGATAACTTTTAAGTTTGTATTCATACTATCATGATCTCATTAATGAGAAGAATTAACACTGCTCTTCTCTGACACTCTGAGATGATCTCTTGTCTTCTGTCCTCTTTGCCTTTTCTTGTCTCAGGGGACATGAGATGTAATGTTGATGTAATCCCTTCTGTTTGGAGCTGTGATGTTTCTAATAATTGTGTGGTTTGGGTTTTAGGTTTTTTTTTCATGCTAGATAATGGTGCATTAAAATCACTATCTCCTGTTTGCTGTTAATGATCATATTCCTTTTACTGGTGATCTTTGCTTTTAAATTTGACCTTTTTTGCTGTCTACTAAAATTTAGAGAATTGTGACATATTCACAATATCAATTTAGGCATCAACACTAAAATCTGGAGAGTCGGCTTTAACCTGCACAAAGCTTTTAACATTTTTTCTCTAGTATTTTATCTCCTTCTACTTGAATATGTTTTTGTAATAGTGGGCTGCATATTTCTCTGTGTGTCTCTAGTATTTTTATTACTTTTGACTAATCTAACTAATAATTTTGGATTTTTAAAGAAAAAAAACCACATTAAAATCCCCTCTGATTAAGGGTTAGACTGAAATACTGTACCTTCTCAAAGTCTCATACACATCAACAGGATTTTAAAATTTGAATATATCATTAAATATAAACATATTTGAACATATCATAAATATGGCCTTTTTGAAGTACATAGCAAATCTCTCACTGACTTCACTGAGGCCAAGATTTCATGTCCAGATCAGCTTGCAGAGGTTTGTGAATGAAAAAAAATGTCTAAATTGACAACTAATATTACTCAGAATGAATAATTCAACCAAGTCTGTTTAAGAGAATTGTCCAGGAAAGATTTACACCATTCATTTTAAAAGAAAGAAAGAGAAAATTGTAATAAATGAGGTGGTGACTTTTCTGAGCTATAGCTGTATAAAAATATTTCCCCTGGAGAGAGGTGTTACTTTTATTGTGTAATAATAGTCTTCAGTCTCTGGCTTCAGGCATTTTATCCGTATCTCAGTAAATGGTCTACCTTTAGGACAATATTTTATCATGATTTCCCTTAAAACTAGTTACTCTTTATATGACAGAGCATTTATAGTTTTGATGGTTTGGCTCATTGGACATAGACATGCTAGTGAACAGCCAGTAGTGACAGAGACAGCTTCTTCCATCAAACTGCTGAAACAAAAAGCTATTTTAAATGTAAGAAATCCAGTGTTTGCCATGAATGCTAAATCAGCTCAGCATGCTAAATCAGTTCAGCATGCTGTTCCCTGAATCCCTAGGATATCCCATATTTCTAATTCCAATTTGAAGGACAATGGAAAAAACAGGCAATAAAGAAAATTCTCCAGTTTTATTCTTTTGATTCCTCAAAGAGAGAAAATGGTTAGGAAATACAAATGCTAAGCAAACAATACCAAAGAAACAAATTATGATTTTCATTCCTCTATTGAAAAACTTATCACTCCTAACAAGTCTTTTCAGAAGCCAGAGATCAGCCACTATAAAACAACCCCAAATAAACATAAAGTGTTTTGCAGGGCTAATATTAAAGATATATATTTTTATGAAAAGGGAGCATGATGTTATGGTGAACTGAAATGTATTCTACTTATATGCCTGTCTGTGCCCATTTAGTATGTAGAGAAAAATATCAGCAATAATCATATAACTGTGCCCTCGCACTGGTACCTCTCTGATGATATGTAAACAGTTTTAGAATTGTAGTGAATCAAAAATGTTCACTAAATCCTGGTGGGTTTTTTTTTCATTAATTTCTTGACTACAGATGTCTGGTTGTGACAGAGAGTATGCTGATTATTCCTTTGAGAATAAGGCACTTAAAATTACTAGATTAATAAAAAAATTAATTATTTCCTTCTGGTTTTACTCAGTGCACCTCTCCTTTTCTTACTACTAAAATGTTTGTAATGAAAAAAGTAGAAGAAACAATGACCCAGTAAGGACCAACTTTGTTAGGGGATTCATTTAAAGAAACTAAATTAATCTGAAGGAAGGAACTAATAAGACTTCCATCAGAGAAATTTATTCATTATAACTTCTTGAAAGTTGGCCTGAGTACTGTATGTCACAAATGAAAGCACCAGAAAATGCTTATCTCTCTTAATATGTGTAGAAGAATTAGAGTTTCTGCACAGAGAATATGTTCCAGGTAGATTCAAGCAGAAGGGCTCCTCCAACACAGCTTTAAGCTTTTACTGTGCAGCTGTCAACATCTGAACTAATCATCCTGCAGGTGCTTTGGTAGTAAGTGAAAAGAAAAGTGAAAACAGGGTCCTTTAGAATACTTTTTAGCATAATTTGCCTGACTGAGAAATAGATGAAGGTTTCAGAGTGGTATCCACATCATCTATGCAGAGGTAAGAATGATCAGCTCAAACTTCAAGACGACCAGGCAGTGTGTAAAAACAGTATAACTAACAACTGTAGGGCAGTGGTCTACCAAGTTTTTGATTGCACACCACTAACAATTAAAAAAAAAAAAAAAAAAGAACTGAGCGTATGTTCTCAGTATAGGTATATTTGCTTATTTATAAATTATACACGTGTTAGGTTTACCCATTAAGGTTTTAGCAGCAGGAGGATGAGCCTCAGAAGTGACCTCTTTGAGGTGAAATGTGGGTCCCTCCCCTTTGTATGACAGAGCTGGTTCTAACAGGTTCCAAAGTGGATCCATCACCAATATATTATGCACATTATGAAACATTTGGAGAAATATATGTTAAAGTCAGTTACAATAAAGATGCAAATGAAATAAATATTGGTTTCAAAATTTTAATTCATTTGACTTATCAATGGCACAAAACCCCCTTTGTTCCCACACCCCAATGGATTGTCTTGCACACCCCTGGCAGTGCACATATCTCACTTTGCAGGCAATTGCCCCAGAGAGTAGTCCCAAGTTTTACAACCTGATGAAGTCTTCTGTCCAGATTTTACTAGTAACAGAAAACTATGGGAGTATAGTAGTGTAGTAATAGTTGTATATTTCCTCTTGGTTTCAGGTGCTAATTTAATAGGATTATTCATTGTGTGAATTTGGCCCCTTCAAAATCTCTCAGATACTCACAAATGAAACCAAATCCTTGTAAATTTTTTGTTTTGAGCATGCACCTCATTCAATTCTTCTTGAAGATTGAAAAGCTTTCTTTCTGACTGATGAGAAGAAAACAAGAATATAAAAATTCACATACTATTTTCAGTACTTTTTAACAACCTTATATATAAAGTGGGATTTTTCTTTCTATATGTTTAAAAAATAATCTAGTTGTATGTTTATTTAATCACTATGCTGACATTCATTTTCTTCTTTTCCACCAAAGAAATTATAAAGAATGAAGAAAGGGTGTTGCTCTTTTAATAAATTTGGAAGATGCTATAATTAGAAAGAACAGCAACAGAAAAACAGTGGACTTGCTGAATTGGGATAAGAATATTGTTTCAGCTTCATAATCTAAAGTGTAAAAGGGCCCAAAATGGAAAAGAGTAGGAACATTTGAGAAATCTTGAGAGCACTCTTCCTGCAGTGAGCCATAAGAGAGGTGGACCATACTAATGCTACAGAGACCAAGGATGAAAAGGCTTAGATGTTGAGAACACTTCAGTGGTCTCTGCAGAGGTGACCATCTTCTCTTGGCTTTGTAGGAAGTCATGGGGATGGAATCAGTCAGCTAGAGGTGACCTTAATCCCATGTAAATTCTTAAAGGTGTGTTCTAAAGAGAAGCAATGGAAGATTGCCAGAGGAGGGCAATGAGGCTGGTGAGGGGCTTGGAACACAAACCATATGAAGAATGACTGATGGAGCAGGGGTTGGTTGGCCTGGAGAAAAGAAGACTCAGAGGTGACCCTATCACTCTCTACAACTTCCTGAGAGGTTGCTGTAGACAGCTGAGGGATGGTCTCTTTCTCCAAGCAACAACTGGGAGAATGAGAGGACGCAGTCTCAAGCTGCATCAAGGGAAATATAGGTTGGATATCAGGAAAAAGTTTTTCACGGAAAGAGTGATGAAATACTGGAATGGCCTGCCCAGGGAGGTGGTGGAGTCACCGTCCCTGGACGTGTTTTAAAAGAGACTGGATGTGGCACTCGGATGTGCCATGATCTAATTGAGGTGTTAGAGCATGGGTTGGACTCGATGATCTTGAAGGTCTTTTCCAACCTTGTGATTTTGTGATTCTGTGATCTTTTTTTTTATCTCATTAAAAGCAACATAACTCATTTGCAAATTTGAAATGCCTATGTCACATAAAGTCTTGTTTCCGTACTGCTTATTGTAATGCATTATTAATATTATTTGCCACATATTATAAAAGCCAACATCACACAGCTGGGTCTTGGAAAGAGGAATGTTGTACTTGCAGAAAGAGCTACAGTGCATAATGTACATTTGAGTTAAGGAATAGACAAACTCATCTTTACATAGAAGTCTTTAACTCTCGGTCTTTTATTCGTTTTGTTGAAGTAGATAAGCTCAAGGAACAAACTGTATAAAATATCCTGCTAGTTTGGGGTTTTTTTAGCAATGTACATATGAATATTCTTTTGAAGAAAAAATTAAAATTAAGAGTTAAAAGACAGCTTAAGATGCACTTTAGAGGAAAATACAATTTTTTCCTCTCAGGCAAAACCCTACCTCTACTGTCCAGAATCAGTGTGTGCTATCTCCTGTTTATTGACAGGCTTCAAGCTCAGAAGTACTTCTGTTTTCCTTTTTTTTTTTTTCTTGTGGTTTTTTTTTGGTTTTTTTTTTTGTTTGTTTGGGTTTTTTTGTTTTTGTTTTTTTTGTTTGTTTTAATTTTGTTGTTGTTGTTGCCTTTGGTTTGTTTGTTTGTGGGTTTTTCTTTTATCTTAAAACGTGGATACACACATTTCTGTGTTGCAGTGATTTGCCAAACTTACAATTTTTCTTAAATACATAATCATTTATATCAATTGTTGGAGAACTAAGAAAATTGTCCTGCTGGGCTACAACATCTATCATCATGTTTGCCATTTCTGTGGTGCTCACCTATGTACTTATTCTCCCATTTCAAGGGATCACAGACATGGCAGTTAGTCTCCACTTTAGTATTTAGTGACATTCAAAATAATACTTGCCATTGACATATCCTTTGTTATGTAGTATGAACAAAATATTAAATAAGCCTAATTTTGATTGAGTCATTTTAACACAGCCTAAGGAAAAAAATAGTGAATCTAGTTCCATTTATGAACTGCACAGCCAAAAAATGGCTGCTTGTATCACTGTGTATTTATTTTTCCACTGGAAAAAAAAAAGAAGTTCAGACTAGATCAGGAATGTATTTTATGGTATTATGGTCATAGATCTGTAGTTTGTTAATTGAGGCTTCCAGCACACATCTTTTAGAGCACTTCTGGTGACAACACATTGGTGAATGCAATATTGGTACAGAAAAATAACTGTCTGATGTCCATTTGCATATCAAATGTAATCAGGATCTCAGCCCTGCTTATAGTAATCCCATTTCCAGCAAAACTGTGGAAGGCAGAACAAAAGAGCAATGAGACATTTTTGCCAAACAGTTTTGTTAGTTTGCCTTTCCACTTCCATTAATTTTTTTCTTTTCTTTTCTTTTCTTTTCTTGTCAACTTTTGACATACAACATGAAATTTTCTAAAGTGCCTAAGGGCCATATTAAGAAAAGGACTGAGTAATCTGAAGTGGGACTTAGTCTGCTGATACCTTTAAGGAGGAGTGTGACACAGAAAAGCCCTGAGCAATCTCTGTAGACATGTTGTTATGCAAATGCAAAGTTTTCTGGACACTAGAAATACATATCCATAGGTTTCTAAATCCTCACACATTTGAGTTCAGCATTTGAGTTTTCTTGGGTTGCAAAAATTAGATATTCCTTTGCCTAAATCCCTCTGGAGCTGTCTTTTGGAGACAATCTCGGAATATGCATAATACAGAAGACACAGAACTGACATCTTTCAAACTGTCTTGTTATTTAACACTTTCCTTTGAAGCACTAGTGGAAGAGAAAGAAACTCTTAGTTTCTATATACAGATCAGAAATTTCAAGGGGCTGCTTTGTTCCCCATTGTCCCTGACAGACTTTGTATTTCCATTTCTCAGCTTAGTGAAGCAAACTTACGCCACTAGATAACACAGCAGGTGGGAAGATCACCTTATTCTTTTCTTTGTAGAAGCCATGACAAAATTCAGACTTTGATTCATTTGGCCAGAACGAAGGAATAAAAGAAGCCATAGACTAACAGTTACTGTGAATGTGAATCCTTGTTTTCAAGGACTTGTTTAGCATTTTGGATTAGACTTTCCTGGCCTCACAGTTGATTTCTCTGAAGAAACAAGCTTATTTTTGCTCTCTCTTAAGCATTGAAGTGGCATCTTCTTTTTTTAAAAGATTTTAATGACATGGGGAATTAGTCACAAAAATCACTTGAGAAATTATGGGTGTTTGCTTCTACACTGTAAACTATGGGATATATACTTCTTTTACTTTATTCCTTATAAAATAAGATATTTTTGTAGTAAATGTAATATTTAATAATAATAGTAATAAAAAATAAAAATAATAATAATAAACATAGCAACAGTGCTAGTTATTTATAATGTATGTAACTAATGTATAGCAAAATATTGGATCTCTTTTTGACTCTTAATGACCACTCGTTTTAGGACCTCTTTCCTCTCTCATTTTACTGTATTGTCTTGCTAATGGCACAAGAGCATCTCAGAATGAAGCCCAGAGGGCTCCATGCTGCAAATGCAGCAGCAGGAGGTCCTAACCATTCCTTTTCAGAGGAGATAAGCAACAGCCAAATTACTCATCTTGATCAAAGAACTGGGAATGTCTGCTGCCTGAATGTGTTGGCTCCAGGAGGAAAGAAAGCACAAGCTGATAAACTGTGTGTTTGTGCTGGGATGTGGGGAGGAGAACAGGGAAGGAGAGAGTATGGGAACTGACTGTTCTAGCAGTATATAAACTGCTGCTCTAGCAGTAAATGTGTGAGCAACTCACGTGAGCGGTGATGACAGGAGCCTGTTGTGTCCCAACAGATCTGCTCCTACAGCTGAGTCACTGCAGAGGTTTTACAACGTTGAAGAGCTCATTCACACATATATGGAGTTCTTTCACCCCAGTAATAAACATGCAGAGTCATGGTAGTTGGAGAATGTTCTCTCACATGAAGCTCTGATTGACAGCTAAATGCAGTAGCTCAGTGGAGTTTATCATTCCTGAATAAAGGGATGGGACCTCTTTTATCAAAAACCTGCCTTTACCTTTTTTCCCTTAAAAAAAAAATTCAGTGTTTTAGTTACTTCCTAATAAATAATGAGTTTAAAAGTTTTCCATAGCAGCAAGTGATACATAGTGGAGAACTTTTTCTAGTACAGGAACTCTATTTTCAAAGAAAGTCTCTTTAATACTGTCTATTTAAGTGAGTGATATCCATTACTGACAGTGAAATACAGCAAGAACTTTTTAACTTGAGTATAATCACTGTAAAACAAACAAACAAACAAACAAACAAACCAAAAACAAAACCCAAAGCCCTACTTTGAAATAAAAGGCATCCTGCATTTGTACTTTTTGACAGCACATTCCCCCCAGGATTCACGTGAGCAAGACCAATATAAGATTAATGCTGAGATTTGACTTCTCAATGGCTTCAATACAGCAGGGAAAAAATGAGAAGGAAAATCAATTCTAGAAAAAAAAAAAAAAAGAAAAAAAAAAGAAAAAAAACTGTGATCAGGGAGTTCAGGAATGAAATTTGCAACATGATTTCTCATACAGTTCACTCCTGTGTCACTCCCTCCCCTGAGTGTCAAGCAATGTCATAAAAGGTGTTGCTATAACAACACTAATTAATTATAGTGGGATTTCATGTGTGGCAGTGAAAAGCCAAGCCACAGTAGTCCTGTTTTATGTCATAACCAGTGGTGTAAGACAAGAGATATATGATATTGAGATCAAACACAGTGCATTAATTACCAAGAAAGGCCAACTTGTGTGAAGGCACTGCATACATTTCTACTCTTATGTTTTGGATATATGGAAGACCCTCAAAAATACTGTCACTCTTCACTTCACATATTAGAAGGTAAATTGAAACAGAATGTGAAATTTGTGCAAAAGAGTAAAGATATTGAATAGCTATCTTGCTTTAAAAATCATGGTTGTCTTTCACCCTGACTTGTGCTGAATCT
Source organism: Brachypodius melanocephalos (assembly GCA_013398615.1). Taxonomy (NCBI): domain Eukaryota; kingdom Metazoa; phylum Chordata; class Aves; order Passeriformes; family Pycnonotidae; genus Brachypodius; species Brachypodius melanocephalos. The sequence goes on from VZSR01003803.1 coordinate 26,831,294, forward strand.
AAACAAGAGGTTTAGGGTTACCAGGAATCTGAGATGACTATGACATATACCTATACTGTGGAAGCTACCTCTTGCACAGTCTCTTCAAAGAGACTTCTACTGAAGCTCATAATATGAAACATTATAGATCAGTAAAATATCTGACAAAACATTAACAGGTGCTTTGATAAGATTTAGCTTGCTGAGATATTACTGTAACTATGAAGAGGAACAATACTTCAGTGAAAATTGATGATCTTTTCCATGATTGTTACAAATTGTGGGTTTATTTTCCTTTTTTCTTTTTTTTTACTCAAAAACTTATAATCGGAGAAGTCAACTTAGAGAAGTATTGGTCATTACAAGGAATATGTTTAATGAAGAAATGATAAATGTTGAAGTTACTAAAAAGACTGCATTTTTAGAAGAGGTGATTGACATCAATGTGCCCACTTTAAAATTCCAGAGCTGTCCCGAAAACACTTACATGTGTGTGGGCTGAGCACTGAGAGGTGGAGAAAATGATCATACAAGAAGAGCAATGCAAATAAAAAATAATATATAGATAATTGATAGAGTGCAAATCTCTCCCTCTTAGGAATACTTTAAACATGTTATGCATTGGATTATTTTTTTATTTCTTCTTTGATATGAATGTCTAGGTTAATCTTCCCAAACCTATGTGCACTTATTCAAACTAAAAAAATACATATTCTCCTAAGTCTTTTCTCATAATAGCATGAGTTCTGGAACATAAACAGGAAAGACACCCCTCCACATGTTTGTATGTTTGTTGCAATCCCATCAGACAGTACATTTCTAGATGCAGCCTTTGTAACATTACAGGCTAACCTGTATTTCAAAGTAGTGTAAAAGGAAGAAACTGATCAAAATTGATTAAGGGAAAATGAGGCAGAAGCCTGTAGAAAAACTTTCTCAGATTTAATGCTTTGTTTTTGGTCCTGTGTTAGGTATTATCATGGGGTTAAGTAATTTTCATGAGTGATGAATGCCTCATCATTTTGATCACAGCTACCTTTGAGTCATTCAGTGAGTTATTACCGTGGAAAAGTAAAAAAAAAAAAAAAAAAAAAATAGAATGACATTGGCTAAATGGAAATAAAACCCCTGACGGTCACTTGGGAAATCTAGAGTAGATGTCCAATAAACTACTAGACCTGTGGTTTATCAAGACCTGCTGATTATCATTAACATTTCCTGTAATGGACTATGTTTTTCGTTGCAAATGCTTTTGTAAAGTCACACAGATCTGGGTTATTCTGACCGCAAGTCTGAACAAGCTTTTATATGTTAACTGACAGGAGTAAATGCTGCCCACACCAGTCCAATCATAAGTTTTATGTGAATGATTATAATAGCTCTAGTGCTGCTTCAGGGTGTCCACAACCATTGCAAAGAGGAATCAGTGGATTTTATATCTAGAAGTTTTGCTCTTCTTGTCATTAATGGCAAGGTTCTTCATCTCAGCAGGGGGTAAATTTCACCTATTTTTGGATGCTTTATCCAGATGATGACACAAAATACACACCAGTTTACTGTATGCTTCATCAGATGCCATGTTTTAATTTTGCTAGGATAAAAACCTCTGTAATACAATATGCCATTGACCACCATCAATGCTGTCAGAACGTTTTAAGGTACCAAAATACATAATTCTCAATGAATATGATTGAAAACACTGTTTAGCCTGGAAAGCACACTGATTTTCAGTAAAGGTTTACCTAGAGAGAGCAAATTAGTAAGCATCTTTTGATGAAAATTATTTTCAGCAAAAACTTAACAGATGAACAAATTTTTTGACTTCATGAATGCTTATGATGTGCCTAAAGACTCTAGTCTTTTGATCAAAACACCCGGACCCCTTTTTCCTGTGAGAAGGGTAGGGAACAATCTCATGAACATGACAAATGAATGGTCTTTGTGCTATCACATGTTATGTAGCACATGCATCATTTGCTCTCTGTTCATTTATTCAAGTGACTTCTATCTCACTATCCATGACTGGCCATTCTCAACTTTGAACACAATTAAATACAAGTACCTGAAGTGGTTTCATCTTCAGCCAAGGACAAACAAAAATGATACCTCATGTGTCCTTCTTGCCTAAAGTTTCCACTATCATTCAGTTTTAAATAAATTTAAATAGTAAGATATTTCAGTATTTAATACTCTGAATTTTTACAAATATTTTTAAAAAAACTTTTTGCCACTATTAAAATTGACAATGGACTCCTGAAAAAATTAGTTGACTAAACACAAACTAAATATGCTTGTGTGTCATGTATGTTCTTTGCCACTGATCTTTCAACTTCAGAACATCATAATCTGCTGTGGTACCTTTGATGGGAATATATCCAACCATAGCGAGAAAATATGAAGTAACATTGCTAAAAGGAAAGGGTTCAGGTGGTCTATTTATCTTTTTTTCCTTGTTGTTTGCTTGGGGTTTTTTGTGTGTAAATAGATTCTTTGTTTTCTGGCTTACTGTACACATTCCTGGTTTTGACCTTCCACACTATCAGTGAGTCATGATGAACAACTCATGAACTATAATCTGTTTTCATAAGATGGGGAAATAAGACAACCAGCCCTGCAGCTTGAACAAGAGAGAGATATGAAGAAGCAATTTTTAGGGGAGTGCCCTCAACAGAGTTTCAGTAGCATCCAGCTGACATTGAATATTGCCAGTGTGACACCTGCTACTTCTCTCAACATGTCCTGCATTTATTTAGTACACAGATAAGCCTGGATGCAATTTTATGGTAGAAATTATATTTTTCATTCTGTAATATATCACGTGCCAAGCTGCAAACAATTTGTTTAATTTCATTAAATTATCAACTTTTTAATTTCAGTCCTGTATAAGGAATTTCTTTGTCTTCCAAAAAGCACATATTTCTGGCACGGATTGATGACAGTGCTACAGATGAGTAAGAAGCCCTAGGTGACCCGTTTACCCTTCCCCAGCAGGGTACCAGCTGCCAATTGCCCCCACTCTGTGATGGCTTGTCCTTCTTCTCACCTTGTCATCAAGCCAAGGCTGCACACTGTAGGAGCACAGGTAAGCATCTGCCTCTCTAAACACTGCCAACAGCTCTCCATTATCAGCTGCCAGGGGTGCTGCGGAGAGCTGTGCACAGCTTCCTCCAGATGCACATACTGAGCATTTTCATGTCTGCAACAAATCCTGCCTTTCCAACACAGGGAAATCTCAAATGTCAAATCTGTTTCCAAAGTTTCATTTCATCTCACCATGAAACATGATATATGTTAGTGCTCTTTTATATTTCTCCACCTTAACTGGCAGGCTTTCCCAGCTGGACTCAGTATACAAACTTCATCTGAATAATAGAAATATCTTTTCAGATGAGATGCACTTCTGCAGCACAAAATTCAAGGGATAATGTCAGCATCCACTGCTGAGCATTTTGATGCACTCCAAATGATTATTTGTATTTGATGAGAATTTTAAGTCCAGAAATTGTCAAGAATTAAGGTGCAAGAAAAAGGCAAGAAAGATTTTCCTCGTACGAGATTTAAAATTTGGCTATATCACAGAATAAACAGGAAGATGTGAGATCTTGGCTTATTAAATCTCCCTTGAACAAAATGTTCACCTCTCTGAAAACCTTGTTGAAGCCTGGTAGGTTTCTCTGCCGCATTTGACAACTTTGAGCTTCACACATTGACTGCTGTCAATGCCTCTTTAACCATCCATTGAAGCAGAGGCTCTCAATAATTCACTTACAGTGAATTTCATTTTCAGTTTGCCACAGATATTCATTATTACCAAATTAGGGAATATAGAACATAAAGTTCTTCATTGATTGGTCAATTATTCAGCTCTGTGGGTGATATTAGTGGTGAATATGCAAGTAAATTTGGTGTGTAAGCCTATAGTGCATTGCAAATATTGAGCACAAATAATTAGTTTATCATTTGGAAAAGATATTACTCATGAAGACTGATAGTCTCAGAAATATGGAGTACACAGGGCGGTTAAAAATTACTTCATATTTTCTTCCTTTCCATACTTTGCAGGGACAAAAGGACAACTAATTTTTAAAAATTTCTTTGGTTCTAGTCATAAATATACAGTTATATTTATAAATTTAGAGCAATTTTGTAAATTTTTTTACTATACTCCTTTTGTGTTGTTGTTGTTTTGTTAGAAAATAAAAGTTATCTTCATTAAAAAAATTCCAAAACAACTTTCTCTAACTTATTAAACATCTTGATTAAAAAATGTTTAATAAAATTTCCTTTACTGGAAATTCTCAAAGCTATTATCTCTCACTTGAGTTGTTCCTGTGCAAATAACTTAGCCCAGATAGGTAGACAGATGCAATGTCTTTTTGGAGAGATTGATAGATGGTAAATATTTCTCAGCTTTCAGTTTTTCTAATGGAAGTCAAGTGGAGCTTGGGAATAGATGATGTTTCTTTTACTGTTTCTGTATTCCCTAGAACAAGAGATGTTTTTCCCTCACCTCTGTATTACTAAGTGGAAAGGTTAAGTTCCCATGGTATCTGCCTTCTCCAGAACTTTTCATATTGTGTTAATCCTTTTGGTTAAATCAGCCACTCGTACAGGAATTCAGTATCACTGTATTATCTTTTTTACTCTACTCTGGAAGCACAGGCAAATTGTGGGCAGCCCAAGATGGTTTTCTTCACTTACCAGACATGAGGGAAACGTTCATTAAATATTAACATGAATTACAGTAACTCGGTGAAAAAAAAATATTATGGGATTACTCACTCTTCATTTATCTTTAATTTCTGCAGTTCATAGGAATATATGTATGACACATATGGCTTCCTCTGATGGACACAGTTTTCACTGATTTTTTTTTAACCCATAAAAATTACTTAAAGGGTTGCTAAATTATTTTTTTGTTTCAGAAGACTCAGAAAAAAATTAAAAAATATGTCTGGTTCTAGATTTTAGGAATTTGTTTTGGTTTTGTTAGTTTTAATTTATTGGTTTTGTAAGGTGATAGTGAAACGAACCAGGAGGTGATAACTGAGACCTGCAAGAGTGTACTCTGGTCTTTATTACTCATACTGTGGTGTTGGCAGTGCGCTTCAAAAGTGTCAAAGGAACAACAAGTCAGGGAGTGTAGCAAGTAACATTACATCATGCTGGCAAAGGTCTAGAGTTTGGTGAGAGGCACTCGACAGGATGGAGACCAGCGATGAGACAAAAGTTGTGTGTTAGCAGAGCAGGAAGGCAGAAGGGCAGTGTTCAGACAAAGCCTGGAGAAAGGTCTATCAGTGGGTAGGCAATGAACTACTTGAGCAAGACTCAGGCCCATGCAGAGCTTTTTGGCTTACACATGCATTTTGGGATCCCTGTGCCTTAAGAAAACTATCTAAAAATATAATTCAAATGAGTTAAACATTAAAGTTTAAGCTCAAAGGCAACAATTCTCTGATCTCAAGTGCTAGATGGAGTGTTTTTCTTTTTCAATAACTTCTCTGATTTTTGTTTTGCTAATAAAATAGAGTGGGATTTCTTTTTTTGCTTCCTTGCCATCCACTCTTACTTGCTTCAATGATTTCTTCATTCATTATTTATATGATTTAATGCCAAAAATTTCTATAAAGCTGAAAGGAATGAGGACTGATTGTGGGAAATTTGTTAGGTAGTGCAGGTGAGTTTGGTCATGCACATATACAATCAGGCAAAGTTATGAGGAATAAACATGTGATAAATTTCAGCTCTTCAAAAAAGACATTACTTTTGACTGTACCATCTCTGTCAGCTCTATATAATCAAGCACTTGAAAAGAAATTTCTAGCTTTTCTTTTTCTTCTTGGAAAATAACTCACTATTTTTCAAGCAAGAACTATCAGTGGCTATGCTGTTTTCATGCATTCATCTCAGAGATATTGCACTGGGTTTTCATGACAAGGTTTTGATAGCAGCGGGGCTAAGATGTGGTTTCTGTGAGGAGCTGTTGGAAGCTTCCCCATGTCCAACAGAGTCAAAGCCATTGGGCTCCAAGACAAGCTCACTGCTGGCCAAGGCCAAGTAACATTGGTAACACCTCTGGAATAACAATGGGGGAGGAAAGATAAGAAAAGAGGAAGAATCTTGTGACAAAATGGAGCTGCCATAAGAGAGCAGTGAGATCATGTGAGAGAAACAGCCTTACACACACCAGGGTCAGCGAGGGAGGAGGTGCTCCGGGTGCTGGAGCTGAGATTCCCCTGCAGGCCTTGGAGCAGACCATGGTGAGTTTGGCTGTTGCACTGCAGCCCATGGAGGTCCACAGAGAGCAGGGATCCACCTGCAGCCCGTGGAGGACCCATCCCACTACAGCAGGTAGATACCCAAAGGAGGTTGTGACCTCATGGAAGTTTGTGCTTGAGCAGGGTCCTGGCAGGACCTGTGGATCCATATAGAGAGGAGCTCACTCTGGAGCAGCTTTGCTGGAAGGACTTCTGACCCTATGGAAGAGATCCATGATGGAGTGGTTTGTGAAAAACTGCAGCCAGTGGGAAGGATTCACACGGGGGAAATTCACGGAGGACTGTCTTCCATGGGAGGGACCCCACACTAGAGCAGGGGAAGAGAGAGAGTTCTCCCCTGAGGAAGAAGGAGCAGCAAAGACAATGTGTGATGAACTGAGTGCAGTCCCCTTTTCCATCCCCCTGTGCCACTGGGGCAGACAAGGAAGACAAATTGAGAGTGCAGTTGAGGAAAATCCAGGAAGAAAATAATGGAGGAAGGTGTTTTGAGATACAGCTTTTGTTTTTCATCATCCTACTCTGAATTGATTGTTAATAAATTAAATAAATTTCATCACATTTGGTCTGTTTTGGCTGTGATGGTAATTGGTGAGTGACATCTCCCTGTCCTCAATTCCATCCATGAGTCTTTCATTGTAGTTTCTCTCTCCTGTCCAGCTGAGGAGGGGACTGATAGAATGGCTTTGGTGGGCACTTGATGTCCGGTCAAGACCCACCCACTATGGATATCTTGATGAGTCTCCTGTGCAGTGTTTTTCATATGCTGTGCTCTGATTCTACTCAGTTTTGTGATGCAGAAGTGGTTATTAAAGTATTTATGCATTGTCAATTTAAGTTTTTTAAAGACACTTGTTACTGTTTTTTTAAGCAACAGTTGTGTCATTACAGAGATCATCAAAATAGGAATCACTCTCTGAGATAAATATTTACTTTCTTAAAAACATTTGTTGTTTTTCTTTCTCTTAACTTCTTTAATGTTTTGAATTTGTATTTCCTAATACTGTGAAATGAAAATGCTAACAATATCAGGTCAGAATAGGAAGTATTTTACTTACTGTTTATCTACAATTAAATGTTAATTTGGACAAAACCTGAGATATGTTTTGATAAGATCCTTAGCAGTATCTATTCTTAGTAGAGGGTTGTGGCTTCTACAAATTAGGAAATTGTGTCTCATGGAAGTGGATTTGTTTTCATTAGTTTCAAGGGAATATCAGAGGTAAAACAAGGTCAGCCATAGCTATGTAATATTTGTTTGGATTTTTATTATTTCATATTTTGCTTTCTAGCTCATATTTTATCTTTTCCCTCGTTTTCTTCTCTGTTCTCTTTTCCAGACCAATAAGACCCAAATATAGTACCATATCTTTTGTCTGGAGAATCACAATTCATATGAATAAAGACATTCATAGGACTGAGGCACTAACTGAATTTTTGATCTTTTTATAGTTTGTTTGGCTTTTTCTAAGTTACTTTTTGAAACATTTTCTACTACTTTTTTCAAGCAGTGTCTAAAGCAATTATTAGCTCACTATTTTGGTCATTGATTTGGGACAAATAATATTAATAATATTAAATACATGAATAATAATGACAGTAGTAGAAACAGTAACAGTAATAATGGCTGCAAGTGAGTAAAACAAGAATATAGTAATAGTAGCAATAATACAAAATGAACACATATCTCATACAGGTTGAAAGGTTTGCAACAGGAATAATGAAATCAGCACAGAGTCTCTTCATTTCATGAAATATCAACACAATGACTTCCAGGCTGTGTAATTTACATATGTTCTCTTTTGTTCTGTCGGGAGCATTTAAAATCTGCAATGCTATACCATGTCCCTAATGAGCAAGACACTGATTATACAGGAATGGAGATGAAGTTCTGTCCATAAGAACTGAGGCTTGAGGGGGAAAATAAGAAAAATAAAACAACAACAAATATACAAAAATAAAACTAGAAAAAGAAATATGTGATGGCAAAAAAAACTTTGAATCGGACAGTGGGATAAGTTCTCTGCATAAGCAGTTCATCATTTTGCCTACTGATTTTTGTCATGTTAATAATTTTTTACTTGTTATATTTTCTTTGCAAAGTGCAGATCTTGCATTTGTTGTTGAGGTGGCAAATATCTCATTTGGAGACTTCAGAGACTTTGAAAACAAAACCTGAGTTTTCTAGCCTTACCTTTTTTCATTAAAATTGTTACTCTCACATTTGTTTCCAAAGCAGTTTATTATTAATTGCTACTCTGAATATTTCCGATTCTGTCTTCCTCTCAAGGACAACTGAAATCTGATTTTCATGAAGTGCTGCTGCAGATCATTTTGAGGTATTAATCTCTTCAATTCTGAAACAAAAAGAAATTTTCTGTATTCTTAACTTTTTTCAATCTTTCCTCATCATGAATCACAAAAAGCAACTGAAGGAATAGTTGTATTGAATTTGAGTGTAAGGCACAGTCCAATTATTCCTGCAAGTGCGTTTTCTTGAAAGAGTGTGTCAATGAATGACTGAAAGAATGATGACACAAGGGATTGGTAATGACATCTAAAATCTTCTCAGTCTCACAATTCCATCCCACTAGAGTTTGGTAGCAGCAAAAGTTATTAATTACTGTAGGTACTTTAATTTCAAGAAAGCAGTTCTCTGAGTCTGCCCTTGGAGATAAATGGCCTCATCACATATAAATATTTCCCGTTTTTAAGGGTGGTGTTCATAGAGGGAATGGTGTGGACCCGTGTACACAGTGTGGGACGGCAGAGCTGTCCCAGCTCCCAGGTTCAGCTGCCTGTACCGGCCGTATGATGACTGAACATTCCAGGGACAGCATGGGAGCAGGCTGCCTTGTGGGTGTTGCTTTCTGCTCCATGGTTTGGGCAGAGGACAGCAATGTTTGTGAAGGGATCAGTCTGCTTCCTTTGCCTGAGGAAGCACACAGCAGCAGATGCCCCATGCACAGCTGCAGAAAGGTCTGAGCAGTGCTCCCTCAAAGTCAGGTTGTCAGAGTGAGGTGTGCCTTCCTACTGCCCCAGGAAGAACGTTTCCCTGGCCAGGACAGCAGCATGCTGAGGGTTCTCATTTGGCCATTCATTGCTTGGACAGAGATGAAACCATGGAAATATAAGAAAGAGGAATTAATCACTCTGTCTTTAAGACTGTGCAACCTCTTATCACCTTCCTGTGTTACTGCTGCATTTTGGACAGAGCTGTATTAGCACCAAACAAGGCAGCACATTGGCCCTTCTTCACTACAAGGGGTTTATAAGGAGAGTTGATCAATATTCATGGGCTTTTTAAAAACCTTTTTATTCCATTTAAAATGGCCTTTGTCTTCAGGGTCAATCTTTCCCTGAGGAAGGCTTTTAAGATATATCTGTATGTGTTTTCTCAAGTTTTTGCTGAAACAAATAAAATAAAACACAGTGCTCTTCAGCAAGGCCTCAGTGTCCCTTACAAAGGAAGGCAGATTTAGGGAGCTAAACAACAAAAGAAAAAGAATAAATGGAAAATATGTATTGTAGGATTATTTCAGGATTATTTTCCACAATTTACTATTAAGGTTTGAAAGAATATAGTAGAACAAACATAGACATATGAGACTTTTAGATTGTTTTTCATGTATTACTTTTCTACTTCCCCTGTATATTTTTTAGCTCTTCAAACGCTGAAAGAAATCTGTGTATGCACTTACCTGAAAATATATGTATATTTCTATATATACAAAATATATATTGTGTGTTCAGTGCAAAATTCTGATAATTTGCTTATCTTCAGGTTCACATTTCTTACAAAAAAAAATCAGTTTGAAATTGTGGCCCTTGAGAAATTAATGGTTACTTTGTTTCTGACTTCAACAAAGTCAAGGTTTGTATCTTCAATAACTTGGACAAAATATTTGTTTTGAGTGGGATTTCCATCACTGATTGATATTATGTCCTTACTGTCCTGATGCCCATGGAGATTTTGGGAAGGTTAATATGGGGCACTTGAGTTTCAGATTAGATTGTTTACAGGCTGGAATTTCAAAAACTGAAGTTTAACTAGCTCTACCTTCTTCTCCCAGATCTTGAACAGGAAATTAAAATTATTTATTCTTTTTAAAGGAACTACTTTTAGTAATGTATCCTCTTCAAATATCTTTTAAACCCCCATACTTTCTGTTTAACCTTTTTCACACTATTGCTTTAATGCCCTATTAATTTCTGTAAAGGTGTATGATTTTTATGCAGCTTGACTGAGTGGTTTTGTGGTTTTTTTCTGGTCTGACAGGAAAATAAATATCAAATCCAGGCCAGAGGCCACCCTAATAGGTCCTGAAGATAGGGAAAGCCTTTGTTTCTCTAAAGATCCCGTGGGAATGATGAGCACGGCATTTTCATTAATTTTAGGAAACAACTTTAGAAAACAACTGATATGGGAGTTGTGATACATCATTAAGCTTGCTTGAGAGGGAGGTCTATATGCTGGAAAACCATAGTAGGTTTCAGTCTCTTAGTCTTTGCCATCACTACTTTTATGTGGTTTGTTATGTTGAAGTTAAAATACTGCCAGGAGTTCTATTCAATTTTGTCGTGATAAAGACAATTACTGCATGTTTTTATCTAAAGTTTGATTACAGCAGTGTTGAGGATTGCATGTTTTTTCACTCTTTTTTTCTTATTTTCTCTACCAAATCCCAGAAGCTGAAATATGGGGATATCTGTGTGATGTATCAGCACAGATTTCACAGCTGAGCTAGAGAAAGTCATGCTTCTGGGTTGAAAGTAAGATACACACAGGCATCAGAATAAGAGAGAGATGAGAGAGAAACAGGCAGGAATAGGACCTTGAAGAAAAGAAAAAGGATTTTGAGAGTGATTGTGGAAGGAAGTCAGAAGCCAGTGTGAGACTCGGGTAATGGAGTGGTATCATGGGGAGAGGCCACGAAGAAAAAGCTTCTAGCTACAAAGTGTTAAGACTTAAGGGAAGCAAAGATGTGAGAGTTAAGAAAGAATAAGTCTGCAGGGGGAGAAAGGACTCAGAGACTGACCAAAGATTAACAATAGGGGAGGTGAGATGAAGCTGGACTTTGATTGTAATTGAGAAAAAGCATTGACAATACTGCTTTTTCTTTTGCTTGCTCTTTCTTTTGCTCTCTTCTCACTTACCCCAAGCAGAATTCAGTCTTGAAATGAGAGGTTTCATGGGGTGTGTGAGCTTACATTGCTGATATTATTTGGAAAATACTCAGACATTAGAGTGGGGATTTTCAGTGCAAGGAGATGCACTAAATATTATAATTTTCTCAAAAAAGTAATATGATTAGGTAGCAGACTGAAATAGCAACCTGGAGAGTACTTCCAACTAGACAGACTTAGAAAACTCAACTTAAAGACAAGGATGTAAGCCTCCCCAGTTTAAATCTATTTGTGTATCTCCCTGGCTTAGGCGGGGGGATAAAGGGAGAGTACAAATTTATGAGCTAATCAACAGATTTTACGTGCTTTTCTTGCAGGTAATTTAACTTGCAAAGACATGTGCAGACTCCTTTGCAAAGGCAGTGGCCAGATGCTTGCCAGACTCATTTATTTGCCCGAGTGTCAAGCCTTCAGCCAGGCAGTCATATACAACTGCACACACTATTTCATATCTCTGGCAAGAGCTTGGATTGAAATCTCCCAGTTTCCATTAATCATGATATAATTCACAAACTGTTCACCACAGTCATCAATCGAATTTATATGTGCAGTGCAATTTGCAAGGGGTAAATTAGTGTATCTTATTTGATTAGTCATGCTAACTGCAATAATATGGGATCTTTAATTTTTTCTTCTTTGTAGACAGTTTTCTTCAGTGCAAACTGACCACTGTGGCCATTAGAGCCTTAGAGAAAAGAGGATGCTACTTTTTCCACTGGAAAAAGTTAAAAGTGATGATATAACAGCCTACTTCCTAATAGATTGTCAAATCTTTATATTTTAATTTATCCCATGCTGAGAAATTTGTATATTTATATAAGCTTCACTAGTTCCAGGTAGTCAGCTTTGATTAAAGGTTTCTCTGAGTAAGATTTCTTAACAAATTATTTCTATTTATATCATATATTATCCTGTGGTTTCTTTATTTCAAAAAATTATGGTATTAGTTAATTTCATTTTTAAACTAAGTTTTTAATTCTAAAATTTGTCATTCATTTTAATATTCTGACCTCAGAGAAAAAAGCTCGAACAGATCTGCTTTGATGCTGTATGGGTTTGGGTCTATTTCACATTGACCTATGAGCCACGTATTTGAGAGTCTAGTCAAGACATGTTGTCAAGCCTTCAGAAAGACAAACTAGGTGTAAGACTTTATTAACCTTCTTGATAGGTCAGATGTAAGAGATGCAGAATATTTAAATTTATTTATAATAGCATTTGTCTGATACTTCTGAAGAAGGAAAACTGGTAACCTTTCTCTCCCACTCAATTTGCTGCTTTAATAAGTTTGTAGAAATAGGTTCCCAGTGAGCAGAAACATTTAAGTGTAAATTTTCCTGAATCTTCAGAAAAGAACCTGGAAAGAAAGTTATATTGTAATATATTGAATCAAACCAGATTACACTTAATCACCTTAAGTGGCAACCACATCCTTACATCTTAAAGGGTATTTACTTGGATCACATCAAAGTAACAATCCTAAGTGAAGATTGATCTGTGTAACTGTGATCCCTGTGCTTTTCTGCTTGTCATGCTTTAATCCTATAAGCCATGAAGATGCAAGAAGCAGATCAGCTGCCTGGTTACATTTTACCTGGTTATACTTACACATATGATCTTCATTTCTTCTTGACAGCACGTAGCCTATAATTTTATCAAGGATGAGAAAATCAAGTTCTCAAGTTAACAAGTAAAACCAGGAGATGCAAGCTAAATTCTTAAAAATAGAATGACCTCTTTATTTCTCATCATACATTTCTCCCCTTCTCTTTGAATAGCTTACTATCCTTCAAGTTAGAAAATTAAGTGGTCGACAGATGAATCATGCCTCTTGCAGGTACTAGAAATATATACACTTAAGACATGAGGTTATTAAAATGTCTGCATGCTACTTATTCTTCTAAAAAGAGTGAAAAAATCTGCTCAAATACATTGGTGGTTTATTAAAGCCCAGATTAATTAATAGACTCTAATCATTTACTGTATATGCTAAATAGCAAAACGTAGGTTTAAATTTTTATATACTGCTTTTATTTCCTCAGTAAAACACTTGTTCCCTCAATGTTCACTGGTGGACTGTCTTGGAGGTACTGAAAGATGATGGGTATATACTCCAGAGGTGTTAGATTATTAAAACTGTGGAAAAGGGATGAGCCTGAAGCCATGGACATTGTTATTGCCTTTGTCTTCATGGGCCTTTGGATTCTACTTCTCTCAGTTGTACCTCTGCTGCTCCTCCTTTACGTGCTTGAGCGCAGCTGCCTTGTAACTTTTCATTTTCTCCTGATCTAAAATCTTTTTTCCCCCTGTCTATGCTTCTCTGTTGTTTTTGTTTGTTTGTTTGTTTGTTTGTTTTTTGTTTTTTTTTTGTTTTTTGTTTTTTTGTTTTTGGTTGGTTGGTTTTTGTTGTTGTTGTTGTTCTTTGTTTGTTTGTTTTATTTTTGAGGGGTTTTGTGCGTTTTTTGTCTGTTTTTCTTGTTCTCTCTGCTTGTTAACCTTTTGTACACCTTTAAGTTGGAAAACAAAACCTTGACATGATATTCTACACAGCCGCATTCATGACTGAAGAAACAAAAAGAAAAAAATAGTGATCTTCCTCCTACATTTCCATGAACAATGAAGGTGATATAAATTGCACCTAAATTGGCTTTGTTTTGTTGAGATTTTTCCCTTGAATTTTCTGCTTTATTCTTTAATGGGCCTCTACACAGTTGCATTCAGACTCTGAAACTTCTGCTTAGTGAAAACTGATGCAGAAGATTTGATCTCTGGCTGAAGAAATTTCTAAAATGTTTTAGAGAATTTTGAGAAAAACCAAAACAAGCAATCCCCTACAGATGAGGAAAAGGAGCAGCTAAAGCCAATGATGTTACTCCTATTAAATATTAATTACTTGTTTTTTAACCAACTTCGTCACTCTTTGGGGTTTTTTTTACATTTCTAGGCAGAAGGGTGGCAGAACTGAAGAGTGGCAGAACAGAGGCTATATGTCTTACCTAAATAAGATATTTTTAGGCCGTGAGTAGGTCTCTATCAAATGGATGAATTTTTTGTGTCATGTAGCTGTTTTACAGCCATCCTTTCCACCATATGGTGTCCCAAATAAAGCATTTTATTTGTATCCACACTACTTAACCATCATGTGAAAAGTTTTGAGGGATGCATATGTACAGCTTGCAGATCATACAAAGAGCCCAGAACCAGATGCAGCAGATGTGGTTAGGGTCAGATCTTGGATCATGCAAAAAAGTAATTCTATTCTGCCTACAGGACTATGGTAACATCTTTGAACAGCAGGACATTGAAGTACGAGTGGGAATGATTATTTTAGAGCTGTCCCACCAAAGAACTGCTCTCTTATGCTTTTTCTTTACATTTAATATAGGGGGAATGAACTGTTCTCTAAGTTAGAAACCTGTGATGAGTCCCTATCAGTGACACACTTGTTTCTTCTTTATCTGTGTGGGCATGAGCACATGTAAGACACTAAAGTCTTAAAGTACAGTATCATATGAGAAAGAATGGGATAATCATCAACAAGAAGATATTAGCTAGATGAGAGCATTTAAATCTTATGTGTTAAAGAAATGGTCATCTTTGTAAAACACTTTTGTAATTCTTTCCTATTAGTGATGTCAGCTACATGGACTTCTGTAAGGACTTTAACAGTCCCACACAACACCCTTATCTCTAAATTGGAGAGAGATGGGCTTGAAAGGTGGACTGTTCTGTGGATAAGGGGATGGATGGATGGATGGATGGATGGATGGATGGATGGATGGATGGAGCAAAAGAGTTTTGGCTAACAGCTCTGTCCGTGTGGAGGCTGATGATGAATGGTGTCCCCCATCAGGGGCTGAGTCTACCAGGGCTCAGTCCTGGGACTGGTGTTCTTCAGTATCTTCATCAATGACATGGACAGTGAGATCAAGTGAACCCTCTGTAAGTTTGGTGATGTCATGGAACAGAGAGCAGTGCTGTTGTAAAAACAGGCTGTGATGTCATTCAGGGACAACTGGACTATTTTGAGAACTGGGCTCACAGGAACCTCATGAAGTTCAACAAGTCAAAGTGCACGGTGCTATACCTGGGTCACAAAAAATCCAGATATGAGTATAGACTGGAAGATTAACTCATTGAAAATGCCCGTGAAGAGGGACTTGCTGGCTTCAGGTGAATGAAAAGCTGGACTTGGGCCAGCAGTGTGCTCAGCCCAGAAGGCAAAGTGTGTGCTGGGTTGCATTCAGAAGAGGAGTGACCAGCAGGTTGAGAGAGGTGATTCTGTCCCTCTGCTCTGGTGAGATTCCACCAGGCAGTAATACGTCCAGATCTGGGGTCCTTAGCAAAATAAAGATGAAGATCTGCTACTTCTTGAGGGCCACCAAGTTGGTCACAGGGGTGGAAGTTGACCAGAGAGATTTCCTACGAAGACAGGCTGAGACATCAGGGGGTGGCTCAGCATGGAGGAAAGAAAACTCTATAGGGATCTCATTGCAGCCTTCCAGTACTTACAGGGGCTGATAAAAAGGAGGGAGAGTAACTTTTTACACAACAGATAGTGATAGGAAAATCAAGAACATTTTAAATGAAAAGAGAGATTCTTTACTGTGAAGGTGTTGAGACACTGGAACAAGTTGCCCAGAGAAATTGAGGATGTTCCAAACTTGGAAGTGTTCAAGGCCAGGTTAAAAAAACATAACTGTATCCAAAATCAATTAATATTTTTGTTTGCAGCATGAAAAAACTATTTGTTCTGGATGTTAAGTGGTTGTCAACAATAGCAAGTATTTTTGGAGTTCAGCCAGAAAGCACATATCTTTTCGAAAGTGATGGCTGATGCAACTATTGTGCTGCAGTCACAACAATGACTGAAATAAGGCCATGTGATTCTGAAAGGCAGGCAAAAGAGAAAAATTTGCCAAAAAGGCCTAATATCAGAACAAAAAATATCGTAGTCAGGCAAGCTTATGCTCAAAAATTCTGATCCTAGAATATATAGAGATAATGATAATTTGGATCACTTAAACTTCCAAAACTTCAGCTTCAGAAATGTATGAAAATGATAGTTATCAAAACCTCAGTTGCCTTTAGAATTCCTCTCAGTTGAAATCCTAGTTACCCACTTGACTACACAACAGATGTTTTAGTCTCCATGAAGTTCCCCAACCTCAGCTGGAATTTGCTATGCTGCGCAGATTCATTTCCTTAGGGCCATTTGCACAGGTTTTCAGAGGAGCATCTGAAAATGAAGAAAATGAAGCCTTGCCCTTCCCTTCCCTTCCCTTCCCTTCCCTTCCCTTCCCTTCCCTTCCCTTCCCTTCCCTTCCCTTCCCTTCCCTTCCCTTCCCTTCCCTTCCCTTCCCTTCCCTTCCCTTCCCTTTTTTCCTTTCTTTTTTCTTTTTTTTCTTTTTTCTTTTTTTTCCTTTTTTCTTTTTCCTTTTTTCTTTTTTCTTTTTTCATTTTTTTCTTTTTTCTTTTTTCTTTTTTCTTTTTTCTTTTTTCTCCCCCTTTTTTTTCCTTTTTTCCTTCTTCTTTCTTATTTCTTCTTTCTTCCTCCCCTCCTCTCCACTCTCCTGAAATGATAGAGTATTTTCATTACACAAAGGAAGTTGATGTAACACCAAAATGAGAGTGATAGCCCAGGACAGATATGTTTGCACTTCTCCTAGCTTATACTCATGAAATACACACACACACACACATACATTAAAATGTTAGCATCCAGCATTTTTAACAGATTGTACTTAATTCACTTTTGTTATTGTTATTTTCAGGATTATTTTGTTTTCTTTTTCCAGATGACATTTTTCTTTCAAAATATGTAGTGGATTTTAATTTATGAAATCTTATTGAAAAGTTAGGACAATGTGGTATTTTGGTATCTCTGTTCCCAATAGCTCTAATATTCTTAGACAGTCAGCAAGATGTCTGGCTCTCTGCAATATTAATAGCTGAACATTTCTTGTGAAGAATGGAATGCACTGCATTGCTGGAATTGCATGAAAAAAGTGTTTAGCAATATGGAAAAGGCTCTGGGACCTTGGATGTCAGTTCTGGGAGGGATGAATTTATAGGTAGAGCAATTTCTCTCCTCAAACTGACATCTGAGATCCCAGAGGCTTTCTCGGTAACACTGAGGAGTTTCTTTTTTTCATGATTTTCCAACATTATAATGCATACTGTGTGTAAGATTCTAAAAAAATTCACACGGGAAGCAATAATGACAAATTTGGGCTTGAAAAATACCCACCCCTCTTTCAATATTACTGAAAAACTTCTGGATTTAGCGGTAATCTGCTTAAGAAAGCTGGAGGAGAAGCTTTTTGTAATGAAGGGCAAAGGAGAGCAGAGTTCAAAATCAAATGGCTACATTTACTTTTTATTGAAACCTCTTCTATGTGTTCAGAATAGGTAAATGAGTCAGTCTTGAAAAATAAGCTACAAAGTCTCCATGCATCTAAATTAGACAGTACATCATCATTTTAATGTCTCCTTTTCATTTCACTTATTACAGTAGCTTTTGTATCATTACATACAGTTCTCAAAGAAATTGCCCAAGCCTACACATTTTTCTCAGACAATATTGTGAGTTTCCTGAGTTCCCTCTCTTAAACACAACAGTCAGTCTGAGTCTATAGGATTTTGCTATTAGCTTGAATGGAAACTTTGCTTTGTCTCACTTGTTTGGAATAACTTTACTATCTCAGGCCAACCAATTCTTTCACTTGAACAGAGAGTGTTCATATAACAATCCCTTCTCTTTCTTCCACATATAATATTCTAACATGCAGGGCCTTATATATTTGTCTTTGTAGAAGTATGTCCCTTAAGAAAGCTTATTATTATTAACCAATTTGATTCTGAACACATTTGGGGATCAAAAAATCACAGAAGGATTGGAAGGCAGTCTCCATGATCATCCATTCCAACTCCTGACCCTGCACAACACCATCCCTAAGAGTCACACCCCGTGCCTGAGAGCACTGTCCAAATGCTTCTTGAGCTCTGCCAGGCTGGTGCTGTGATCGCTTCCCTGGGGAGCCTCTTCCAGTGCCCAGCCACCCTCTGGCTGAAGAACCTTTTTCTAATATTCAACCTAAACCTTCTCTTGCACAACTTCAGACCATTCCCTCAGGTCCTGTCACGGGGCACCACAGATAAGGGATCAGTGTCTTCCCCTCCTTTAACCCTCACAAAGAAGTTGTGTTCAAGCTGAGGCCACCCCAGCTCAGAGCAGAGCGGGAGAATTCCCTCCCTTACCCAACTGGTGATGCTGTGCCTGATGCACCCCAGGACAGGGTTGGCTCTCCTGGCTGCCAGGGCACTGCTGGATCCTGTTCAAGTTGCCATTAACCAGGACCCCCAGGTGCCTTTCCATGGCACTGCTCCCAGCCTCTCATTCCTCAAACTGTTTGTACGTCCAGGGTTGCCCCACCCCAGGTGCAGAATCCAGCACTTGCTGTTGTTGAATTTCCTATGGGTGGTGATTGCCCAGACCTCTGATTTGTCTGGGTCTCTCTGCAGCCTCCCTGTCCTCAAGGGAGCCTGCAGCTCTTCCCAGTTTTAAATCATCTGAGAAATTGCTTAGTATCCCTTAGTAGCTGCTTTCACAAAATCCTTAATTATTAAAAAACACTGATGTCGAAATGACCTTCAAGTGTATAACTCTAAAAGCAACTTTTTCCAGTACTATGGCAGAATAGTAAAAAAGGTGACCCCACAGATTGTCTAGAGAGATAATCCTGAGTATGTTCAGTAATAACTGAACTAATTAGTAAAAAACTCTTAATATTTCATGAAACTCAATTAGTATAATAAACAGTAATACATAAACATCCCACATTTTTCAGATTAATTTAAAAAAGATTCTATTGGCACTGATTTGCCGTATATAAACAGTTGTTTTTTAAAAGTTGTATGGTGGTGGGATAAATAATGTCACTTGAAGGAAATGATAAGATAGCAAAAATCTGGAAAAAATGTTGTGATGAGAAGAGGCCACCTTCCAGTTCAATCATTCAATAAGCCTGTTTCTTTTCTTCTGGATTTTCCTGCCAAGCTGAAATACTGTGTTTTTAATATGTAATATATTGTACAGTAACATCAGTTAGTGTTCACACTGAATATGGAAACTTTAAAACATCACATATGGATACATAACAATGTACTATTAACATATATTAAGATAGTCTATTCAAAAGCATCATTCTGTGTCTGTGGAAATGAATAAGTGAATCAATTATTTCAGATCAGCTGTCAAAGAAGTAGAAAGAATAATTTCATTTCATCATAAAACAGTGCTGGCAGTTAGTTAACGTGACTTTTTTTTCAGGGAAATAACTAGGAGTAAAACTTTATTTCATATACAGAGGTATATTTTGTTAGGCTGAAAAGATTTTATTTATTTTGTATTATTTTTAAAAACTTTTTAATATTGTTCACGTGGTTATTCTGTGCTTACAAAATTAAAACCCAAAACCTAGTTTAGTTGACAGTTAACAGTTGACAGTTTAGTCAAAACATTCACATTTTCTTCACATGCAAACTTTTTTGTTGAAATTGTTGAAAGAACTTTGTAAGATTTTGGAAATTACTTGAATCCTACATTCCACGCACCCCAACACGGATTTATTCCAGTGAAAAACGCATTTTGTGAAAAAATACTACTAAATACTTCCCTTCTAGTGGTTGAACACCAATTACATCTGTCCCTAGCAGAATGACAGCCAGCAGGAAAATCTCCTTTATATGTTGATGAAGTATCACTATGGGTTAAGTTGGAATGCTGAAGTCATCCTGCACCTAATGCTTTTGAAGTCACTTAAACCATGATCAGGTTTTAGCCGTGGTGGCTACAGAAGCAGTTGTGCTTTGATCTCACAGCTTTTCATTACTTGGAAGTTCACAGTGTTTAGTGTGCCTGTAGCATGGTATGAGAGAGAAAGTACCACTCTCTCATCCAGCACATTCAAAAAGTTTGGTCTCTCGTACTGAGGCAGCTCTATTAACTGCAGTGAGACTGGCACGACTGAAAAGAGAAACCAGACCAGGAATTACCCTGTTGCACATACTTACCTTAGTTGCATATATTTATCTGTGTCTGTAAAATGCATCACATAAAAATGTACAGCCTGCCCAACAGTGATATATAGTGTCAGTTTAATGCAGTGCCCTGCACTTTGCATTCCTCCCTCCCGTTCCTATTATAGGTGACCATCACTAAACTTGGATTCAAGGTAACAAAGATTTTCCTGGCAGGGGTGCCTTTTTCTAAGCAGACTCCATGAGTAATTGTGTGGGCAGCTTTGGAGCTGCCTGTCATGATTAGACTGATGATGAGAAATCTGAGCTACCTTCTCCCCTTGCATGTCATTTCCTTTTAATTCATTTTGATTCAGGAACTGTATATATATATATATATATATATATATATATGCATATATAACCTAGCTATGAATAAAAATTAGCCCCTGTAAATCCAGTTACTGCAACAATACAAAAAGAGGTCTGTTGTAAGACAGTACAGGAATATGTGTAAACACTACAGATGTACAGGTGAAGCCTAAGCATATCCCCAGTTTTGATGTCTATATGCTTTTTTTTATGTATACAGCAGGGGCAGAATACACACATTTTTACCTTTGATTATATGAAGCTACACATTCATTTTAGATTAACAGAATTGAAATTATTTTCTTTCTGAAAAAGTCTTGCATTATAATGTAAAATCTGTAATTTGGAAAGGTCACAATCCTATATTTGGTCTCACTGAAATGTTAGTGGATAAAACTCATTTTTCATTCTCTAAGTGTTCATTTGTTGCTTTTATAATATTTATATTTCCATTCTGGTGGGAAAAAAAAATAAATCCTTGTCTCTTTCAATAAAACAGACAGAGATAGGAAGCCAGATAATTGCTGTGTGCTTGTACCTAACAAAGAGGGACAATAACAAAAATGTAATCTTTTGGAAGTAAAACCAAATTTAATTGTGAGGAATACTGATGTCAGGTGGAAGATGTGGGGTAGTTTCTGCATTTGTTTTCGACACCATCAATTTTCAGAGCAGAACACTGTGCTGTTTATAAAAAGGAAAGGTCTCTGCCTGGAGCTCACAGGCATTTTGAGTGAGATTAGTAGACACTGATGTGTGATTTATAAATAGGAAACTAGTTTAAAAGAGTGTGCCAATGTCAACTGTGCTGTCTGTGGTGTCTCATGGCATGGACAGGGATTTCCACCACCTATCTCAATGTGTTCTGATGATCAGGAGTGTGGAGTGTCTGAGGAGAGACATCTGAAGACAAGGTAAAGATGGTAGAGTTTATGATAAATTATTAAGGAAATTAAAAGGAAACTCTGCATGTTCCGATTTTACTATAGGACACATATACAAAGAAGAGAAGGCACAAATTTTGGCCTTGGGTCAAACACAGCTTCCATGAAGTGAGCGACAGTTTTGCAACTGGATCCTGCTTGCAAGATTTCAACCCTAATTTCACTCTGAAGCCCCTAGGAATATAGAGGTCAGTGCTTCAGCTTTTGTTATTAATATTTAAGGTTGTTGGCAGCCCCTCTTAGGTGCACAGAGTTCTAGTGTTTCCACTTGTTCTGGAACAGCAATTAGATTAAATCAGAAAGCAGCACTAGAAGCATGGTCATTTTAGGTGACTGTTCTGTAATAACCACACCTGGGTGAGCTACATGCTTGCTGTCTGTCTGTTGTGGGATTCTTCAATGGTGAGATTGGTTTTATTTTTTTTTTTTTTCAGTACTTAAAAATGTAATATTTTATTAATTGGAAATCTGCAATCTGGCAATTGTTCAGGACAGGAGGAACTATTTTTTTATGATGCCCAACATATGTTTGAAAATCAAGAAGGAATAACATATGTCGAGGGATTCTGCACTTTAAAAAGTCTTATGAAAGGGAAAAGATTACAATGACACACAATGAGAAAGTGTATTAAAATGAAAGGAATCCCATGAATATTCAGTCAATAACTCTTGTCACCGCTGATGTGCAGGAAGAGCTCCTGAGTGCTGAGCGGTATAGGTTAGGTGGGGAAAGACAAATAGTACATTTTTTACCTTTCAGATAGTTTGGCACAAAAAATATACATTAAAATTTAAGAGGCTGCTGTCAAGTACATAGCACATTGGAATCCACGTTTGCTTTAAACTTGTGTTGCACAGGATAGACATAATATTATCATAGAATTCTGTTTAATATTCAATTTTTTTTTTCAAAGCAGGTTTAATACTCATTTTTGTTACCTTTTTAGCAGCTCTTGACAATAAAGGGCACCATTCAACGTCAAATGTACATCTTGGGTCAGAGATAAAAATTCAAAAATGTATGGCAATGTCCACTGAATGAAGTAAAGATTAAAATTGTAGCAGGCCTAGTTATCTGTCTCTTAGTCCCTATGCTAAGCTTCTGCATTTCAAGATAAGCAGAATTTAATGGGAACCCTTACATTCCTGTTTTTTTTTTTTTTAAATATACATCTATAACACAGGGTTTTATTTACTTTCATTAGTATTGTTATGTCTTGCCATGTCTGTAAAATTGTATGATACAGTTGTTATGCTGAATAAATTTTATCTGGCTTAGACAATGAAATTATTTTTAAAACATTGTTCTTCATACATAAGAACAGAATGTTAGCTATTTAATGATCCATGTGAGGATCTGAAATTTCTGCTTCTCTAACAATTACGCCTTGCAGTTGCCTATCTGAAAGAAGAGGAAAAAACAGACAAGAGTAAAGGTTATACCTTTGACTGAAATATTCCCAAGAGTAGCTACTTCTACTTAACCGAGAAAGAAAACAAAATTAAAAAAAAAAAAAAAAGAAAAACCCAGCTGAAGGAGAGACAAAACATGCAAGACATGACTCTGAAAGTAATTTACAGACATTTACCTTTCATGACTTTTGCTGGCATCTCTGAGTATCATGGATTGCAATTCTACAATACACTCCAGTACAGAAATGTAAATACCAGTTTAGAAAGAACACAGGTTAACAGTGTCGAATCATTCATCTTTTGAAAGGCATCTCTAGTAAATATTCTATAAACATATGTCTTGGAATTAACACTTTTTCCCATACCAATACTATACCAAAGGTGTTCCATCTTGTTTCAACATATAAGAGTCTGGTGGGGGCAGTAGGTCCACACACATACATGTTTTATATAATCCTTTTACCTGAAGCAACATGCAAGTATATAATAAATGTATACCATTAGATGTCTCACTGTAAAATAAAGCCAAATAAACATGTAAATGTAAATTCTAAATGAAATAATATTTTTCTTGGTGTTAAACCACTAAAAATGGGGGTATCACTAAGTACATATTCTGAAAATTTCCGCAGTGAAGTCTTTTTTATTTATGCAGTTTATCTAGCAATTTGATCTGATGGAAAAAAAAGGCTTGAATTGGATCTGTTTGGCCTGTGTAACAATAGTTTTAAAATTTGAAGTAACTTTTTTTTTTAAGAGCAAGTTAAATATTTGAGGTATAAGAATTTATTATGTAAACACCAGCACATATTAAATGCTGCTTTATCTGAAATGAACAAATAGTACACAACAATACTTTTTTCTGTTCTCCATTATTTGCACTAGCTTACACTGAGCAAAATCTTTAATGCAATTTCCTATAAATAAATAAAAGTACACGTTCTGTAAAGCAAAATTATTGAACACAAAAAGTGACAATGAAAATAAGAAAAAAATGAACCCTGTGAACTCAGTAACAAAAAAAAATCACATAAATTATATGTCCATTTTAAACAATTTTGTATTTTCTGTAGACATTGAATAGTGGGGTTTTCATGCTTAATTTTTAATACCTGCCAGGATATCAATACTGGGCAAGATGCTGGTACTGGAGAGAGGATGATTATAAATCTATGAAATTCAATACAAAATGCAATACAAAAAATGATTGATTCTGGATTTTGCCATCACCTGCTATGCTCTGTATAGCCTCTGGCTTTCTAAACCCATTTGCCAGAGCTGTGTTTCTTTTTACCCTAGTGATGTTAAAAGAGTAAATTGGGCAAACCTTCCCCTTCTGTCTCTAAAGCTGGTTTCTTGGGGTTTTTTTGGTGTTTTTTTTTTTTTTTTCCTCTTTCAAAGCAGCAGACCAGAGGATAATTTTTGGGCTTAAGCAATAGTAATGTCTGTGCTGGGAGTTTCTCCTTTTGTATCCCAAATGCTGATAAGAAAGGGAAAGGGAATCTCAGCACCAACACTGGCAATGTGTGAGGCAGCCTCCAACACAGGATGGAGGCCTCCAGCAAGAACTCCAGCTCCCCTATGAGATCAGATAACCTGCAGAGGAAGAGGCAGCCTGAAAATACAGAACTCAAATTATATCTCTCTTTCAAACAACACTTTTTTAGTACTACAATACCTTCTAGCATTTAGATGTTCTGATTCAAATAATGTGTGAGACTTAGACAGCATTGCTCATCATATGTATGTTTTCGGATT
Source organism: Brachypodius melanocephalos (assembly GCA_013398615.1). Lineage (NCBI taxonomy): Eukaryota > Metazoa > Chordata > Aves > Passeriformes > Pycnonotidae > Brachypodius > Brachypodius melanocephalos. The sequence goes on from VZSR01003803.1 coordinate 26,856,243, forward strand.
GTCAACTAAAGCATGTATATATATTAATGGACAGATAAGAAATACTCATGCATATATGTTAGGACATGTCTATTTAAAAAAATCTTTTGTTTTACTCAGCTTGTTGCTATAAACATTTGCAGACTCAATGAGTACAAACTCCTGAACACATGTAGGTGCCACCTATAAGATTTACCAATAATTTCTCAAATATGTTGTTGACTGACTCACCAGTACGACATGATATAACAGGACATCAACAAAACCTCTGGTCTGAATCTGTAGAGTGGCATGGATTTTGTGTAGTCAAATCATCCCAAAAAGCTCTAGCCAACTCTTGAAGAAGTCATCACTCGAATTGGTGCAACCAGGTTCCCACACAGAGCCACTGGACAGAGACTACCTGAATCAGGAGTAAAACACTGATATAAAGATTGTATTTACACACACAATTGCGTATAAAAAGCTAAAGAGAGAAACATATACCTTATTACACATATGTCTGTTCCACATGAAGGATCCTTCAGTATGAATTCTGGCTTGGAGCTAATGTATAAGCCCAGTCAATTGCAGGGTTATATCTTCTTGTAGATGAGATGACAAGGAATGAAGCTGCAACAGCTAAACAGGCTTATGTTTGTTGCTGCCCAATGCAGCACCAGCAATTATACAGTGCTGATTGACTCCAGCCACTGAGCACAGAAAACCTCTCTCACTCAGCTCTCACTGATGACCAGAATGCAGGAAACACATCTGAATAGGAAGATGGTTGTTCAGAACCCAAGTAAAAAATGAGGAGAAAAAACAGCCTTAGACACATTTTCACTCTGAATTTAAAATTCACACCCCAAAATAAAGCTGTCTCAGAAAACTTTCTTGATTGAATTAACCTATTTACAATGTTTGAGTTCTATGCAGTTTTTCTTTAACTCAGATTGTTTACTCAGACTACTGTGAATCCTCTAACTATTCTGCAGAAAATTCATAAGTATGCTATTACAGGGAAAAATGAAACCCGTAAATCATGTGTCTCTGTTCAAGACAATACAAAATTAAGCTGAAGACAGAGTTTCTCTCATGATCTACAGATATATAGCACAAATGTTAGTGAACTGATGCTTTTCGAAAGATGCACAACTTGCTCTGGGCATAAGTGTTAGGTCTGACACTTCCCTGAACTATCATTACCCTCTGAACATTCACTGTGGTCACCACAGAAATCCCCAAATGACAGCTGATTTCCTTGGAACTGGCTGCCCTGGTTAATATCGAGCTGGCTACTGGTAAACAAGAAAGGATTCTATTAGTGAGCACTTTGACAAAAAAGTGAAGAAGAATTAGGATGAATGAATATAATTCAATATATTAAGCTGTATCCTTAGAAGTATCAGATAAACTCCATCTGAAAAGAGCAAGAGAGAAAAAAAATATCCACCGTGGAGCCAAAATTCTTCCAAAATGTTGGTCTTCTAAGAGGGTGTGCTACCCATTAGAGCAGCAGTGGACTTGAGGAAGCATGTGATGATATCTCCTGGGGAAACAAATCTCTCAACAGACTACAGACAAGAACAAGAAGTACCCAACAGACATATGCTTTATGCGTCTTGGAAGGGTTTTCTTACCTTTAGGAAAAAGAAAAAAAGAAAACCTCAATTGTTTTGGGAGTCATAGAATGAGGAAAAGGATAAATAGAGTATCTAAACCCACTAATCATTATAGGCAAAAGTAAAAAAATAAAATATTTTGAACAAAACCCCAATGAACATCCATCCATCCGTCCATCCGTCCGTCCATCCATCCATCCATCCATCCATCCATCCACCCACATACACACACAAAAAGGACCATTTATTCTACCTTCAAGGCTGGAAAACAGTTCTCCTAAACTTCTTTCATCAAGAAGACTACACATCCTCAGCCAGCATGTACAGTGAACGCCTTAACGAGCAAGACCAGAAATTCCCTGGGTACTAGAAGCTGTGTTGACCCTCCAAGCAAAGATGGACTTTATCTATCTTAGACAATCACAAAGGGCCACCTCTGAGCCCATGCCATGAAAATCTTGCTACCTAAATGCGATATGTATGTTAGTTTTCATTGCACATGTGGAGGCAATGTATATGAATGCAGCAACATTCATGCAGAGCTGCTTTATTGAATGATGAGTAATTTAGATCCTTGAGAGTCTGATCTTTATATCTGTTACACAGTTGTAAAAAGCTTTAGGTAATCAAAGTCCATTTCCAGGGGGTTACACACAGTACTACATTACTAGAGAAAAATAATAAAGAAATATGAAACACACAATCCATACATCGTCTCAAGGAAAAAAAAATATGATTAGAGTAAAACTTTTTTTTTTTTTTTTTTTTTTTTTTTTTTTTTTTTTTGTGAGGGCTTATCTCTCAGTAGTAGATATTATTAATTTAAATTTGAACACCATTTCCAAAAGCAGAAAATTCCCAAAGTAACAAAAATTCACCAGAGCCCTCAATACAAAGCAGAAGGTGTAATATCCTGATAAATAAACACAAAATCAGAAAAAAAAAAAATGAAAATGATAAAACAGAGTCAAGGGAGCTTCAGCTTATTTGTAGCAGGTGAAGGTCTTGTTCATATAATTGAAACGTTCACCATTAGACCAAAGTATATTTTTCTTAGGTGGAATTCAAGCTATTTCTCCTCAAAGTACCTGAACTGAAACACGTCACCTCCAACAGTTCTACAGAATTTTTTGCCTGAGGATGGCCTTTGCAACGAGACACATATATATATATCTATATTCATACCTGGCAAGCAAACCTAGCTTCTTCCAGAAAGATTCTTTGCTTCTGTTTAAATGTCAAAAGTAGCCTACAAAACCAAACTGTTGCCAAACCCAGACTGTGTGAATGTCACAGTGATGCGTGTTACATACTTACTGTTTACTCATTTTTTATGCATGTCAAATTCTGTCAGATTCTCCTTAAAGAAATTCTGTATTTCAGAAGCAGCTACCTGCAGCCTACAGTAAAATAATACTCGTGCTCTGCATGGGTCAGTAGCTACCAGATTTTCCCACCATTAGGATGAACAAAGACACTTTGCACACCTATTTCTCAAGATGTGTTTAACACATCTGAGTTTCTATTATCAGAAAAAAGACTTATTAAAGTATTTCAGACAAATTCATTCAAATTACTATTTTTCTTACTTCTACATATAGTTAACATGGGTGATTTTTTGGTGTCTTTGATATAACTAGGTTGTGGGTTGGTTTTTTTTTTGTTTTGTTTTTGGTTTTGTTTTTGTTTTTGTTTTTGTTGTTGTTTTTGTTTTTGTTTTTGTTTTTGTCATGGAGAGATCTCTTGGACTATTAACATCCAATTTCTAAAGATCAAATTATTATATCCAGTGGTATCAGAAGGCTTGCTATGCCACTACTTTCCACATATGAGCTTTTAAGAATTGAAGTATATTGTTCTAGGTAAGAAAAATTTTCAGATTAAAACTCATGGTTATATCATGTAAGCCCAAAGCTGATAGTCTTGTGTCTACATGAAGTCTGATGGAATCACAACTCCTCAGGCACAAAAGGAGTGTAAGTTGGTGTCCATTTATAATCATACCACTCTTGTGATAATTCAACACAGTGAAATAAGAAAATATCATATTCTGTCTACTTAAGAGATTATTTTTTGATGTGTGTGTTCCTTTAGCTTCTTCTCTTTTCGGGTTTGTAAATTACTGCTTTGACTAATAAATCACCTTCTGTTGGCGTCAACAAAACCCCCAAATCCTCAGCCACACAAATATTTGTACTACCTTTAGGTGGCAAGGTATTTGAGGTGTGGGTGGGAGAGGTGACCCTTCATGATTACCCTTCAAGACAGGTAAAGTCTACCCGTAGGTAGTAGGGCAGCACAGCTTTCAGTGATGCCCACTGAGAGGATCAGAGACAATGGACACTCACTGTAATATAGGAAGTTCCATCTGAACATCAGGAAATATTTTTCACTGTGGAAAAAAAATAACTTAGGTCAGGTAGACTAAGCATTGAAATAGACTGTACGTGGAGGCTGTGGAGTCTCCCTCCTTGGATATGTTCAAAAGCTTTCTTCAACCAGAAACACTTTAACTGTTCTTTTTTTTTTTTAACCATCCATGTTCTCCAAAATTCAAGCAAATGCACTGACTTTGGTCAAATAAGACCTGGAGAAAGGTCAAGAGAAACACACTCAGAACAGATTTGACAAGCCTTTCTCCTGAGCCTGGGCAAACTCAAGACAAAGTTTGTGGCCTGTTACTAACACTGGCAATACTGTATTATGAGCCTATATGGCTGCAATCCATCACAGTAAAGCAATCAGGAACAAGGGGTCCAGTCGTCCAGACCACATCTTTCAGCCCACACCACTCAGTAACAGCCCTTTGGATATGTGCTTTGGAAAAATTTCTGGCTGGGTAATCAACCATTCATGACATTCCCAACCTAGGGAGTCCCAGAGCATTGTTTTGTGATATACAAAGAATTTCTGAAATCCCTGGATGTTGACTTTCCCCCCTATACCCTCATGCTTTATAAACTTCTACACGCACTGTAAAGGCCACATTCCCTGCTGCACTATGGCCTTTGGAAAACAGATCTGCATGGATGGGTGAAGACAAACATGAATTCCTCTACTTGTACATAACCTGAAGGATGTGAATCAGTGCCTGTTGATTCAAAGATTTGTGTCTTAATCAGTGCAGCACTGTAGTTAATGGCAGCAAATTCAGAATATATGGATACCAGGGAAATACAAAGAATTTCACTAAAAAGGTGTAAATCTCCCATACTAGAGCTGAATGACATGTCTTTTATCAGGGAGTCACCTGCTTTTACCTATCCATGTAGACAGATGTAGGTCTACGGATACACAGCACTAGAATGTGTCTTTCTTCCAAATTTTCAAAGTGAGCTGCTGAAGCACCATATCCATATCTGGGCAGTAGATGGAATAACTGGGCATCTATAAATCACTATTTATTGCCAGCATGCCTTATAAAAACCCTGTGTTTTCATCAGGCTGCCTGAGGAAATACTAGCAACTGTACTCCTAGTCTCTTTGCAGCCACTGGAATTGAAACTACAATTTTTTTGGATACTCAATGACCTACATATTGAAAGACCAGGAAACAATACTGCTAATTGCCAGTAAGGTCCCATCTACTGACTCCTTTCCTCATTTTTCAGCATTTTTCTTCTCAAATAGTACTGATAGATGATTAAAAATATTAGACAGAAAAGTATATGGCTTGCGGGAATTTGTAAAATACCTTCCTACTTGTTAAGGACATCTATAAGAAAAAACTCTAACAGCAGACTCATAACAGAGTTTCCCAGAGCTGGAAGAAAGATTGTAATCCTAACTCTCACTCATATAATATGGTCAGAAAAATACGGGAAAAAAAAGATCTTTATATAGGAATTGATATTGCCACAACAACTCCAACCTGGAATTTGCAAAATTTTTGTCAGTTAATAAACCTTCTCAAAATAGGCACTGATTATTAACTTAAAAATAGTTGAACAAGTGGAAATAATGCAATATCCTATAGCCTATGAACTAAGTGGAAATTCAATGTTTATAAACAATGTGTGTGGTTTTGATTGTTTTAAATGTCTAGATCTGAAATTTAGAGTAGAGTTGCTACTTTATCTATCACAGAACTGTAAGAAATTGACATGTAAGAGGACATATTTAACTTTTTATAAATATTTTTGAATAGCTTTAAAGCCAAATTAAAATAAAAACAATTTTTTCTCTTAAAATAAGAGATACAACGAGGCATTTTCATCTGGTTTTTGTCAAGTCACATCAAATTATGTCACATCACAGAATATGTAATACTAATACAAGTGAAATGTCTGCACATTTGTGTATGTAAATGTCTGTAAATTTAAAGGAGTAATTTAAAACAAAATTTTAAAAAGGTGAAAGAAAGTAAGAGATATAACACTTAGATTTCCTTATTCTAAACACATGTCTGCTTTCTTGTCGCAGACAGATGTCCCTATATTCTCAGAGTAGGTAGCAGGTACTTCATATCCAGATGGTTACAAATAATATTGAAAGGAAAAAAAAAATCCCCCCCAAAAAAAAAAAAAAAAAAAAAAAAAAAAAAAACAAAAAGAAAACCAACCCAAACCAAAAAAAACAAAACACAAACACCAACCTCACCCCCACGCCCCTCCTTACAATTCCATTGAAATGCCACTTACTTCTTTCTTGTAATGGGTCTTGACAAGAAGATGTTCATGCTGTGTGACTTTGAAAATGCCCTTTTCTGGCAGACAGCTTTCTTGCCAGTGCTACTCTTTCTGGCTTTAAACAACAGGAACAGGGCCAATTTAAAGTCCAGGGATTAACTAATTTGAGATGCACAGGCTCCTCATGAAGCAATTGTTCACTTGGATGGACATACTGTCTTCATTATTCCATAGATTTTGAAGAACTTATGTATTCAACAACTGAGGTACATTCTTTGCACTGTCAGTAAAACAAGTGATGTGATTGTCCAAAAAAAAGAAAGCACATTTCTGTTTCAGAATGCATAGTGGGATATTCCAGCCCACACAGATGGGAATGCAGAAAACATACGTATATACTAGGATTAAATTATATCCTGTGGATAAGTTGGAGAAATTTAAAACAAATAGAAATTTTCAATAGCCTTTGAATAGGATGCTCTGAAGATGTGAATATATGCTTTATTTATCTTGTTCAAAATATGGAGATTAATTCTTTGCTTCTTTTGAAGAATTTTCGCATTTCCTATCCTTGTTCAAATTATTGGGTAACCTTGGTACTTCTCCCCCAAGCAATTTGCTTAAGTGTGCTAGAAATACTTGCTACCCTTCAAATAGATTACATTTTTTAAAAAGTAATGGGGAAGTAGTAGAAGGCTAAGGAATAAGGGAAAGCAAAATAAAAATAAAGATGACCTCTTGTCCTTTAAAACCTATGGAATTATTATTGAAATGAATTTGAAAAAAAAATTATTGTTCTATATTTTAAATTACTGATCAGTCAATGATTTCAATTTTTCTCCCTAAGTTCCTACCAGTAATACAAATTCATCTTACAAATTAAGGATATTGCAACTGGTACCTCAAATTTCTGAAACTGTAATCTGCTTCCAAATGAAGGCTAGTACTAAACCCAAAAGACTGAAATATGAAAGACAGAGCAACATGATCTTGATTATTTAGAAGGTAAACTTTCTTAGACTAAAACTGTATCAATGGGAATATTTTAGGAGAAATTAGATCAACCCCCTAAAATTTAAGCTTTTGATATGTTAATCAAATTTGTATCTCAATGTGTTTTCTAATCTAGCCTAGTCTTCCATCCACTGTGCTTCCTCATGGACGTGGATTTAGACTGATCTGCAGAAATGCCTTGGATGGAAGAGTCCTTCAAAGTTTAGCATTTCTAATTTATGTTGTCGGAGCACAGTAAAATCATGGAAAGTATGCAATCCACAAACCTGTCCTAAATCCGGCTTTTCCAAAGGAGTGCAAGAAGCCTTGGAATTCTGCTTATATACCCTTCAAGAAATTATATTAAATCTTTCAGCAACCTACAGATGTCTACTTCTTCTTATAGAACAGAAATTTTTCAAACTTTAACATACTGTTGGGATTATATTTCAATCTATTTTTTCAGGTATAAAAATAGGATGGACACTTGAGACTAAATCAAATAGGGAATAAAAATTTTCATTACAATATAAAAATATTTTTATTGGACAAATGGCACAATTTCCAGTGACTACTATGCTAGACTGTACAGACACTTTAGTTAAACAGAAGGAGAGAAGGAGAAACAGACATGCAGACAGATGATCTGGTAACTCTGCCAACTGCTTACTCACTTCTTTTAATAACACCTAAAAGTAACAATCTGCTGTCTAGCTAACAGTATCCAATTTCATTCTGTAATTTTCTCTATGGGTTTGTTGCATCATATTCAAATACTTCAATATAAATCTGTGGTCCTGATGATCTGGGTTTGATTAAAAAAAAAAAAAAAGCCCTCATTTTGCTGTGCTGATGTGCTCAGATAGGTCCTAGTGTACAGAATCAGAGACCACAGAGCTGTATTGTTAGAGCAGTACAAATAAACTAGCTTTACTGACAAAGTTTAAACTGTATTATATTGTTTCAGCACATTGTTACAACATATTGGGTTTGATATCAGTATCACAGAATGGCTGAGGTTGGAAGGGACCTCTGGAGGTTGCTGGGCCCAGCCACCCTGCCCAAGCAGGGCCACCCAGGGGCTGCCCAGAGCAATGTGCATTGGGCTTTGGAACATGTCCAAGGAAGAAGACTCCACAGCCTCCTGGGGCAATCTGTGCCAGTGCTCAACCACCCTGACCTCAGTTAATCTTTTTCACATTGAAAGGTGTTTACTGATGTTTGGGCGATTTCAGTGAGAGTCCACTGCCTCTGGTCCTCTCACTGAGCATCACTGAAGAGATCCTGGCTCCATCTTCTTCACACCATCCCTCAAGCACTTATGCACATTGATCAGATTACCCCTGAGCCTTCTTTTCTTCAAATTAAAGAGTCACAGCTTCTCTCTGTCTTTCTTCATATGTCAGGTACTCCAGTCCCTCCATGGTTTTTGTGGCCCTTTGCTCTCTCTTCTCCAGTATATCCATGCTTCTCTTGGACTGAGGAGCTCAGACCTAGACATATGTGTGGTCTCAGCAGCACTGAGTAGAGAATATGAACAGGAAGGGTCTCATGGTATGAGTTATATACCCCAGCTTCATTAAAACACCTTGGGACAGAATACATCCTTCCATCATTTCAAGCACTTGGAATGAAGATAAAACTTCCATGTGGGTGCAACATGGATGAATCCCTTCATATGCTTGTATTCCTGCTATTGTATGTCAATATGGTTTAGTGTTTCCAATAAACCACTTAATGACCACGATACTCCTGTATGATTTCAGTTAAGATAAATGGTGAAAGGTTAAGGTATGAGATTAATGTGCTGTTCATAGAAATCAGCTCTCAGTCATGAAACAAAAGCTGTTAAATTTCCATTATGCCTCCATGGAGGCAAAGGTTGAAAGCTGAGCTTTAATCTACTCAGAACCAAAGTAATCCACACAAGAAAGTTAAACATTAGGAATACTCTTATTGCAAGGACATCATAAAAAAACCCCAAAACACCAAAACCCAATCAAACATGAAAACTCCAAAGGATTCAGGCATGAAATACCCTAAATATGTTGTGAAACAAATGTATTTTTAAACAGCTTAAATAACTTAAATGCTGACTGAATTCTCTAAAGGAAGTGAAGCAGATATTCTTTTCTCTTCTCTTGATAAAATTATTTCTTCCTGGTGTTCTCTCCCACCTGAATACATACACACAAGTGTTAACATCATATTTGTTCAATGTTTCGAGGGTTTCAGGAAGGGTGAGGTAAAAAAACAAAAAAACAAAAAAACAAACAAAAAAAACCCCAACAACAACAAACTTTAGCTGTTTGGAAGCTAGCCATTTTTTATTCACTAGATGTTTAAATTTCATATATGGTAAGTAAATAGAGCCACTAACAAGAGTGAGAATAACCTAAAATCAGTGTAGAAGTTCTGTATTTCTCAATTTCTAGAGGTTCTTATTTTGTGTATAAGAAGCCTCCATAAACTACTCAAATGCTTAATTTTTAGGTGGTAGCAAGATTTTTAAGATCTTTAATTAAGTAACATTAATCTCATTATTACTTTCTGCTTAGATGTATCTTGCTTGTTACAAGTGTCCTTATGTAGAATGACAGAACTAGAAGAAATCTCAAAAGCTACAGCATCGCTTCTTTTTCAATGCCCTTTTCCTTGCAAGAGCCAAGCACTCGAAGTAATTCAATGTGTTTCTTTACTTTAGAATCTGATCAAAGGCCTAAAGTCAGTTGAAGGCATGCTGATAATTCAATGGGCTATAAATCCTATTAATATTCCCTCTATCATCCTTATTGCTTTTTCTCTTATTTGGGATACCAAAGACTGGGAAAAAAATTGTTATCTAAAACTACTGTTTCAGTTCCTCTCCAACAAATAACATGGAAAATGATAAAATTTATGAGTTGGGTTTCTTTTTCATTTAGATTTTCTTTTTAAGATGAACATAATATACCCACGTTGACAGTGATAAAATGTAATGGAATACTTTGTTACGATAAATAGAGACTCAAAAATAACCTTTTAGATCAGAAATTTTTCACTGACACTATAAAATTTACTTATTTACTGATTAGAGGCATTATAAACTATCCATATATACTTTAAGTTGATAAGGGTCTGAATGGCGTGCTGTAGTTGAGATACTGGTATATCAGCTCCAAAATATTTTTTTATTAAAAATCTTTTTATATTACATACTGTTTTGTTCTCTCATTTGAACCAAGAACTTCTTAAACAAGGCAGTATTTTCACTGCTGAAACAGAGTCATAGTTATGGAGGAGAAATATATTTCCTCATTATTTCTCCACATAAATTTGGAAGAGAAAATCCGAGGTGTTTTGGCTAGATTTGAAACTCGGATGTTCATTTGATAAAATGTTCATAGCACTCCTGCTGAAATCAAGCTATACTAGTGAGCCTAGTAGCAGATCTCTCCTTATTGTTATATTTCCCAAGCTATTGGTAGCACAGGACTTTGTTAATAGATGAAAAGGTGAATTTCTTTGCTTTGTTAAGTTTTTGTTCGTGTAAGTCTGTTAAGGTTGAGGAAGACTTTCATCTCTCTTAGTGATAGAGAATATGAGTCACGGTTCATTAGACTGAAATACAGTAATAAAAAGTTGATAGTAGTTTCTGTAAGCCAAAAGAAAATAAGGCATGAAATAAGATTAAATATTCCAAAATATTAAATTACCTAGGAACCTAAAATCAGTGTTTAGACGTATGTTATTATCTTGGATCCTATATAGATCTGGAAAACAAGAATTCTCAGTTCTTGCTCTTGCTCTCTGAACAGTCATTCTGGGTTCCCTGAATGGGACTCGTCTTATCTTCCTTAAACATCCACATTGAATCTGAATTAATAAACCAGAGCTCTCTTTATAGTTGGTAGAGAATAATAGGCACTCTCAGGGCGCAATTCATCTGACCTACTTCAGATGCCTATTTTAGGATAAGAAGAATTGTGACCTAGAAGTGCCTGTTTCTCTTCTTTGACTTCTAAGGAGCCTGAAGTGATTAGCTCAGGTGCAGTCCTAATGTGTACATTTAGCCAAATTAATTCCTCCTTTTTTCTGTGATTTATATCTTTGGGAATTTTGTATACCAAAGCACTTATCCATACTTATCTGACTTTTCTTCATCAAAAAAATCTATCTGTGCAAAAACATTTCTTGTGTTACCACTTATGCTAGTGCTTAAGTTTTCACCTTATTATCAGAAATACAATTAATTTGCAAAGAGATAAAATATAGCAATATAATTCTATATTTAGTCAAGTGAACAAACCCTCTAAAATAAAGGGTAAGTTATTGGAACTCAAAGATAACATGACATTATAACTTACGATTAATACAAACAGACTAAACACCCAGCTGTAGGTATTCCTGGAGGAAATAATGAAGGATTATCTCTCTTTCACCTAACTCCCCATTATCTTTCTTAGCTCTGGTTCCCAAAAGCCACATGCCAAAATCTATATTAAGAGCAAATCCCATTTAAAAACCTCAAAACAGCAGGGAAGAATGTACCCATCTTGTGGGGAGCTCTACTTGCATATTTTTACTCATCAATTGATGGAATGGAGTTCTGGTCACCTCTTTCTCTGACTGACACAGCAGGAAGGGCCACCTGTGATGCCCTTTCACTTCAGGCTGCAGCTGTTCATAGGAAGCTCTGAAAGAAAAGCCATAACAGGCAGGTGAACACTTTATATTGAAGTATTAAAGATAACTTAGTACTTTTTCTTATGTCTTTCCTCATACACACACCATTGTTTATAATCTGTTTTTCATGGGTTCAGCTGATGTTTTAAAACAATTTACATATAACATGAGAGAAGTCAGCCAACAATGAATTTCTGAGGCAGGATGTACTACCTGTGTCAAGCAGCACTTTCAATCAATTAAAGTGGCAGACTTTACAACTTGCTAACAGGAAGATCTCTGACAGGACTTTGTGTATGGGGTTTTAAAGTCATTAAACACCACTGCTGAGTCAATATCTAAGTTCAAAGTACACTATTAATGGGAAAAGCTAAGCATACCTAGAAAACTTGCAAAATATAGGGAGCTAATGTCAGAGAGTTCAAAAAATGATAACCTGCTCTTCGGAGTTTTTGTCTTTCAAATTATTTTTTATACTTTTATTATTTATTTAATTATTTATTTAAAAGATCACTTCTATTTAATTTTTTTGTTTCTTTCTCCTTTCATTTCAAGTTTCTTTTGCTCTGCTTAGCTCCACCTGCTTACTGGAAAGACATTTTTATGCTTGTCTGTTTCACTCTTTGGTTTACTGACCTTTGATTTTGTACTGAATTAGATCTGGGCACAGGATGATGTTTTTTTACCCTTTCCTAGTTTCTATGGAAAAGAAAGCATGGTGAAAGCCACTGCACTCTTCAAAGAGTTTGGTCTACAACTCAGAATTTCCTATTTCAGCAATGTGTGTGACTAGCTAACAAACAGAACAAGAACAGAACAATCTGTACTTCCAAGAAATTTTTTTCCATTTTGAAATTTCATTTATATTTGCTGCTTGTAGCTAAGACTCAGACTCCTCAGGCCATGTAGCTGTCATACAAGTCAGTAATTATGTTATACACAATCTTTATTTGTTTGGGAAAAGTAAATATTGCAGCTTTTTGTGAAGGCAACTACAGAACCATATTGTTTTCTTATCTGCCCCTAGAATGAAATAGAATAGGTGTTTCTGTACTTTTTCTTTCTTTTTTTTTTTTCCTAATCCAAATATATTAGTTGAAAAATGTTATACTGTTTTAATGATGAATAAACTAGAATAATCCAAACCTTATTCATAGTGGAATGTATGTGCATGCATTGTTTCTGTAATTTTTTTCTGAGATTTGAGACTTTATGTATAATAAGAACAAAAAACATGCTCTGTTAAAAATAAATAACCTAAATCTGAGGTTGAAGATTTATTTTTCCATGAAATCACAAATCCTATATATACCTGAGCCCTATGTACTCAGGAGTCTACTATAGATAACTGAGCCAGGACAATGATGTCAGTGAATTAGTCTTTAAAGAACTAAGAGACACGTCAAAATCAACTGCCCTTGTCCTTACAGGGGTCTTCAAGCCACTGAATGTTAACTGGTAAGACCACATAGCTGGCACAAATAGGTCCAGAAGATTCCTAAAACACTTGGATGAAAGTTTTGTAGAGGGAGCTGACAAGGGAAAATAACCTCCTTGAATTGTTGATTGTTAACAGAGGGGTGAGTGAAAAGGTGATTCCTGGCTGTCTTGGACAGAGTGACTATGAAGCAAATTAATTTAAAATCTCTGTTGATAGGAGGAAAAGTGCCAGAAGAACATCAAGCCTGGATATGAAGAAAGCAGACTTCTGGCTGCTCAGGGATCTGGTGAGTAAAGGCCCCTGGGAAAATGCTTTTGAAGGTTCTGGCATCAGTCAGTGCCAGTCATTGTAAGCACCACCTCCACAGGACACAGGAGTAGGCAATTCCAAAATGTCAGAAGTCAAGCAGTTGAGAGAGAAGACTGGCTTGGCTGAGAAGGGTTCTTTTGTAGCTAAGGCAAAGGAAAAAAAAAAAAAAAAAAGCCCAGTGGAATTGGTCAGAGCACTAAGCCTGACAGAGTTCAAGATATATTCAGACATCTCTCTCAGGAGGCATGTGGTGTGATTCTTGGGGCTGTCCCATGTAGGGCCACAACTTGTGTTTTGACGATCCTTGGGGCTGCCTTCCAATGTAGGATATTCTATGATTCTATACGTATTTATTGAACAATTACCTGCAGGTTTAAAGCAGAGTAGCAGCAAGACATGTTCTTCTAGAATTCTTCTAGAATTTTTCTAGAATTCTTCTAGAATTTCATCCTTGGAAAACTTCCCCTTGCTCGGCATTGATTCCTATCAATAATATCCTTAAGGGAATATATACCTTCCCTCACCTCCTCTTTGAAAGTTTAAGCTGGATCTCTATGAATGATCCCTTATTTTCCAGAAAATGTGGCAATCCTTTTTTTCTTTCAATACTCTTAGGCCAGTGTTTCATTTGGTTCCATTTAAACAGAAAACTACTACTTCTTTGGGAAGTGGAAGGAAAATGTCACCATTTCCTCATAGTAAATTATATATACTGCCTTGGGAAATAGCATTTTTGTGAATGATCAAGAAACAGGGTTAATGGTTAAACGTGTTTGAGATGAGTCCCTGCCATTTTTTTGCCCCCTGTTTAAATGAAGGTGCTGGCAGAAGTTGTAAAGCTCTTTTTTTAACCAACCTAAAAGATGAACCTAAATATGCACAAAAAGAAAGTTAGAGCATTTCTTGGAGATGACTTGGCAACCAAAATCTTAGTTGAAAAGGCTTATCAAGCCAAGCCATTCAATTACATTAATCCTTCTTAAATTCTTTTAATAAGGTAATTATTGCTATTATCAACTGGGGGAAAGAAATCTGTGTGCAGAGTTGGAGACAACGTAATCAATAATGAAACTTGCATCCTGCCTCTTTTGTTAATCACTGTTGAAACTCAAGGGAAAGAATGAAGCAGTATCAGTAACCATATATCAAACGCACAGCTAAATAACATTATCCCTGACCAAACCCATGCTGGTGTTTTTCTGCCTAGATATTTGCTCTATAACTAATTGGACAGCCAATTTAACATCTTTATGAATGAGATAATTTAGGATGTTTTCTTACTGCTTAGAATCAATAAAAAAGAAAAACACTTTTTTTCTTTTAATTGATTTAATTAAATGCCTCACCATTCAACCTCAAAAACTAAATAAACAAAATACTTTAGGGAATGACTTCCTATATTTTCCTTTTATGAGTAATGGCTTAGTATTTCTCAAAATTTTCCATTGTATTTGCTTTTTTTTTTTGTTTTTAACAGCTTCTTTAAACTTCATCAGCCTGCAAAAAAAAATTGCATTTATCAAAGATATTTTTTTTATTTTCACTGAAAACATGACATGCACTTGCTGTACTATTGCTTACAGTTAGTACATCCCAAATGCACCACTTAATGTCTGTCTTTATTAAATTTCACAAGGTTTCTGCCCATCTATTTTCTAGCTTTTTCATGTCCCTCTGAGTAACATTCATGCCCTCCCTATTGACTACTCAGCAAAATTTAGTGTTTCCTCCCTGGAATACATTCATCCCAAACAGCAATAATAAAAATTTTGGTCCCATTATTGATACTCAAGGGAAAACCCTGTTAACTGACCTCCAGCTGGACTTTGTACCTGCTGATTACTATTTCTGAATTCTGATTACCATTTCACCAGAAGTCTCACAAAAAAACTCTGTTGTTACTGAAGCACAGTTTTTCTTGTCAAATCTATGCCGACTATTTGCAATCACCTTAGTCTTTTTCAGGTGCCAGAAAACAGCTTTTGAAGATTTGCTCCATCACCTTCCCAAGGGCAGAGGTAAGGTTTATTGGCACATAGGTAGGTGGATATGATGTTTACATGTCAAAGTGTTAGTAGTGCAGGTCCTGCAGAGGTGGCACCTGTGAGAAGAGAACAGAAGCTGCCCCTATCTTGGAAAAAGCCAGTTCCAGCTAGCTCTAAGATGAACCTGCCACTGGCCAGAGCTGAATCAATCAGTCAATGCCTCTGTAACAAAATATTAAAGAAAGGGTAAGAAACTGTCTTTCAACAGCTCATAGAGATAGGAGTGAGAATATACGAGAGAAATAGCTCTGCAGACACCAAAGTCAGTGAAGTAGTAAACAAACAAAAGGTGAATTAGGGCTTAAATATTTCATCATCAATGGGCAAACCATCCTCATGGACAAACTGTCTTGCAGTTGTCTAGATGTGAAGAACTTTCTATCTGAAAAAAGAAATACCCATGTCTCTCCATCTCTACCTGAAATTTGTGGGTTCTATCCATTACTGAGATGGGACCGTCACGCGATTCAAACAAGAAGTATGATATCTGTAAAGTGCCAGTAGCTGCCTTGTGAAATAAAGCAAGGAAAATTCCAAACCAAAAATCGCCACTTCCCCTCCACCCAGTTTATGACACAAAAATTTATATGCATGAAGACAAGCATAGATACAAACTGAAAATTCAAGTTTATGACATAAAGTTTTGTAGTCAAATGAAAACCAGATGGCAGAATACCTCCCTTTCAGTGGTTTTAATATGAAACTGGGTAGATTTATATTGGACATAGGGAAGATATTTTTATGATGAGGGTTATGAGATGCTGGAACGGGTTGCCCAGAGAAGTTGTGGTTGCTTCACATCTGAAGGTATTCAAGGCCATGTTAAAGGGGTGTTTGAGAAAGTAGATTTTTTGAAAGATGTCTCTACCCCTGGCAGGTGGGTTGGAGCATTAAGGCCCCTTCCAACTAAAACCATTCTGTGATTTGTACTGTGATTCTACAAAATTTCAGGCAATTTGTGTGTTTGTGGTGTTGTTTTTGTTTGTTTGTTTGTTTTGGGTTTTTTTTGTTTTTGGGGTTTTTTTTTTTTTTGTTTTTTTTTGTGTAGTGGGTTTGGTTTGTTTGTGCTTGTAGGGATGGTTGGTTTGTTTGTTATCAAGCCTCTAAAAATTCCTTTGCTTTCAAAATATTTGAGTTCTTTAAACAAAACTCATTTCCATTAAATCTGACCAGCTAGAAGTAAACAACTCGGATGCAGAGAGGACAGCTAGGTGTTTCTATATATAATTACCAGCAGCAGTACACTACATGGAAAAAATGATGAATAACAGCATAAATAATAAAATTATCTGCAAGGATCAGCTAGCAAAACAAAAATGCCGCTCAAACTGGTAGACCAAAGGCGTCTTTTGTGACAGATAACATTCTGAAAAGAAATGTATAGAGACTAGAAGAATGAGATTTTCTTCAGCTGGAAGCATTCCAAACTGATATATTAGGTCATTTTCAATACCCAAGTTGGATTAGTGTTTGCCATAATCCTCAGAAGAATGATACTTCAGAGATATGTTAAAAGAAAAATTACAATGAAACTTTGAGAAACAAAAGAACAAAGAAAGTCAAAATTACTAATATGAAGCAGATATTTAACAGCCCTTTTGTCTGAATACTGAAGTTTATCAAAATGTGAGGCTAAGAAGATGAGGAAAGAATTGCAGATGGGAGGAATAAAACTCTTCCTGTGCCTGCCTTCTCTGCTGGATATAGCACTAGTTACAGATTTAACCTATGAAGTGTGAGACTGCATATGAAACAATAAAATAAATTTGAGACAGCTTATAGATGTAGATATAAAGCTTTTCTGGAATCTGAAATTTAATTTAAATCACTGAATGATTTAAAATTAATTGTAAAAATACTTGGAAAAATATTTGGAAACGAGGGTAGCAGGGAGGATAAAAATGGAAGTCTGATTTTAAAATCTGCCACTGTTTTTATGGTAAGTAATTTTCATGAAAATATATTTCAGCATTAGTCCAGATGATCAGTCTGAATAACTGACATTCTGCTTTTGTCCCTCGGAAATACCAGTATAGGTAAAAAAGCAGCAAAATAATAACTTGTAATTTACAACTAAAATTATGATTAACAGGTAAAAACCAAAACAAACAAAAAAAAACCCCACAAACCAAAACGAACAAAAAACCAAACAACAACAACAACAACAACAAAACCCCCAAAACAAAACATCACACCAAAACTATTCTTCTTCTCTGTATCCTTTTCAATTCCAGTTACCCCAAAATTTTGCTTTGCTAAGATGAAGTTCAAACTCAGAGCTAAATGTAATGAAAATAAAAGGTGGAAAAGTATCTTAAAAGTACAACAAATTAACAAGGATCATTGGAGAGTTTCAAGAATAATGCTAGATTCTATAAAGAAAGCCCTTAAACTGTTTTGTTTCTGTGACTGGCAGCTTGATTTTATCTGGCTGAGAGCTACCATTAACTTAAGAAAATTTACTAGCTTTACAAGAAGGAAGAAGAATGACAAACTTTTAAATTTTCCTTGTGCATTTAAAATTTTATTTTTTATTTCTTGTGTGATTTAGAATTCACTTATTTAAGCCTTCAAATTTTGTTCTGGGCTTAAGGTGTAATTTATCTAAACCAAGTGTGCAGAGATGTAGCTATGAAATTAAATTGTCTAAGAATATAAGAAGAAATGGAATTTTCTCAAATGTAATCTGAAATCATCTGAGATTGAAGAAAAACACTGGAATTAAATAGTCGATTTTTTAAAATGTAACTATAAATTGTTATTTCAAGTTTCAGAATAAATGCTTTATAAATATCTGCCTATCAGTAATAGCATGGCTGAATTCAAATAAAGCATGAAAACCCTTCAGCATAATGAGCTTTTAGAAATATAGAAATTCATGGGTGTAACACATATGTTCAATAGCAATAGAAAGAAGTAGAGAAAGTGTTACTCTGCTCAGATCAAAAGGAGGAAGAAAGATACTGAAAACCCCATGGATAAACCCATTGTAATAAGTAAGAATTTAGGCTGGAAAATGGTGAAAGGAACAAGTAATTTAATACAGACAGGATAAGACATGGAGGCAGTAGAAGATGTAGAAATAGAAGAGAAATCCTAGGTTTCATGTCCATAAATGGAAACAAAAAAATAAGCAAGTTATTAAAAAAGAAAATATACATTTTTGTATAATGATCCTAGAAATGGACTTTAAAAATATTCCTACTTCATAAGCATATAAGGAAAATACCTTTCAATTACTTTAAAATAAGTTAGTGATATGTAGGGATTTGTTTTGTTTTGTTTTAGGGTTGGTTTTTTTTAGGGGGGAGTTCTCTGTGTAAAAGAAGTCATATTAACAATGAATATATTGAGTTTATGTTAGTTAAATTTTTAAATTATCAAATGCCAGATTTAGCACTACTGTCATCCACCATTAAGTCAATAAAATGAGTCTATTAACTCTCTCATCAGAGCATCATATTTCTTAAATATTGTGATTGATATATCTTTTTTACCTAGTACAAATCTATCTGATGCTTGAAATCAAATATTGCTACTTTTGTGGGTTCTGGGCAGTAATTTTTTCTCTGTAATCTAGTAGTCATCACTAGTTGAATTCTTTTTCAAGTGTCAGATGAATGTTTTTGGTGTTTGCAAGGCAAAAGCTGCAGCAAATATAGTGGACTTTTTCATGTGGTTTGCTCTTCTGTAGAAACTTTCAGGTTTGGATATTTGTTACTTTGAAATATGGCAGCTGAAAAATAAACAAGGTACCTTTCAATACTATTTAAAACATAAAAGTTTGATACACATTTTGTCTGTTGCTGGGTTTTTTTATGTCACACGTAATAAAATTGAAACTTGAGAACACACTTTCAATAAATATTACTTGCTGAGATAAAAACTTGTATGTTTAAGCAAAATGTATTCTTGAATGCCCTTGTTCTTTGACAGAGTTGTTTAAGTGAACTCCCAGACACAGACAGTATTTAAATTACTGTAGACTTAAACTTTGCTCAGGATTGCAGCACCACTCAGTTGTTTGAAGGTTCAAATGCAATGGTAGGTGCTTCTTTTTCCCACCTTCCACTGGGGAGCTTATTTCATACCCTGCCTGAAGCTGCCTCCTACAAAATGTACTTGGCAAAATAAAGAAGACGTCTCTCAAGTTACTTGTCTTGCTCTCCACTTGAGCCTTATGACTGAGAGACACAGATTAAGTGAAAAGAAGTAAAGAGGGGCCCTGGGGAAAGGTGAAAAGAACAAGGATTTTGGTAAAGTTAGAGGAGCTACAGACTCACAGACAGGTCATAGAAGTTGTATAAGGATAAAAAGTGTCCTGTAGATGTTCAGCAAAGTGATGGTTGAAGATGCAGGGAAGGTAGGGAAAGAGGAAGAGGTTAGTTCACAGGAGCTAATTAAATGAAAAAGATACCTACCACTGGCTAGAAGTAGAGAGTAATAATCAAAGACAGAACTTAAAAATGGATACAGAGAACCATGATACTATATGAAATATCACCTACGTTATTGCAATTTGGGTTTGGATTTGATTGACAACACATATATTTAGTATGCATTCATTGTAAAATGCATTGGTTTTATACTGTGCATGCTATTCATCTTACCTAGTTTCAGAAGTCTAAAAGTTGGCCATTAAAGTGTCACTAAGTCACCAAATGTCCACTTAAAGTCAATGAAGAAAAATAATCATGACTGAAGTGTTATTTAGGTGTTCTATTTTGAATAGTTATCATAGGATGATACAAGACTCCTTTTGGAAGTCTTAAGCATTTTTAAATGCAAAATTACACCAGGGGAATTTTATCCAAGGAAATTAGATCTTTAAGCAGGTAAATTATATGGATAGTTTAGTGAGTAACTAAATAAAATTGGGCCAAATCAACTCCCTTGAAGATACAAGTAAGAATTGCTGTACTTTTTTGGTGATCAACATTTACTATTTAATCTGAGATGTGGACAAATAAGTCTTTCCACAGAAAGCCATTTGTATTTCATACTGTGTTTTCATTCTGCAGTAAACAAAGCTTTAAATATGAAACAGAAAATAAATCCATGTGACCAACCTGAAGGAGCTCAGAGGTCAGCACAGAAGTTTATGTAAGTATGGGCAGATTTACATCTCATTTCTATAAGCAATACTGGTTAAGGACTTCCAGAGTGATTTTTCTGCTCATTGACCCTGAACATGTTGAAACACAGTGCTGGGTTAACCTTGGCTGGGCATCAAGTGCCCATCAAAGACACTCTGTGACTCCCCTCCTCAGCTGGACAGGGGACAGAAAACATAACAAAAGGCTCATGAGCTAGGAGCAAGGAGAGATCCCTCATCAATCACTGTCACAGGCAAAACACACTTGCCTTGGGGAAATTACTTTAATTTTATCACGAATCAAAATCAGAGCAATGAAAAATTAAAGGTAAATCTTAGATCACCTTCCCCCAACCCTTCTCCTTGGGCTCAACTTCACTCCCAATTTTTCTATCTGCTCTGTCCCAGTGGTACAGGGACCACTGGGACAGAGCAGATGGAATGGGGAATGGAGGTTCCAGTCAGTTCATCATAATTACAGTCATCAGTCCGTCCATCATCAGTGTTTGCCACTCCTTCCTCCTCCGTGGGAGGACTCCTCACAGCCTTCTTCCACTCCACTGTTGGTCCCTCCCATGGGAGATAGTCCTTCCTGAAGTTCTCCAACCTGGGTCCTTCTCTTCTCCATGAAGTGCTACACCGTGGGTGCCTCTCAGGAACCTTCAAGCAAATCTACTCCAGTGTGCTCCTCTCTCCACAGGGCACCACAGGTCCTCCTGGGAATCTGTTCCAGTGTGGGCTTCCCATAGGGTCACAGCCTTCCTCAGGCATCCATCTGCTCTAACATGAGGTCCTCCATGGGCACAAGATGGGTATCTGCTTCCCCATGGTCTTCCATAAGCTGCAGAGGAACAGTCTGTGTCACCATGGTCTTTACTGCAGCAGGGGAATATCTCACCTGGCGCCTGGAGCAACCTCTCTCTGTCCTGTCTCACTAACCTTGGTGTCCACAGGGCTTCTTCCTCTATATATTCTCACTCTCTTCAAGCTGTCCTTTTTAGTCCATTTTTAACCCCCCTGTTTTTCTAACTCTATCATCACAGAGGGGCTGCCACCATCACTGATGGGCTCAGCCTTGAAGGGAGATGGCACAGACACAGGGGAAGTTCTAACAACTTTTCACAGACACAACCCCTGCATTCCCTCCAACCAGCACCTTGCAACACAAACCTAATGCCTAATAGTGTAAAAGTGATGTGACTACCAGTTTTGTAGACCAGTATAAATAAAATCAGAAGAATAATTATGCTTCTAGGCATAATCATACAGAAAAACATTATTTTGTTTCTCTCTTTCATTTTATAAGCTGATGTGAATACAAGGAACTGTCTTGTCATGTCAAATATCTAGTGATAATACCATCCTGTATCGGGTACAAAACCAGTTTTTCTTTACCTATATACCATTTACAATTCCTCTCCTTGACCCTCAAAGAATGCATGTGTGAGCGGTGGAAGCAAACCTGCACTTAGTGTATTTGTAAATTTCCTGAAGAGCTTACACAAGGAGCCATGCTCTTAGTATTGTGGTCTGAAATAAGTATTCTCATAATGAGAAATTTTGAAGAGATTTCTGATGAAGAAGCAAAGACAGGAAGAACAAAAGGTCTGCAGTTGAATAGGACTTACTATCTTGTACTCTCTCCATCTCCTTTGCAAGAAGAATGCTTGTCTTTTTCAGTGTCCTGTGCAGGAATAATGTTTGGCTTTGCAGTCTGTTTCACCACAGTGATAGTGCTGTCAGAGTACTGCAACTTCATCCTCAAGATTCTTGCGGATTCTGGGGACCTTTTTGTTGTTGTTTTATTTGGGAGTTTGGGGAGAGGTTATTTGTTTTGTTATTGATGTTATTTTTTATTGTTTGGGTTTTTTTCTGTCTCTTCTATTTTAAAATTATTTCATGATTGTAGTGCAGCAATAAGAAAAGGAAAAAATCTGCATCCTTACAATACAAGACAAAAAAATAGGTGTGGGAGGTTACTTAGCACTGATAAATGTTGACTAAGCCTGTTGAAAAAACATCATAAAAGTGTATTCATTGATTCTCCACTCCTATAAAGAAGGCAGAAAACTGAAAAATGGAAATCCCTTTTGTTTCTCATGCCTAGTTTATGCAGAAAAAAAAGAAGAAATTTCACTATGTAGAAGGATACCATGTGTTTTAATTCTATTGAAATCCATATTTCAAGGTTTTTTTCCTTGTAAAAACATTATGACTGCAATGCTGACAAGGTCAATGTCAGGTTGTATTTTCTGCTGTACAAGTATCAGTCAGGCAAATTTGTTTCGCCGTAGGGGCTACCCTAAGCTGCCCACCTCCTTTTCAGAAACCTTTTCTTTCCTGAATCAGCATTTCTTTTGTTCACATGGCACATCCCATCTGTTTCTGTCCTTTCCTTGCCATTTCCATTTGTTAACCCCATGTCTTTATCCTATTTACCTGGAGAAATTAATGTGCTTCTAATTTTTTTTTTTAAATTTAAGACACCTATTTGACTCTCCTTATCCTCATTTAGGTTTTGCTTTTAATTCAGTTACCATAACAACACATCTGTGAAATACGGGGCATTGCAATCACAACCTTACAAATGAGAAATTTATGCGTGGTGATTACATGCATAGAAACAGATCCCTGGGAACACAGCAGAGACAAGGTACTTCCTGATTAGCTTTTGACTCAAAATCATTTAATGGTCAACTGTATGAAGTTTATCCTCAGTTGTTTTGCAGACAACACCTAGTTGGGTGACAGTGTTGATCTGCTGGAGAATAGGAAGGTCTACAGAGAGATCTGGACCTTCTGGGTTAATGCGTGAAGGCCATCAAATACCAAGTTCAAGAAGGTGAACAGCTGGGTCCTAAACTTGAGTCACAACAACCCCATGCAAGGCTATAGACTTGGGAAAGAGCAACTGGAATGCTGGCTGGCAGAATAGGACCTGGTGGTGCTGGTTAACCATGGTTGAAGATGAGCCAGGTGGGATGGAAGACCGATGGCACCCTGGCCTGTACCAGCAATAGGGTGTCCAGCAGGACTGGGAAAGTCATTGTCCTGCTGCACTTGGCACTGGTGAGGCCATACCTCAAGTCCTGTGTTAAGTTCTGGGCCTCTCACCACAAAAAAAAGCTGGTCAAGGGTCTGCAGCACAAGCCTTACAAGGAGTGCCTGAGGGAACTGGGGTTGTTAAGCCTGGAGGAGGCTCAGAGGTGACCTTATTGCGCTCTACAACTACCTGAAAGGAGTTTGTAGGAAGGCTAAGGTCAGCCTTTTCTCTAAGATAGCAAGGGACAAGAAGAAATGGCCACAAGTTACACTAGGGAAGGTACGGATTAGATATTAGAAAAAAAAAAAAAAAAATCACTGAAAGAGTGATTAAGCATTGGAATAAGTTGCCCAAGGAGATGACTGAGTCATCTGGAAGCATTCAAGAAATTATTGGAAGTGCTGTGCTTAATGCTTAGCCTTGTCTTTGTGCTGTGGTCTGGATAAGATGGTATTCAGCCAAAGGTTTAACTTGATGATCTTGGAGTTATTTTCCAACTTTAATCATTCTATGTTTCTAATCTAACTATTAGTGTTTTGGTTAACCCCCCCAAATTGTTCAATGTGAAAGTAAACTTTTTTTTGTTTAATTCAATGCCACAAACTTGGAGTATGTTCTCACAGAGAGCAATAACTGGCAGAATATTGTTGACTACTACTGGGTTGTGTTTTCCCTCAGAAGATGAGAGAAAAAAAACCATGAAGTGTAAGGCTGAAGCAGTTGGTTAGGATACTGGTTTGAGAACAGGAACTGGTTTGAGAAGAGTCTGAGGTCAATGGTCCAAGGACAGAATAAGGATGCTAGAATCTGGAGAAGCTATCCAAAAAAACAAAAGTCATGTGGCAAGGCAGTAGACAATAAAGGGAGCGGGAGAAAAATCAAGATTTATGCAAGTTGAGAGAAAAATGCAAATTTAAAACCAATGTATTTTGGAATTTTTTAAACTTTGATGAAATATGATATTAAATTACATTAAAATGTCCTTTTCTAGCAGAAGACAAGCCTTGAATAACTATTTGTTGATCACCACAGGGAATGTTGTGGCTTTTGTTGTTTTTTCAAACTAGATCTACTTGACTAGCCACATATGTGCAATCGTTTTATACAAAATCCATTGAAAGCATTTTTAGACCATAAAATGCAATGCTTAATGAAGAGAATTTAAGTATGACAGCCCTTGGTTATGAGTTTGTGGATTTTATTGAATAAATAATTTTGGCAGAGAAACCATGCAAATGTACCCAGCTTTGATCATTCCAGATAAGGGTAATTTGCTATATTTGCAAGAGAGATTTATTTTTAATATTTGATGGCAGGTTTAACTTTAGAATCTATGGAAACAAAAATGCTGAGATACAGAGATGAGTTTAATGTTTCTGCCTCATGAAATACATTAAATACAGCCATAAATGTCAGCATTTACGTGGCTGAAGTTTTACAATCTACCTGATATTCATGTGATCTCTGGGTCACATCTAGCCTCTCTAAAGCAAAAGAATTCTTGATAATATAAAAATTAACCCAGCTGCATTCTCTGCAGAGTGTTCCCCTGTGGAATTAGGGAAGATAGAGAGCCCAAGGATTACGGGAAATCTTGTGACCCAAAAAGCAGAGTGTTTCCATGAGAAGGAATTACAGAATCACAGTATGACTAGGGACAGAAGGGACCTCTAAGGACCATAAAATTCAGTGTTCTCCCAGACTTGTAGAATTAGAAAATGCTTACATGCAGAAATTAAAAACTACTGCTATCTCTTTTAATCACTGGAAAATTGTGCGGAAAACACATTTTTATTTGTACTGACTCCAAAGTATTCATATCCACAGTATAACAAGATAAAATGAATTCAAATAAGTAGATCAAAATTTTAGTGTGGCAATAAACCTTAACTTTCAGATCATACTAGCTATGTTACACACAAAAGATGATGGTGAAGGTAAGTAAAACAAATAAGTCTGAGTGTAAGAAACAAAGCATGACTATTTTGGCACACATAAGAGTTTTTACTTTTGACTGGTGTTGTACTTGTGGGCTGTACTCAGTCCTCAGTGATAAATTTTGCTGGCATCATCTGTAACTTCCAATGCTGATGTACCCCAAAAATGTTAGAACATAACAGAGGAACTAAATTCACTTCCATCCTTTCTCTGCCTCATAATTTTCAAAGCTCAAGGTAACAACCATAAACAAATGCTTATTCAGAGAGCATCTAACAGGGCATGAACTAAAGGAGACATAGCAGTCTGGTTTCCACCCTGGACACTGACTGCATTCCCAAATGGTGTTTATGGCAACTGTGACAAATTAGAATTCAGCACCATAGGAGTGGGGAGGAGAAGGAAAAAGGCTTCTGACTGAGTGAGCCAAAGTGTTTTTGTTAAAAAAATGACCTTATAATTTCTATGGTATGCTGCTAACCATATGTGTCTGTCTTAATGCCTGTTCTGAAGGCAGCAAAATATTTCTTTCCAGGCAAAATAAATCAAATCAAGCATGATTAGAATAAAGCAATAGTAGTAAAAAAAGAAGGTTATAGCAACTTTATGGAGAGGAAGATTACCAATTTCTTGAATAAACACCTTAATTGAATATTTTGAAAATTGGAAAAAAGCTAGGAAATGAAGAATTCAAGTCAGTAATGTATGCAGAAAGTTACAAATGCTAACAGGAACAAAAGTTGTTCATTAGAATGTAAAAAACATACTTTTCAGCTACACTAGATTTTAAATGCCTAATGGTGTAGTTTTCAAAGAAATCTCTTTAAAAAATACACATATCTTAAACATTAAAAAAAGAGATTATTTTTAGGACTTTAACAACAATATTTTCTTGTATGGTTTTATTTTTGAATTTTTATGAATTTTTTTTTCATCTAATTTTCCTTTTTTTTGCTCAAGTTTAAAAGCTCCAAAATATGTATTTAAAAGCAGAGAGTTTTGTTCATTAATTAAATGTTCTATAATAGAATTAATAAATCTTGTAGCTATTTTATATAAGCCATGGACAGATCATTCGTGACATGAAAAAAATAAAGCAAAGTAAAAGTCATGAAGTCTTGTGGAATTCAAATTTAAAAATTTATGTTCCTTTGAAAATAAATTTCTGTGGACATAAAGAAGTAACTTTTTACTTCAATGTATTGTTTTCTGGCTTTGTCTTGCTTGTTTGATTTCTTACATGTTTGCTTTCTTGCTTTTTTGTATTCTTTACATAGCTTTGTTAGGAGATAGAGAGTACTTTAGGAAAACAAATTCAGAAAAAATATGGTTATGTATTCTGCTTTTAAAAAGATTAATCTAAAAAGACGTATTTTATTTGCATTTTTTGCAAGATATAGGTTTCAGTGGCATATTTCAAATATCTAGTTTGCTTAATAAGGAGACTGCAGCAGTGACATTGAGCCATCTTATTAAACCTTATTGAAGTAAGGATATTAATTTTCAAATCTTTGTGCAAAAATCTACTTTTTTTTTGGTCTTCATATTATATGCCTATTTTTATTTTTGTATCTAATTGGTAGCTACATTTGGTTTTGTATCTCAATATTCCATCTGGAAGCAGCAGAAGAATTTTCAAAATAAAATCACCTATGCTGTGATGGGACAAGACCTGGTCAATGCTACTCCTGTCTTCGGTCAGTTAAATGCAGAATGATTTAGATTAGAATCTACAGTATTTAGCATATTATACTTATAATTCACTTATAAATCACCTCTTTGATGCTTCATATGTTTAATTTACTTGTATTTATACATCACAGATATATATTTTATCCATACAGAAAGGTAAATATAAAATTGTTTTTTTGAGAACCTTGAATTCTAAGTGAGGTGGAATTGTGCTGATCTATATATCCATCTGAATCACACACTGATATTGATTATGCATATAATTGCAGTACTTTGAAAGATTTTACAGGACCTTTATATTTTTGTAAATTCTAAGGAAACTCAAGTATCAGGATGTTTAAAATAACCCTGCAAATAATCCTTATCAGAAGAGCTAAGGACACAAAGGACAAATTTGCAGGGACTATTTAATTTTAAAGATAAAAATGATACTTTAATAAATAATATAATAATGAACCACTGCATCAAATAGTTCCACCATAGTCATATTCAAGGAGATACACCTTTTCATGAATTGTTGAATGAACTGCAGGCCAAATACTTTCACTATTTTTATGTGGGTACTTACAGAGCCTTCATTACCACAGCAGCTTGACATTAATACCTTTACCCTTACAATACCTCTGCAAGGTACACCTGCTTCAAAGAGAAGAGCTGACTGAAATAGAGAGGAACTAGATTACCAAATATCACAGTGGAACCTTGTAGCTAAATTCCCCTGTTTACCAGTCTTCTGAGTCACAGACTCATGCTTTAATCAGAAAATCATCTTTCACCTGCCTCTAAATATGCCCCTTCGCACACTGCAGAGATGGAAACTTAAAGTACTTTTGAAAACCAGATTGCAAAATTTGTCATGTTTTTGAAAAGAGTTTCCTATCTTCCCTCTATCTATACATATTTCCTTATTGAAATTGTAACAATTTATGAAGAAAAGAATGCTTAAATGAATTTCCCATTTCAAAAGCTTTTAAAAAGAAAGTTTTAAAATTATTGAAGCAGCACATTTTAACATCTTGCTAAGGGGAAGACAGCCATCTTTCAACATTTCGATTATAATTAACAAATTTTAAAAAAAAGAAGAAAAAATATTTTCAAAATATTAACTTGACTAATTCTGTCATTTCCAAAGAGAGGAGCACCATTTATGATTTTCAAGGTTATAATTTTAATGGGAAACCTAAATGCTCATATCTCCATGATACTTTGGAATATGAAAACTATTTTCTATTAAGAGCCAACTAAAAATTCAAATCTCCTCCCTCCTATTCCCACCCCCATTTCCAACTCTGTCCTCTCTGCCACCAAGAAAATCATATATTTGAGCAAGGTAGTCTGTAACATCTACCCTTTCCTCACCCCAGATTGTTGGAATATTTTGCATGGTTATTGTCGACAAATAAACCCAGAAAAACATGGGCTTAGGAATACAGTATATGCTAGGAAAAAAAAAAAAAAAGTTACTACTTGATATATTTCTCTGTATTGAATAATATTTGATTTATATATTGTTTTATAACTGGCTTTCTTTGTTTTTTTTCTTAAATGACTTCTTTCCCTTGTCCTAGTGTTGTGGTTTGAAAGCAAAACAAGTGAGAGGCT
>VZSR01003803.1:26885376-26971604 GCA_013398615.1 Brachypodius melanocephalos
GGACACCTAGACTGCCACATTTTCTCTGCTAATGTAGGATAGGCACTGACCTATGTAATTGCTTCTACATCACTGATTAGTTGGAGGGTTTAAGGTGCTTCTCCAGAAATGCCAACATGTTCTAAGCATCTACTTCTTGTGATGGGGCTATTCACATGCAGTTTGAAAACGTTAAAGTTCCACTTGCTTGAAGAAATTAAAGAGAAAAGACAATAATTGGAGAGTTATCAGCATGGGTTTCTACAAAGCTCCAAGATCAATGTTGATTTAAAAACTATCAGGAAGCAAACAGAGATAGAACAGAGGCTTGGAAATGAAGGGTCATTGCATTAATTTTTTTTTCCAAACTTACTTTTTGGTTCTGTAGTCTCTATATCCCTTATACTATCAGACACAGAAAAAAATACTTTTTCTCAAATTAGCCACATTCGATAATGTACTAGCTCTTTTATTTATGTTCCTTACCTTAGAGAAATCATAAAAGTGAGGTAAAAATCTGAGAAGAGGAAATAGTTTATTAAGAAAAGACTCAAGTGCAGTGAAATCTACTTTTCCTGTTACTTTTCTGAGAGGAGACAAGAAATGATAGAGAACAAACAAAAATTTACAATAAATATTTTGCCAAGATTTTTAATCTAAACATTGTCTTCAATTAGAATTTAGTGACTTTGTAAAGTGAGTCAATCAGGTTTCAATCTTTGTAATGTACCTAATTTAAGAGACCACTTCTCTTATTATTGTAAAAAGACATCACATGTTTCACACTGTGACTGAGCAAAGTTGCTTAACATGACACTCAGGCACAGGATCATAAATCCTGGTGTGTATGTGTGCATAAAGAGTGTTCTATCCCAACAGTAATTTAAGCAAGTAATGGTATTTAGTCAGTCTATAGAATTGGGTAAAATTTGCTTTTTGAACTTCTAAATATTGCAAACCATCATGAAATAGCTGGAAAAGTATTAAACAAAGCTGCAGATGGCTCCACCATGAAAGTGATCTGGATCCTTTTTGGCACTCATACAGCATACATCTTGTTATTGCCTAAGTTTTCTTTAACTGAGGTCATACCTTTACAGTTACTATTGCAGTGGTACAGGTATGGAACTATATCCCTTCTAGGGTGAGACTGAAGTCCAGAGAAAAATTGTATCTTTTTTCATTCCATCAAACATGGAAATTTCTGGTGTATTTTCAATATTAACAAGCAATGGACCAAATTCAAACCTAAGGCATGCATGCTCTACATTGTATTTGAAGGTATTTTAGCCTAATGGTATTTGGTCCCTGTCTAACACGATCTTTTTTTTAAGTGTATATGTACTACATGTATTCTAATACAGATATCTAGAGAGAATAGAGTTTAGTACAGAGTTCAACAGCTTGAGGGATCAACAACACACAGAATCGACTTCCTATGGAAAAGAGAACAGTCAAAGTAGAAGATGTATTCAGAGCAGGCAAGATCCCCATCAAATGACTTTTCTTTGTTATTTTCTGATGCAGAGAAGAGATATTAACAAGGACATGGCTAATTTTATAATTAAGGCATGCACATAATTCACAACTCTGTACAAACACATTGACGTTTAAATGTGCAACTACAACTTGTGTAGGCAAACATAAGATCTCTTGAAAGCAGTCAGCTTAGAAACTAATAGCAGTATACGAGAATAACTGCCTTACCTTCCTAATTTCCTTGAACAAATGTAACTTCTGCCCCTTGAGACTATAATGCATCAGATGTTATTCTCTGAATGTTTATCCAGTATTTCATAACACACTTACTCCAGCATCTATGTTGTCATGGATAGACTGCCAGAAGTTCCAAGGTTTGGAAGGTTAACTGGTTTAACCTTTTCCTTGTATATTTACATGAACTTCTGTTGCATTTTTGAAGTGTAAAATAAACCCTCTAGTCTGGAATAGTGCCAGCCTTTCTTTGAAGTAGAGTTAGAACAATCTTAATCTTAGACACTGTGAAATCCTGTTGCCATATAATGAGTTTTTGAAAATGTAAGTAGTTTTCAAAACAGTAGGGGAATAAACACTGAATGCTGCATATCAAGGTCCATTGTGTTTTGCACAGTAAATAAGGATATCTGTGTATTCTTGCACCATGCCATGCAGTTCCATGTAATGAATGTCCAAACAACCTAATATGTATATAACAAACTGTGCAGTATTGGATAGAGATATACACTTGGGTCTTGGCATCAGCACAGTCTCCTAACAGGATTATTTGGCTTTGGCACAGCATGATGTTGGCACAACTGTGCTGCTCCTTGTTCCAGATCTGTCTTGTGCTGGGCTAGCTTGAATATCTCTGTATGGGGCTGAGTGATGAAGTGTAGACCTGTATACATCATGAACCCATTCTCGATTCCTTGTATATCTGAGTGCAGATTTATAAGTGATGTTACAGTTATGGTATTATACTGCACCAGATTTTAACATATTTATTTATACAAAATGAAATTATTTATTATGTTGTGGCTGATAATGAGGTTCCAGCAGAAATCTTAGAGAAAGGATGTTTCACTCAAATGTCAACTTTATTGGAAATATTAATCAGAATGAATCAACGCTCACACCAAATGAAGGTGAGTTAATTTCTCATTTACTTAAAAAATTAAAACAAAGCAAGGAAGGCATTTTTTTTGTGAGCGCTGACTGCATCCTTTAACTATGACAATTTTTTATTTATTATTTGGGGTGGAAGCTATTAAAAGTGTTCACTTCTTTTTCTCCCCCTAGAGTAGCTGGGATAGTATCATTCCTTAGAGGGAAAAAATTCTAAGTAAAATCACATGCAGACCATTTTACTGCAGTGATTAAAAAAACCAGCAGCCAAGGCTACATATTGTGAATAAAAGTATGGGCATATAAACAAGATATCTTGAAGCTGTCTGTGCAGTTAATAGCAAAAGATAAGATAACATGTCAGATAACTAACTCCTCTTTAACAGCATCCAGATGCACTTTTTACCCTCTTTAAGTTAGCAGATACTTGAGCATAGATGAATAAACTCTATCACATTTACTATATAGTTGGATTTACCTACAGCTTCCTTTATTTGTAATTAGATATAGCATACAGTTAATATGCTATTGATTCAGACTTTTGCTTACCTCATGTTATTATGGTAGCTGCATGCTAAAAGTGAGACCTTGACTAGACCTTCATATACAACTTGCAATCTATTCCTGATTATCTTATTGACTGGCCATTATGTTTGGATCAATCATCATAAACCTGACTAAATGGCATCATACCCAAATTACCAGGCTGAATGTAAAATACTCCAAGCTTTCCCTATATTTGCAGTGTTGGACAGAAGGACAGAAGTGAGGTATACAGTTTTGCTCTTAATTACTGAGTTCCATCCAGGTCTGGTAGCTATGCCACTTGTCAGGGGATTTTCAGCTGATGAAATTTAGTCTTCTCATACTCTAAGATTCCTGGTAATTCTTGATAAAAACAAGACGCAAGCCTTGTTGTAATCAATAGCTCTAAAGTAACTTCTTTGTAGTTGAAAACACCCACCATCAAACAAATCCCAGTGTGACTGAGTGACTAAGTCCTTATATGTGAGGAATTTGAATTTGTAAGTCTGTCTTTTAAATGTGCAGCTGAACATACCTGAACTAATAGTTCTGTTTGTCTTTTGCCAGTTTTGAAGGAAGCAGACTGAACTTAGAAAGGCAATGGGCACTTATTGCTGTTAAAAACTAGGATTTGCATGACCACTGCTAATAAGTTGTTAGATTCTTAACTCAAATGCAAGCAGATCAAATTATGTTTTATGATTAAAGAAATGCCAGTGACTAAGGTATTCATTTTATTTTATTATAAATATGAAGAAAAATTTTATCTTTATTACTATATCTTCAACTCTTCACTTTCAACATGGTCATCTCTCCTGATGACAATTTTACCATTCTTCACTACCAATTTTATCAACAGCAAAGTCCAGAAATGTCCTGCAGGGGAGATTTATGCTTGTGCAAACAAGTTTGTAAAATATAGGACTTTTTATTATTAAATTTTATATATATATATATCTATATATATATATCTTGAACGAAATTGAAATACACCAAAAGAGGCCTATTTCTTTCCAATGTTTATTTATTTGCCTGGATGATTTCTGACTCTTTAAATTTTGAGATTTGTAGCAGACAGTAAAGATTGTGGAAGAAAACCAAACCGAAACAACCCACCCCCAGCCCCATGTGATGAAATCATTAAAGGAAAGAATAGCAAATCAAATCAGTAATAATGGACAAATATGAAAGACCTGCAATCATCAGACAGCTACCCTTTTTCCTACCCTTCATTCTTTTTAATATTACTTAGACTTTAAAGTGCTGAAGGCATGGGAAGTCTTGTAAAAACATTTTTACGTGTTATAATGAGCTTGTAAAAATGTTTTTTTTTCTTTACATTGCTGATTTTTACTGAGATTTTTACTGGCATTTGGCATCCTGTATATATGTATTTTAAAATGTTTATCATATCAAAACAATTGAATTCACTTATGTTCATCAAAAATTATGTATTTTTTTCCTGTTTTCATTAGGCTGCATGTGTTATGAATTTACTCATGATAGGACTCTGACATGAGGAAGCACCCGTTTTACTGTAGAATGATATAGTGGTAATTTAATATAAATAATCCTCCTGGTGTTAAGAAACCAAACAAATCAAAATAGTGTTGCTATTTTGAAGGCCTATCAACAAGCACTCTTTAACCTTTGTTAAACACCTCATGTTTACTATGCATCAGCTTTAAAGATCTAGATAAATGAATTAATTCACCTTCATCCCCTTGAGAAACACTATTGATTTTTATGAAAATGAATTAAACATTCACTATCAATTAAGTTCTGTGTTTGCTTTTTTAGAAGAGCTATCTTCTCACTAAATGAGAAATTTACCTGTCAGCAAGCACAATAGACTGTTGTGCTGTCCACATATCGGCACACATATTGGATAAACAAAACCCAATTACACTCCTGCTTATACTGCATCAAGATTACACATTATGTGCAGAACTCTTTATTTCAAGAAGCAAATGCCCACCTAAATTGCATCATTTATCCTAGGTTTCTTTATTGCTTAAACATGTAGAAAATGAAGTTATTGAGAAGCTTAGTCTTGTGAAAAAATAATAAGACATGAAAATAACAAAATCTTTTTGGCTAGATGTAGTTTACATTTTATTTTTGCCCACCAACTATATCAGTTTCTCTATTTTTTATTATTGTGTTCTGTGATAATAAGTAAACATTCGGACTTTGTATTATGAAAGTTTTTTTTTCGTGCAACTGACTTGGCAGCAGTTCTGAAAAACTCTTTGGGACAATCTTGAGCCAAAAGATTCTATCTTTTCTTCTATCTTTTATCTCTTTTGATTTACACTGTTAAATTTGATCCTAGATGTCTCTTTTGCTTCTTATTCCCTTTGAAGTAGTAGTTTGTAGAAGTCTGGATGGAAACCAAAAAAACAGTATTCCTTTTGAGAGCAGCTGATTAATAGAAAAACATAGCCTGGAAAGAGACATCATCTTTCCAGAGCAGTAAATATATTAAATAAATGACACAGCTCTTATAACAAACAAGGTGGTAGTCTAACCCCTAGGAGTGACACATGTAAAGAGCAATTGAAGTAAAATTTTTTGGGATGAGTCTGCACTGAAAATGGACACTTATATAGACTGTTTTCAGAACTACAAAGCTTTACAAAGAAAGCTTTTAGCAAGTAACTGAAATGAGTTACTTTT
Source organism: Brachypodius melanocephalos (assembly GCA_013398615.1). Classification (NCBI taxonomy): domain Eukaryota; kingdom Metazoa; phylum Chordata; class Aves; order Passeriformes; family Pycnonotidae; genus Brachypodius; species Brachypodius melanocephalos. The sequence goes on from VZSR01003803.1 coordinate 26,891,164, forward strand.
TAGCTTTAACTTATCTTGAACAACCATATTCTACCATCTATTTTCAGCATGTAGTTTCTTTTTGTATGCTACTTTATACTGCATGTACTGCATTTGCTGTTGCTTTAAACATTTCTATTAATGCATAGAGCAATAGAATTAGTAGGTTTCACATTTTATTTACACACTTTTCAATATTCAGAGGCATATCTGGAAGAGATATTTTACTTGTATTCTTGTGTTCTTGGGGTTTTCTTTTTACTTGTTTAAATGATTGATCTTGTTAAAGCAAAAGTGTGGAGACACTATGCAATAATAACAAGTAGAGGTTAATAACAGACATAATTTCCCTTCCTCCTTGATTTCCAATTATTGAAAAAAAAAAATCTCCCCCAGAAAACCAATCTTCTCCTTATTTGTATGCAAGTCCAATGTCACAGAGATGCAATCATTGACTTCTGGCTTAAAGAATTTTGTTGTCTTTCAGACAGAACTGCTGTAGTACCTGAAATAACATTGTACCCTTTTACAACAGTATCAATGATCTTCAGCAAGTTTGAAAAGATAAACTAACAAATTTTTGGATTCTGAAAGATATCTGCATGAATTATAAGATTCAGTTAGTCTCCTAACTTATTTGTTTTCAGTTAGTACCTAAGATATGTGAAATCTAATCTAGGCCATTCTCACAATTATTTCTTTCTGCCTTAGGGAAATGCCTCACTCATGATTTAATCTATGGGTTCTAACTTGTAATCATGAATCAGAAAAAAAATATTCCTCAGTTTTGCTCAGAATTCTGGTACATCAAGTCAATAAGACATAGCAAACATTTCTGCATATTTATGTATGTTCTAAGATTCTTTCAAATTTTTGGCTTTTCATTCAGCTGAATCTCTTAGAGACAACTCTGCATGAACCTGAATATAATTAGAAAAAATATTAAGTTGTTCACTTTTCCTTTTTTTTTTTGTGAACAGCAATCAATACACAAAACATATTTTTAAATATGTAAGATTTCACTGAAAGATATTCCTTGGGCAAGTAAAAATTTAGTCAGAAAATTCCTCAAAACACAAGTTTTGAGATGTTTATGACCATAAACACTAATTTATGGCTATGTAAAATGAGTTGCAATACTCTTCCTAGCAAAAACAAGAACCATACTTACAAGAGAGTTAGTAAAATGCTTTATTTCACAGGATATCAACTTAAGGAAGACAAACCTTTACAAAGATATTTTTGAGGGTGTACTCCCTTCCTTTTTGCATTCCACTCTTCCCTCTAGAATTGATTCAAAATCATTAGCTTCAGATTCTCTTATTTTTTGTGATTTATGACTGCAGAAGGGGAAAAAACCCAGACTAATCAAAGATCAACTAGTGTCATTTTCTCCTTAATCCACAGTGGAGATCTTTCAAAAAGACATGTTAAACAAAGCAAAGTAAAATAAATCTAATTATGTAGAGAAAAAAAACAAACAAACAAACAAAACAAAACAAACAAAATTCTTTGGTATTTCTCTTTTTCTCACCTTGTAGAATTAATAAATAAAAATTAATCCAAGACAAATCACCTCTTTAGTCTTCATACATGGGAATCATAGATACCATTTCTTTATTATTAGAATATGGTTCTCTATAGTAAAACTTGTACTTTTTTTCTTATACCATTGTCCAAAGCAGATTTTGGTAAAAAGTGACAGGACATTTGATAAAAATGGGAAGAGTACGCTCTGTGTGAAAATAAGTTCCTGTAAAAGAGAATTTTCATCTTTTTGCTACATCTCTGCAATTTCATTGACAGAGCTACAGTACTCAGAGTTTCTGGATGGATGTGGTTGGAATTGCTGGGATAAGAACCAGAAAGACTGCTGCAGATTCCAGAGAGAATACTGGATGGGTTTTTTGGTTTTGTTTCAGCTCTTAAAATATCTTTTATGCATTTAGGAGGTGTAAACTTCTGGATCTTTCTTAGTCATGCTACGTATTTTCCTTATTCCCAAATCCATTGAAACCCCCAAATTAATATCTACATAATTATTTTTTTCAAATTCAGCAGAATAGAATATTAATTTGTTTTCACTTTTTGTGTATTATCCATGCAATTTTATTCCTTCTGTTTTCTAGTGGCCTATTAAAAATGCTACTTTTGCCAAAAGGTTAACATTAGTTTCCAGTTCTACTGTTTCAAATTTCATGTAAGCTGTTCAGGAAATTCAAGTCATGTCTCTTAAAAAAATGCAAAGTATTTTGTTAAAGTTCAACACATTTTATTAAATATTATCTGTGCATCTGATCTGCTACATTAAAAATATCTGTCAGAAAAAAAACCACAAACCCTCACATGGTAGTATTAATTTAAGATATGATGTTAATGAGCTTAATAAAAGACTAAGTCATGAAGGGATGTGCACAAGTAAATCCCCATCTAAACTAAAGTTCAAGCATATTGTTACAGTGCATAATCATGGATTTATAAACTGTAATGGTTCATCCCTTCCCCCCTAACCCCGCTTTCCCCACCCCCGGTGGTATCACCCTATCTGGGCAGGGTGCCAAGGTGCCACCTTCACCCATTGTGGTGTCCCGGGACCACTCCCCCTGCCTTTCCCCTTGGATCTAGACCCCTCTGGTTCAGGTTACACCCGAACTGAGATAAGGGCTGGATCTGAGTCCAGTCCCTCATTCTGCTTCCTGCCTTCCACCTCCTTGGAATAAACACCTTCCTAAACCACAGCAGAATCCGCTTCTTCATTGCCAAGTCCCTGACCACGCGGCAGCTTAGGAATTGAAACCCACGAACTATCAAGTGGAGCAAGGGCTGAGAACCTCTGCTAGCAAGAGCAGAGAGCCCACCCCACTTTAGCATATCATACGGGCCAGTGAGATAAAAATGTTTTCCTGAATCATGGATTGAAGCCAAGACTATACAAGTGAACAAATATGGTTATAAACTCCAGGAAAAAATCAGCTAGATTAAATTCTTCCTACTTTACAAGCTGGGCATAGTTAAATTCCTGTATAGGATTTAGTCATGTGGTTTTCCTGAAATTCATATAGTTGATGATTGTTCTATTGTCTAAAATAGAGTAATATTGTTTTTGTTGGTATTGGTGAGGTGGTGAAAGGCCTTGAGGGGAAGCCCCATGAGGAGCAGCTGAGGTTACTCGGTCTGTTCAGCCTGGAGGAGACTGAGGGGAAAGCTCACTGCAGTCTGCAACTTCCCCGTGAGGGGAGGAGGAGAGGCAGGCACTGATCTCTTCTTTGTGGTGACAGTGACAGGACCCCAGGGAATGGCCTGAAGCTGTGTCAGGGGAGGTTTAGGTTGGATATCAGGAAAAGATTCTTCACCCATAGGATGGTTGGGCACTGGAACAGGATCTCCAGGGCAGTGATCACAGCACCAGCCTGGCAGAGACCAAGAAGAGTTTGGACAACCCTCTCAGGCACATGGTGTGATTCTTGTGGATGTTCTGTGCAGATTGGCCAGATTCTTGATGTTCTAAAATTTGCCAGTAAAATTTGGTTTTGAACCTGCTGGGAAATTTTGTCAAGTTCTCCTTTGCACTCACCTCAGAGAATAATAGTACCTTAAGTCCCTTTTGAATAAATTTGATGAGAAAGGACCTGGGCTCCAAGAGGTCAGATTAAGAAATCTTATGGTAATCTATTTACTTTTAACCTTTTCCACCAGATAGATAGTTTGGGTGGAAAACTTAACTATGTTGTTACTTCATGTGAAAAACTCTGTGCAACTCTGTATACTGGAAAAAAAAATCACATAAATGTCAATTGGTAGCAAATATGTATCACCACGTTTCTGACTGAGAATATTTGATCATTATGCATAGATTTTTTTTATTATATTAGGAGCTGTGGGGTTTATGTAAGCAGTGTTATTACACGGCATTCTGTATGGAATACCACACTTGATCTTCCATTCTATTTGAACAGTTTAAGGTGACAAGTCTTATTCAGGTTGGATCAGATGACCTCCTGAGATTCCTTCAGACTTAAATTATCCTGTGATTTGTAATCAGGGCTTAAAAGAAGGAGAAAAAAAGGTAGTGATAGCTTTTCATTAAAATTCATATAAACTTCCTAAATCATGCTGTTGGTTACCAGAGCAAAAAAATAATACAACCAAGAAAAGAGTTGAAAATATTTTGTTTGCATTCAAAGTCAAGTCTGCCTTCAATTGTATGTTGGTCAATTTGCTGCTGTGTCTCAGAATGGCTTTTTGAATAGCAGCTTGAAAATGGTGTGAAGCTGCAATTTATTCTTCATAGAATTCAACATTGTGTTTTTCTTCATTTTGCTCTTAGTGAAAAATTCACCCGGACAGTTGATAATTTTTCCAAAGTATTTGGGAACACATAAACACAAGCTTATCAGGAACTACTATTTTACAGCAGTAATTATGATGGGAACTGTTAAATCAATCAAAAATTACCAAATATAGTGCTTTTCTCTATTTCTGTAAAGGCAAAAATGCAACACCTTCCAGTGTATGATAAATGCTTTGATGAGAAATTGAGGTCACTTTTCATTATAGGAAATATTTTCAGGAAGAAAGAAGAACTTTTTATTTTGAATCATAGCACATAAACTTTAATTAGTGACCCAAGAGATCAAGCGAAGCTGAATAAAGACAAACTAAAATTAGTAACAGGCTAACAGCTTGCCTATTTCCTTGGGCAAAATGAGGCTGACAGATGATGTGATGTTCAGTGACAGACAAATTCTGATCCTCTTTGTCACTTTAAAATTCTGAGAATGAGACACTGAGAAAAATTAATAATTTCATTAATATCATCAACAGTAAAATCACTTGAATACAGAAAACATTTCTAATTTTGAAAAAAGGAGAATAAGAAATGACAGTGATTCAATATTCTTAATCTTATCCCAGTGATATACAGGTGGTAGTATAGATAGTAGTAATTGATGATTTCATTACCTAATTGATTATTATCACCTGTCCTGATATGCATTCTGGATCAAGCTCCTCCTTCATCATATATTCTACTGGAAAATAAATCACCTGTTTTCAAATATTATCTTCTAAAAATTCGATAAGTTTGTTCATTTTTTTCAGTAAAAATAGACAATATGTTTATATCTGCTTAGATATTTTATTATGAGAACAGCTGAATTTGCAGATCGAAGAACCAGAAACAAATAAGCAACTCCACCTTACTTTACATAGCTGTTTGATCTGTCTCTCCTTCTCCTGCATTTCTACTTATGCCTGATTATATCCTTTCCTCTGAGGTCTCCATATCCTGAAAAAAGTCCGCTTATTATAAGTATGGTATTTCAAGTGACTGCAGCTATCAAAACGCTCTTTGACTTTATGTCTAAGGTACTTCAACACACAGCTGTCTTTTTCATCACAGGAAAGCTCAGAAGCAGGAGTAAATTTTAGTGATTTTTTCTTCGTGTGATTAGTACTATCTATTATTCCTATTTATTTCAAGGGAGTGGTTCAAGTGCAGGTTTTATTCCGCAAAGAATAGGGTTAATTTGTTTTCTACACATCTGTGTCCTTCACTTTCATCTTCCACTGTAAATAACTCTAAGCTTTTTTCTTACTACTTTTGCATATGTCACTTTCAACAATAAAATATGCCATGTCTGTGCCATGTCTATAATAATATACATGCCTGCTGGATATCTGAACTCTACCAAATATATTACATTATAGCTTAGATCTGATAGCAACTCTTCCAGTGTAGATTTATAAAGAATAAGACTTATTAATTTGGATTTTTCTTCCCTATTCAACTGAAAAAATTCTACTGCATTTATTTTCTGATTTTTTCTTCCTCTCAAATTTGTTAGTTACAGATCAGTGTTCAAAAATACTTATGTATAGGCATATAGAATTTTCAGTTTGTTTGTATATAAGTGAAGCCAAAAAGAAGACTTTGTAGATGGACAAAGTATAATGGGAGTAATACATGAAGGGCATGAGAAGAGATTTTTTTTTTTTTTTTAAATTGATGTGAAAAAAATGTTATTATCTATAAACATATAGCCTGGATTCAGGAAATGCATGCACGTGTTCTTAACATACTTATTGTTAATAGTCTAATTTTTGTATAAATTTCATAAAGACCTTAGGGTCTTAATGATTTCTATTCACATCTTACTTCTAGAATGTTGATAATAAGTTTTACACAGCTAATATATTTTTTTAATGTCTTATTGTCTCTTTAGCTTAATTCTTTTCTTACAGAAGAACAGAATTTTGTTGCAGGTGAGCAAGGATCTAGATATCCAAATCTTCTTCTAATTGGAAAATTAGTATATTTTAATATTGATTTTGTTCCTCTATTTATTGTTTCTCTGATTCTCTGTCATCTTTGTGTTTACCATGATTAGCTATTTATTACGTAAAGTAATAGTGTGTAAGGTATAGAACATTTTATGAGCATAGAACATTTACAACAGTACAATAGGATCATAGAGTACCAAGTTGGACAGGACACTCAAGGTTCCCTTTGGCAAAACCACAGCTTAAACAAGATGATGGCCCAGTGCACTGCTGAGCATTAAAAGAGTCCAATGTTGAGCCTGGAGAGATTATTGCAGTGGCTGATTTTCCTTGTTGTGAAAAATATTTCTCTTACGTCCAATCAGAATCTTCCCAGAAATAACTTGCACCCCTTACCCCTACTCTTTTCCTCAACCCTTTACGCAATTTTTTACAAAAAGGAAGTCTTCATCTTACACAAAAGTCACAGATCCAGATTTCAACATCTGGGTGAAGACATTTTCTGTACTGGGTCTTGGATTTATTGAAGGTTGGTGAGGCCTGAGACAACTCAAACAAGATATTTTGGCCTGAATATGCAGTTCTAGTGCATATAGCAGGAAAGAATTTTTTTACTCTCTTCTAAAGAAATCTAGAGAAATAAAGCAGGAAAATCTTCAAGCTTTAATTACAAAGTCAATGGTAAAATTGGCAGGGAGAAGAATAAAACTCAATTTTACTGTCATTGTTCTGGAGTAACTTTTTTTTTTTTTTTTTTTTTTTTTTAATCCCTTCCTGATTAATTTTACCCTCTGATAATAAAACAAGCCAAACTCCACATACAAAAATACAATTACTGGCATCTTTCAGACTTGCTTCCTAGCACAGGTCATGAAGGTAATAGATCACACCCTTTCCTATGCAATTATATTTTATGTCTTCCTTTACAGTTCACCAACATCTATTCCTTCATTGCCTTCAATATCCCTCTCCTGAGTTTTATGCTGCATTAGTCTATCTAAAGTAGCATTAGGTGGTTCACTGCAGCTACCAGTGAGGGTCATGATCTGGAAAGGGGTTTTCCCCACTGAATGCAGGTGTTTAATACTTGAACACATGGGTGATATAACTTTGCCAGCTATGTCACCCCCTGTGTCCTAGCTGTGTGCTCCCCAGCCCCTCATTTTCCACTCCACCCTCTTTGAGATTTGAAGGACCCTGGTTTACAGTGTTTCATCCAGAACTTCCTTTCTACTCCAAACTATGTTGAATAATAAAAGCAATAAAATCAAAGGAATGGTGAAAGAAATCACTAGGGGTTTAAAATTACAATTACATTTTATGGTTTATGGCAATTACATTTTGCTTTATATACTAACAGGAACAAAAGCATGGCAATATTTTATCAGTTATCCTATATTACATTAGTCTCAAAACCAGAAAACTTGACCTACAGAGCCAAAAGCTTTTAAAAATCAGTATATCCTAGTAAATTCTCTTTGTCTATCATATTAAATATGTAATTTGCTGTGATGGACAAATCCCTTTTGGTTTAATCTTTTAGGAATTTAAGAGCTCAGAGGAAAATGTATTTGAGCTCAACATTATGAGTCAAAAGATCTCCCACATTAGCATAAGGAATATAAATACAAAAGTTGCAGGATTTATATTAAACAATATAAACCTTTATTCACTTTTAAAGAATAGATATCCTGTACCTGCCAGACATTTGGCACTGATGAGAGCCTGATCTCAAGTCATGTCACAGGTTAATGCTTGGACAGAAGTAGGGTAAGAGATTAGCAGACCAGTAGAGATTACAGATATGTCAACTTTGTTCTGTTCAACCACACAGCAACCTTATAAACAAGATAAAAGCAAGGTTCATGGTTTTTAATGGTCAGTAGGGCACACATTAATTTATACATCTCCAAGAGTTCTTTCCTTGGTCAATGTTCTTAATGCACTGACTTATATGACCTGTATCAATTCTCTTTGTATTTTCTAAAAGTAGAAAGTGCAGGGAGTTTATATTTCTCTAGATGAGCTTGTCAAAGTAGATAAAAAATAACACAAACCCCAAACTCTACGTGCCTAGAACATAGTATTGTGCTACAATCTTAAATTTTATTTTATTCCTGGTAGGTGGAAACTACTTTTTATATGCTATGACTACTTAATGGGTGGATTGTAGACATAGATGTGCTTTTACCCAGATAAGAGAAAGCAGAAATTATCTTTAAGGTCTGTTAAGCCATAAAGAGGATGCATACAGTAGATCTCAGATGAGATAGATGCCAATTCAATATGCAGAATTTAAAGTGTATTTCTTTGGTTTGTGGTATTCTGGAAGTCCACTTGGTGAAAGTTTTCATATCTTGTATTGTTCCTATCTTAATGTAGAAAATATTTAGAAAAATACAAGGTCATATTTCTGGTCTGATTTTTCTCTTAATTTTGAATAAAGTCAACATGTCCACTTTAGCATTGTTTATTTGCATCTTGTATTTGTTTAGGGATATTTGTAGATTTCCTTCTAGACTATAAACAACAGTTATGGAAGTGTTATTTTTTGTCACTGGGAGGATATTTCTGAAGAGGATTTGACCATCTGGAAATTGTCATTTATTTATCCATTTTTCAGTTAAAAAAAAAATAAATTGCTGTAACTTGAGTCTCTAAGGCCTTTTATTTAATGCTATTTCCATGCTTTCTGTTGAATTCTCCCCTGTGACTCTTGGGGATATGTTACTCTGGAATTCCAGGTGGTATCCCTGCAAGGGTGTAAGGCAATCCTTTGTTTCTTAATGCTTCTTGAAAGCTAACACAAAATTCCTTCATCCTAATATGATCAGTTCTGAGCTGTCTGAGAAGCTTGGTCAGGCATCCAGGGGAAAATCCAGAGGGTCGCAGACACTGTCCCACAGGATCCAATGAGGTGAGCAAATAGGCTCAGGGAGGATGGTGAAAGCCAAAAAAATATCTGGATCATAAGAGTGTATCATAAGGAAGATACAGGTCTGGAGTCAAGTTGGATAGCCAATCCATAGGTCAGAGCTGAGATCAGATCTTGCAGTGACCAGGTGGGTCTATCGTGACAGGCGTGGCTGGGATCAGGACAGGAACTCAGCCCAGAGTCTGGAGTTCAGGTCAAGGGGTTCCATGATCAGACAGGGCAAGGCTGTGGCAGAGCTAGGGACTCCTGTGCCCTGCTGATGCCAGGGCTGGTAGCCTTAGGCTAAGCTGAACTGGAGCCCCTGAGTCTGTGGGTATGCTGTGGAGAGGTCCTTGGTGAGGTTGGGCAGAGACAATAAAATCTATAGCTCCTGTATGGTCCTGACATATACAGAGATATTTAGAGTCAAGAGACCTAAATAGGGAATGCATTATATGCTGTAAGAAAGAGAATAACGATTATATTTAAGTTTCTAGTTTTTCAGGAAGCAGTGACACTTTTCAGAGTTTGATTAAGGAAAATTAAGATGGACTAAGGACTTTTCATAGTAAATTTGGCACCAGCCTTCCATAAACTGAATGCGTTTCCAAATGTCTGAAAAAACTCAGTAAAACACTTCTTTTCATTTTCTAGAGAACAGTATTATCATACATTTTTAATCTACATCCACCCAAGGAAAATATTCAGTAAGCATTCTGTTCACACACTGTGTATAGGGACAATCCTCTGACATATTTTATGCAACACGGTGACCTCTGGTAATACCCCTTATGACCAACAAATCAGAGTCTTGCCTTTAAAAGGGAATTATGCCTGCTTCTTGTAGAAATCTTTCTAGCAGTGTTCCCAAACTATCAGTATTACACCATACTCTTTGCTCAGTGAGATGCCTTGAATGCTAAAGAATTTGTTCTAGTCAGGATGAAAAATAAAATAAAAATTAAATGCCAGGGTAAGCAAACTCCCTTGTCATCTTATTCACCAGGCATTTTATTTGAATTGTATATATTAAACTGTTATTTGAATTTTGCACCATGACACTAGAAACAAAGTCACAGGTTCAACAGTAATCTCTTACCTATCTATTCAGAATTTATTAACTGCATCCTTTTTTTTAAAAATTATTTCTATATTTCCATCCCACAGTCTCCATATTAAAATTCTCAGACCAAGAGGAGCAAGTCTCTAACTATGGTGAATTAAACAGCATGAGAGTTGTACATTGCTCTTACCAGCACAGGTTAGAGCTGCAACTCAGCAATTGTATGCCTCTCTTGCTCAGGCAGTTCTAATAGATGGTGCACTCTAGAGAGGCGTGGGGATAAATCTTTGCGGCTTGCAACTCTTATTGTTTTCTCCTTCAATAATTTTAATGACCTGCTCTCACTTAAAATATAGCATAAACATCATCTAAAATTTAAATCAGGATTGGAAAAATATAGACTGTAGCTGCCATCTTCAAACTCTATTTGTTGCATCATGTTTTGGAATTATGTGGGAAGTATATAAAACAATAAGGGTAGGATTAATCTTACCCAGCTTTTGCCATCTAGCCAGCTAATCTGGCTTTCCAGTTTCTCTTTACAGAACTGAACAAAAGAGCAGTCCAATGAATCCTTAAATGTGACCCATCTGACCTATTACAGCTTCTTGTCTCAGAATTAGAATAATTGCTCTATAAAAGGAGCTACTTCTTTCTCCTGACTATGAAGAAAGCTAATACAGACAAACTCAGAAATCATATATTTTAAGGAAGAAATTAATTTAATCTTGTCTTAAGTTTTCAAAAAAGTTTCCATAACTTTTCCTGAGTTTAAGGTTAAAATTTTCCTTATATCTGCTTTTCATCTCCATCCCAAGTACCAATGTGGAAAAAAACCCACTAAAACAACCCTTAAACAACTTATAATTACTGGGGTCAGATAGAAAGTTTTCACCCCCACAGAACACACTGGCCCATGGCCATTTGGAAGCAGTCTTCATTTATTGTGCTCATGAAACACACGACTGGTTTAAAGTCACATGCTGGTTTAAAGAGGGCACAAAATACAATTATTAATTACATGTCTGTATTAGGTGGACTGGATTCGTTTTTGCTTCTTTAATTTCATTCTAATTGAAATTGGAATTTATTCACCAACTGTATGGCTTAATATTTCTCTGGAATACTTTTATTGGTGTTCAGCTTCTTTTGGACTTGTGAGATTTATTGTAATTTATTTTAATTTATTAAGGGTCATTCATTCATATTAATAGGGAAAGATGGTAGCCAATAGCCAGTGTTTAGACCACAGTAAAAGCAACCTTTAGAAGTGAAGGCAAGCTGGTGGTAAACATGACTAGACTGCAGTTTGTCATATAACTTAGACATTTATAGGTTTAGAGATTGGATTCTGGTAATGTTAATGGGTTTCATATGTAGGAAGAAAAAAATGTTTTTAAATTTGGGCTGATTAGATCTGCTCAAAGGTTTGAAATAGGAGTTGTACCAGTGGACATGAATATACATTATGGAGGGCTATGATAGCACTTTTGAAGTGAATACCCATAATTGCACTCAAGAATGTGTAATCAAACACAAGAACACTCATTTGCAGATCAGTCTATGTACTTCTATTAATTAAAGCTCTTTTTGAAATGTTTGTGCAGAACAAAATCTTTCTTCCAAGTGTTTGTAATAAGCAAATAAACAAACAAATAAACAGAACAAAAGGTACTGAGTTGGACAAGCAGTTTTAAAAGCAAGATTTGCCAAATATCAGAGTTCAGATTCCCAGAGGCACTGAGTCTGGAATATGTTACTTTCTGCAGTTCTTTGTTTAAACAGTAAATATGCTTTATTCCATGAATATAACTTAAGTATCAGAATCATAGATTTATGGAATGGCTTGAGTTGGAAGGACTCTTAAATATCATCTAGCTCCAACCAGCAGTGGGTAGGAACATCTTTGACTAGACCAGGTCGATCAGAGCCTCATTCAACCTGACTTTGAACACTTCCAGGAATGGGACACCCACAATTTATATAGGCAACCTGTTCCTCTGCCTCATTAAACCTCATAGTCAAGAATTTCTTCCTAATATCTAATTTAAAACTATTCTGTCTCAGTTTGAAGCTATTTCCAATAGTTCTGTCACTATATGTCCTTTGTAAAAAAGTCTCCCTCCATCTTTCTTTCTGACTCCCGCAGGTACTGAAAGGCTGCAGTTAGGTCACCTTGAAGCCTTCTCTTTTCCAGGGTGAACAATCTCAATTCCCGCAGCCTTTGCTCGTAGAAAAGTTGTTCCATCTCTCTGATCAAAGTGGTGGCCCTTCTTTGGACTCACTCCAACAGGTCAATATCCCTTCTTTGCTGGGGACCTTTGATTTCATAACCTTACCTTTCACAATAAGGTTATGAAATCTGGCTCAGTTCTAACAAACACAGTCAATGTTTTCTAAAAAATTATCATACAGTCAATATTTTGTTTGAAATACACATCTGAAAGACTTTTAAAAAGCAATTTATTTGTTTATGATTCAGATAAAGCAACTTAACATTGATACTTTCAGGAAAGTTTCCACTTAGTTTTAGTTTGGGTTTTTTTTCTTTTTTCTTTTTTTCTTTTACCTCCTGGACAAAAACTGTGTGTGCTAATTTAAAAGTTTACAGTCCCAATTTTAACAAGGAAGTCAAATTGTATTATTATTTTTTGTTTGTTTGTTTATTTTTATTGCCAGCTGTTCGCAGCTTGCTGACCTATATACATTACACATCACAATATTGCACTGCTCATTGGAAGAATCTTATTGTTCTCTCAGTCCAGAGAATAAAATGAATGCAACATATTGTCTAGAATCCAAACCAGTATACATCACATTTTTAGCTGGATTGTCTGGTTCAGTAACTATTCTCATTCTGGTTTGTTTTTCAGTCTAAATAGCCAGCTGCTGAGAGATGAAGATTAACCTTTCCAAACTACAAAGATAAGAAGAAAAAAAGAAAAAAGAAAAAAAGGTAGGTAAAGAAACAATCCACAACAAAAATTGTTTGGCATTAAACTTCTGCCGTATTTTGATTTGGAAAAAAGTAAATATTAGCCTTTCCTTTGGTCTCCAACCTCTTCCCAGTAGCAAACTCTCTACTTTAGGCTTCCTTGCTAAACTTCTAATGACATGCGAGTGTGAATGTTTTATTTCTTTACCATGATACCTCGTAGGGTTTTATGTGTATAAGATTCATTGATAATTAGTTTTGAGACAAATCTTTGTGGAATATAGGATTCCTTTTGGGAAACCTTCTGATTTTGAAGTGGAAGTATTTGTATAAATTTCTGTTTTGAAGAGAAAAGGAACATCATTTTCCCATCATAATTTCAGCAAATAATTGATGTTAAGAAATTCTGGGTAAAATGTCAGTGTTTTTCCAGTGAACAGATATTACTGTAACATTTGGAGATGACAGTTTGCACCGGGAGAACAATCATGAGAAATTCCTCTGCAATGATGTATGTCATCATTTCTCACTTAATCAATAGAATTTATCATTAAAGACAGTGATTCAGCACAGATATGCTCTCGGGCATATAAACAGTCCCATTAACTTCAGTAGCTGTGGATGACAAAATTTTTTAAAACAAAGCAGCTATTATTAATACCAGCATGCAAATCTCATGCCCACAGAGGAAACACCAAGGAAGCAACTCAGCAGGCATCATACAAAAAAGAGAGAATTATCCCAGTCCTTCAGGAGCAGGAGGTTTCTCACAGTCCTTGCAGTAGTTTCTACAAATAATACAAGGTTTACTGGACTGAAAAGATAGCAAGTGTGGATGTTTCCGAAGGTTAGCATATTTTTTATTTTCTTTCTTTTTTTTTTTTTTTCTTTTTCCCCAAAGTAAAAGCCCTATTGTTAAATTTTCTGTCCCAGGAATATTTTTTTTTTTTTTTAAGAGGAAACTCATCATCATGATTTATAACTCAGAATTTAAAGAAGAACTAAGTAAAATGCTCACAAGTGGAGCACCTTCTCCACTAACTTGTCAGAGAGTTTATGCACTTAGGAATACTGATTCACCAAACATCTAGGAAAGGCCTAAGTTAAGAAAGCAGTGTCAAAATACAGACAGACAATATTTTAGACTGATTTCATTAACACAGGTATTTCTGGCTGGCTTTTCAATTATAACATAGAGAACTGTATATATACTCTATATAACTGTATTATAATATGTATATAACTGTATTAGAATATGTATATATTCTAAAGTTATTTCAAACTCCAGAGGTATAACCTTCTGTCCATTCCTCTTCTATGCAGGAATTTTCAAATGTGTAGCTGCTTGAATAAAATGTGATGAAGCGTGAGGAAAGGTATAGCAGTATGAAATCCGTGTTATTCTTTCTTATGGTTATCGTACTGTGACATATCTATCTAAAGAATTTCTTGTGCATTTTGTATTTTTCTGTTCTAATCTGAAATGATATCAGTTTCCTTTCTATCGTGTAGACATACAGGCGAAGGATGATGTGAAAAATTCAGGTGGAGGCATAAACCAAAAGAAAGCCTATTCCTTAGCTTGTTAAAACAATGAAAATATGCTTTCAGGCCACAGACTATGTGAGCAAGAATAATAGAGTTAATTTTCCTGATTCTGAGTGTTTCTGACATGTGTTGAGGTTTAAGGTTCTTTTTTTAAGGAAACAGAAGCTAGTCTTTCAATGATAAACCACTTTTTACAGTGTTAAGTTTCCTTACATTTAACATGAAAAATATACTTTTAACTGTATTGCTACAAATTATTATACTCTTGGACAGGTTCAACATATACTAAAACGTCATTTAGAAAAAGTTATAACCAAAAAATACTCCAAAAGTTGGTTGTATGTCTATCCAGATATTTTACTGTGTTTTCACAGAGCAACTAAGGATATTTATCTGCATTTTACAGAGGTAAAGAAACAATCTTAGATCTTTGTGTGATAATGTTTTTACCAATATGGATGTCAAAGTTTAAGAGATTAGGTTTTAATACTTTACCTCTTCCTCTCCTGCAATGAAGGTTTAAAAAACCTCTGTCAGGATTAGATACTCATAAACAGATTTTCTGACCAAAAGAACCGTGGTGTCATTGTTGTGATCTTTGCATTTTTCTGTAAATACATTCAAAATATACAAGATGATTTTTTTAACACTCATTTTTGCATATGTATATGGGCCATTAATAATTATTAAGGGAACCTCTGGATCTGGAATAAAAGTGTAAATTGCAGACCACTTAGGTGGCTCAGGGTAGAAGAGGCAGAGAGGGAGGGAACATGGGACAACACAGGCAGAGTTTGATGCAGTCTCCAGTTTTATGCTTAAAGGAATAGGGATATGAATTTGAGTTAACATATACCACATAATTATCATATATTGTCAAATACCACATAATTATCATATATTGTCAAATGACACTTTTTGATAGGGTTTGAAACTATATAACCTTTCTATTAAAGATAGAAGTCCACACTGCTATTACTGTGCATAGAACCTCATCGGGTATACTTGTGTTCAGTCTGCTCTGAACTGCTGAATGTAATCTTAATGCATCTTAAATGTGTGTAAGTGTTTGTACATGTGTGCTGATGGAAATGGTGTCACATCAAACTCCAATTAAAACCTGCTTCAGCAGCCCGTGTTTTTTAAAACCATTCAAGTTTTAAAAAACTGTTCAGGGAGCATGGACTGCCTCCTAGATTTTCCGGTAACACACCAATTAATAAGATGGTATTATCTACTTCTGATTTTTATCTCTCTCTTTTCTGCCCTGAGATGACTCCTCTGGCAAGCTGATATGGCTACTGCCTTCCACAGCACTATCACCTCCACTGTTTCTCCACTTGGCAATCAGGAACTGGCTCAGTAAAATGTCATAGATAGTGGTAGTAGTAGTCCTGATACAATCTTCTGGTATTTTGTCTGTGTTAAGTGCCTGACTGGTTGTAAGGAATGCTTTAAAAGGGTTCATGCTGAAGGTTTTATTTATTTTTGACTCCCTGTAATTAAGAAATAACCAAATATTTTATTAAAAAGTATTGATATTACCAAACACAGATTTTTTACAAGAGACGTGAGACTGGATTAAAATTTCATTCTACTAGAGAAAAAATAACAAAAACAAATATCGTTACTGTATTTATTATAAACTTGTATGGATTACTTTTTTTGGTCAGAAAATCTCTGTTTCAAATTTTTTGTAAAAACAATGCCAAAAGTTTTGGTATAAAGCTGTTGTCCAGGACTTGCATTTTAAGGGTAGGATTTGTCTAAACATTTAGCAATTTGTCTAAACATAATTTCTACCACCTATAACACAATTTTACCACGTGTTAAACATAAGGTAAAATTAATTTCACCCTATTTTGTATGTCTAAAAGTTAGACATCTATAATGTAATCATCTTCTGTCTTCTTTCATATCTTAGTAGAAAAAGTAGGAATCTCTAATGGCGTATTAATGTAATTTTTGTTGCCTATCCTAACATAACATGAAATATCTTCTGGAGGTGGCTAATCATGTCTTGCTGTCAGCAAAAATATCATGTGACATACATCTGTTAGACACTGAACTGCTGGATGACCAAGTCAGGGTTGGTCAGAGTATGAACTTTAATTTTTCAAAGTGAGATTTGTCCATCCTTTGTGTTATTTTCAAGAAATCTAAAGGGGTCCTTGAATCCTACACTGCTGACCTGCATATTGAAAAGACACCCCTTTTGTTTTACCTCTGCCTTGAGACAGGAGTGGAGCAAGAAAAAAAGTTAAGACAATGAAAGGAAAATTGATACTCTCTCTCCAACGAGCTAGGCAATGTAGATACATGGACTACTAATGAATTCTCAAACTAGACATAGGCTGTAACTGCTATATAATGTTAAAAAAACCAATATAAGTGTTCAATAGACATGAGAAGCAAAAATAGGAAGTTACTGTTTTAGGTAGGTACAATTTCATGCTAAAGTTTCATGTCCATATATCTTAGAACAGAGAAGCTGGCACCTAATTTCCCTCACTTGTGGAGACCCACTTTGTACCCATTTCAATAGGTTTCTAGTTAAAACAAAAGCATAACACACCAGTCCCGACATCTTTTAATTGATTTCAGTCTTGTTAACCACCAGGCTAACTTAAAACATTTTGGATTTAAGGATAGAATACATCGTATATATATGAAATTTATAATGTGTGACAGCCTGTATGGTTTCAAAAATTGAATAGAAACATTGAATTGACAAAAGGAAAATATGTAATGTCTTGGAAGAGAGCTGTGATCTGAATAGCTGAAGAGTATCCTACATCCAGTTAATCCTCTTTCAATGAGAGTTAACATCAAGGAAATAAAACCTCTCCATGACACCAATCAGCATTCTACATCATAAGATGTGATTTTAAAATGCACTTTAAGAAAATAGTTGTAATTAATTCTCAAAATCAAGTTATTGTTCCAAACTGACTATAATTGAGATGTCCTTAAACCTAAGGCTAGAAGAAGCCTTGTAAATCAATGTGACAGAAAAGTAGTGAGAACAATTATTTATCTGCAGTGCCATCATGATTTATTTGTATTTATGTTGTGTTTTTACTTATGAGTGATTCCTCTCACATGAAAAACTATTTTCCTACACTGTATCTATAAAATATACTGTCTTTCAACTTTTTACAATACATAATAAAGAATTTTTGAAATTAAGACTCAGTATGTGTGATAAGTAAAAATGAACTGTCCACTATATGTGAGTATATTAGGAGAGAAAATGTACAGAGTCAATATTTGTCCCTGAGGCCAACCAGTACAGACTCGATTGTGTTGATACTTTTCAACTCTTTTATTCTCTAAAAAATGTCAACATCCAAATTGTTGATTGGGAATGGTTCCCTAGCCATGTCCACCACTGCAACACACATACAAATGGAATATGCTTGGAAAATCAAGTTGGATATAAAAAAACATACAGGGATCACTATAGAAATATAACGAAAACAAGAAATGTATTTTTAAAGGGGCTTAAATTAGAAGTTTTCAAAGACTTGAGAGAAGTGGTATTTTTGCACTAATATTCTTTCAGATAATAAACGTGTAAATAATTTACATTCATGAAGTCATGGTGTTAAAACTTATTCTTCACTTTATGCACAAATATAAATTAAAATGTACAAGTATTTTTTAATAATAGTTGAAATGTAAGCCTGAACACAGCAGTAAAGGGAATCTAATGCATTTTTGCTGATAAGTTATAGTAAAAATACAGCTTAGTATTGTAGCACACTATGCTGTTGAGGCACGATTTTCTGAGAATGTGAATAAGTGAACAAGAAAAAATAAAAAAAAAAAGAAAAAATCACAAAAAAACGCTTAAACAAACAAATGAATACACACAAACACACAAAAATCAAAAATCCCCAAAACCCTAGACAAATTGCAGAAAATATATTAATTATACTTTTATTCTTGGGGAAGTACATTATGGAGTTGTGTTGGATTCATTTTCAGAGAGAAAACCTGACTTCTTATTCCCAGCAAATGCAGAATGGTAATGGAAGTTAAACAGAGGACAGGAGAGACAAACAGATTTTGTGGCAGATGGATAAATTAGGAGCAAAGTTCTAATGTTATTATAAATCTTGCTAAATTTGCAGTCAGGTGATAGTGGAATGTGGAGCATGTTGTCATGGGTTCATATTGGAAAAAGAGTAAGAGAAGAAAACAAAATTATATTGTGCTTCATGTCAATAAATTAACTAAATATATAGAACTGTGTTATAGAAGATACAAAAGGCTGATCCGTTGCTTTTGAAACTGCATTTGAGAAACAGAGCACGATGTAGGTGTTGGATACTGACCTCCTGATCAAACAGTATTTCACTAATGCTCCAAAACAGATGAGGAAGCCTCATGGTTGCAATAAAAGTTATTGCAGAGGACTTCAATTACTCCAACATCTTCTGGATATGGCTGAACACAAGCAAACCAGGAGAATTCTGGAATGCATTAAGAACAGTGTTGTTTTGATGCAGATGCTGTATGGACATAAGGTGAGAAGTCAGATCTGCTAGAACTGCTGCTTCTGAATAAAAATGAGTTGTGTGATTGGTAAACAGCAACCTTCATTCCAAGTGCTATCAAAATTCCAAGATAGCTGATTATTGCAGAGGAGAAACTCCACAAAGCACAGAGAAGGTCCTCAAAAATTAGACTGGCTTGACATAAGGCCATGGATAAAATATCCTGATTATATTCAAATGCAAACAGAAAGAGTATTGAAGGAGGAAATAGAGATTTCCTATCAGGAGAAAAATAGGAATATTACATGAGATGCATAATTAGACAATTAAGGAAACTAAAACTTATAGTTGAAACCGGGAATATGAAAGTTAACAAGAAGGGTTTTGTAAGCACATTGGCAGCAATCAGAATAGAAACCAAGGATGATGTAGGCTTGCTGTTACTGAGTTAGTGAATTGATGTTGATGGAGAATTAAAAGGCAGAGATACTAATTTTCTCATTTGTAGCAGTTTGTACTCGCAATGTCTGCTGTCAGGCCTCCCATGTCTACTAAATTAAGTACAACTTCACAGCAGGAAAATATCAAGTTAGGGACCGTGTTAACAAACTGTACAAACGTTCAATGGGGACAGACTGAACATATTCAAGCCTTCTGAGAGACCTGTCAGATGTCATTTCAAGGTCCCTGTCTGTCATCTTCAAAGGGTTGTATCTGTCAAAGGAGTTCCCTGTAGCATGAAAAAAGACAATTATTATGCCCATCTTCTAAAGTGGAATGAAGAACCAAGGTAATACAGGCTGTCTGTGAAGAAAATGCAGCAAAACTTTTTGGGAGATATTTCCGAGGAAAAAAGTGGTTGGAAATAGGTAGCATGGATTCACTAAGGGCAAATCATGCCTGTTCAGTATGATTGTCTTCTACACCGAGTTAACTGGCTGAGTGGGCAAGTGCAGCAGGGTCAGCTGTAAAATCTCTATAGTAGAACTGAGAAGAAGTGACTGAGAAAGATGGAGAAAAGGTAAGTAAGACTCACTGAACCAATCAAAAACTTGCTTATAAGTCATCAGCAGTTCAAAAGCATGTTTTTGAGTGTTGTTCCTTTGGGATTATTGCTAGGGCTCATCCTGTTTGAGATCTTAGTTAATGACTGTGACAATGTGCTCTCCACTCTTGCTTTTTCTTCTCGAGCAGTAGCCCCCAGTGTTTGTAATGATGGCTGCATCTGGCATACAGGTAATCAGATATTTAAGGGCCATAAAATCTTGCTCAGTTAAGGGACATAAGTCTTGCTCAAGAGCTGAGGGATAGTGGAGCATATGCCAACTCAAAACATATTTGCTTTGCAAAAAGGGCTATAAGTCAGTCATCTTAAACCATAAATAGTGGACAGTTCAGGCCCTACTGAGCTCACCTGGTTCTGCACACCAGGATCTCCCCTTGCAAAGGAACATCTCATAAGGTTACTCCTTGAGGCTGAGGGAATCCTTGTCTCATCAGACAAATGAATTGGAATAAGTACACTCAAACTGAATTCTTAGCTCAGTGATAGAAAGGATTTCTTGTGCACGTGCAGTCCTTTAGGACTGACCAAGCCTGGTGATCCATATTTTCTTGTCTATGTGGATCCAGCCACACCTAAACTCTTCTCAGAAAGTAGTTTAGACCTCAAGGGGGCCTTTTCTAAATCTCATGCCTCATCAGGAATGTCTTCCTGGATGGTTTTATCTGACTCTGTACTCTATGCAGTAAATGAGTGTCTTGCCATGGAATTTTGTTGAATCGCTGTTGCATTTACTATCAAGCTTAGTTAAATCTCTGTTCTGTGTCAATAAACACACCATTATTTCTCTCTTACAAGTGATGAATGCCATTCCATCCACAACAAGGACTTAGTGAGTTTTCAGAAGAAAGCAGGTTTGGGAAATAGTTTATACACAGTCACTCAGAGAGAGTTCCAGGAGCTGGAGACATGAGTTGGCAGAAACACAATGAAATTAATCTTATAGAAACAAAACCTGCTGTGTTTGGGATGCAATAAGAAAGACCATGCCATAGTGTGGGTGGATGCTGACTGGATGGGGAGTAATTCTGTATGAATGGATCCTGTGGGGCCCAGCTGTCCACTAGTTGAGCATGAATCAGCAATGTCTTTTTTAGGGAAGGCTGAAGTTTTACTGGTGTGCATCAGGACAAGCATAGCCAGCAGACAATGGCAAGCAACTGTGCTCCCCTGTGGGGAATTTCTGAGGCTGCACTTGAAGAAATGTTTCTAGTTTGGGGCTTTGGGAGAAAAATGGAAAAAACTGTACAATGAAGAGGCAGGAGGAGCATATGAAATAAAGACTGAGGAAGTTTGGTTTCTTCAGCATGGAAAAGAGGATGTTGAGAGACAACTTGTTTGCTGCATTCAGCCACCTTTTACTTTTTAGAGAAAGGAGAGTGTCAGAATATTGTCCAAGATACAAAGTAAAAAGTTTACAGACCATGGCAATTGACAGCTGCCATAATGGAAATTGTATATGCAAATTCACAGTGAGGACAGTCAAACACTGGAAGAAGTTCTCCAAAGTGATTGGAGAACCTTAATTTCTGGAGGTATTGAAAACTCAGAAGTAGAAGGTCCTGAGCATCCTCACCTAACATATAGCAGGACATAAGATCAGATGACTGTCCAATCTAAAGTATTGTATGTTCATAATGAAATATTTTGCTTTCCTTTAATACTTTGTCTTGTCTATGTTTTATTATAAAATAACATGCCAAATAGCCAACTAGCCATGGCTATCATTATGTGACATATGCTGAAAGTTTGGGGTTTTTTGAGCATGCTTTCGGAATTTTTGAAGCATAATGTTTCTGCATTGCTGTTTAAGTATCTTCTAAAAGAGAACTTATGAGTTTTCTAGTTTCAAGACACTATACATGCCTAAAGAAAAAATGATCTAGTTTAGGAGCAGCTCAGAAAATTGGAATCAATGCACCACAATGTGAATGTACACCATTTTAAACAAAATTAATAGCTTATAGATTAGACCTAGTTATTGTATAAAAGATGGAAATAGCAGCTGACAACCACGTTCTATTCTTGGCTATTGTATACCTGCACCCCATCTCTTTTTCATTGTTTCCTCTTAACATTAGTATTCATAGCATGTTATCTTGAAAGCAGAGATAATAAAAAAAATACCACTGTGGTCTTCTCCACAGCAGAGCCCTGCAAGAGATCTGACTCTCTGAGTAATCAGTGATTTACAATCAGTCTTATTCTATTGTTTTTTTTTTTCTCTGTCTCCCTCAAGGCAACAGCACTAAAGGAAAAAGATGCTTTCAAATCATACAACGAAGTTAGAAACATGTCAATAGCAGGTTCACTTGGTGATTCTAGAAATCATAACACTATAGCTTTTTTACAAATATGTACAAAAGAACTCTCTGTCTAGTACACCTAGGAGCAATTGCTATTAAGCACTTTAATATTTCCATAATACCTAATTAGTGTCTGTTGCTTCTTTTTCAGCCAGGGAACAAAAAACTCTTTGCCAAGGAAGAACTGCAGCTCATTCCAATTTACTGATGAAGAAATTAAACTTCAGAGACCAGCTATGACTTCCCAAGGTCCTTGTGGCAGAAAGGAGGGCAAAGAAACAATTTAACTTTGCTTTTTCCCTGCACCTCAACTGCCTTACATGTCACAGTACAAAGGCTGAAGAAAACACCATAGGGTAATCCTGGTACAAGCTCAGATAGAGAAGAGGTGTCTCTAGGGAAGCCTGCAGAGCAGAGTGCTCATAAGATTTTCGACAATAATGTAAGAGTCAAAATATGCTGGCTCTTCTGACAGAGAGGCCCTCAGCACTGTCCCTACCGTACCAGCCAGCTCTCCAGCTCCGGGCTCAGGGTTTGGGTAAGGCTGGCTGTGTTGATCTGAGCTGGAGGTGCAGTGCTGTGAGAAGCCCAGGCTTTCCAAGCCTTAAGAAAACTCAGGACTGCCTTATATCTTGGTCATAGCATTGAAGGGCATCACCTTACCAGCTAGAAAGTACAGAGAGAAACCAAATTTGATCCTTTTCCACTGATCTGCAAGTTGATCTACAAGGAAATATATTCTCTTAGAAGAGTACTTCCAAGCACTTGGAATTTTGATTCAGTTTCCTAACTTAACATCTTTCTTATTCTTCATTCCTAAAAAGTACCAGGGGTTCTTTGAATAAATCGGGTTGCAGAATTTGATTGTGATTAACACAAATATTGAATGAAATATAATATTTGGGACGGGAACATTCCATAAGGAGTATGGCATCTACTACTTTTTCCAGTAGCTATTGTATAGGAACCAAACTCATTTTCAGAATGTTTTATTTTGTCCCCCACTTTATGCCTAAAGTCTACAGTAAGTCTGGACCATGGAATTTACTAAACAGATACGTTAGAATCACTTGCATACAAGTGTTTCCTGGGCCTTAAATGCATATTCTTGCTTAAGAACTTTTGGGTAATTATGTAGATGCCAGCATTTTTTAAGTGTGCAGATTTTACATTTCTGGAATAACAGGTATTATAATGAGAATTCTTCTATAGCTCTGTCAAGACAGAAAAGGCAGAAAATGTATGAAAATCTGTCTCTTTCTCAGTGAATAAAATATTTGCTAATACTTGTCTATATACACCTATTTTTGTGCATATGATGCTTAAATCAAAATTGATTACATTACATATTCTGAAAAAGCATCCAGCTGATTTACCTTTTACCAGTACACCAAAAAAAGAAAAAAATTACCTAATTCCTCACAATGTTTTTAACATTTATATAAACTTTAACATTTTTATGAACTTTACATAGAGACATTTAAAAATATTAAATAACTTTAATATCATTTTTTTACAAAACAAATATGAAACTCAATGAAGAATATACATTTAGTGATTGTTATATTTCAGTTGAAAAATTCACATTGAGGCTCAAAATGCTACTTCAGTTTTTGCATTCACCTGAAATAACTAGAATAACTTACCTCTGAATAACTTGAGTAGAACAGGTCACTCTGTACATTTGCTTCAGGATGTCAGGTACATGACAGTGGGATAACAAAAAATGCAGAAATAGAACAGAAAATGTAGGTTTTTACTCATGAACCTCGGAATGAAATTAAAGGGAAAAAATCAAATTTGTTCTGATAAAGCTATTAACAAAATCATGTGCCCACTGTAAGAAATATTTGTGAATATGGATTACACTAGAATCACTCTGATCTTTATTTCAAAACTCAGCTATGAAAGGCAGTTCTTTTTCATCTTCTTCTATTAAAGAAAAATCCCACATATATATTTTAGTGGTATTAGCTCATTTGACATTAGCGAAAAACAAATACATATGTATTCTCTTCAATCAGTGTGAAAAGCATCAAAATACAGGTTAAAATTTTTATTTAGATGATTAATCAGAAGCATTATGTTATGAAGGAAGAGAAGTATGAAGGAAAAGAAAGTAGTTTTACTTAAAGACTCAAATCTTCATAGAAGTACAGAAAATACTTTAAATATATATTACTTCTCTATTTATTAATAACTCTAGGTTATTTTAATAATAAATTATATAATAATAAAATAATTTCAATTGTAGGGAATCTACCATGCAAAGGCACACCTTTCACTGGACCAGGTTGCTTGGAACCCCCTCCAACCTGGCCCTGAACACTGCTGGGGATGGCACATCCTCAGTTTCTCTGGGCAACTTGTGGTCTCACGCCCGTGCAGGAAAGAATTTTTTCCCAATATCTAATGTAAACTTATCCTCTTTCATTTGAAGCCATTCCCCATTGTCCTATGATTGCATGACCTTGTAAAAAGGTCCATTGGAATAAAAAGGACAGATTATTTGAACAAAAATATTTTATGATATTTATAAAAGAAGTAAAAGCAACCCAGCATTTTTGTGGATACTCTTTCAAAACAATTAACTAAGAAAATTATATGTATCTTTTCAGAATTAGCAGAACTACTCAGTCATAGCTATCTGTAAGTGCCAAATGGTGACTCTCCAGTGCAGCTATTTAAAACCATATTGTGTTTTCATATTCAAAAATTACATGGCTATTTCAGATTTTGTATAACTTACTGAATATTTGGGAATTATTGCATTCATTTTGTGAAAACAGGATTTTTCCCTTAAAAACACATCCTTGTGCACGTTTGTTTATCCAGCTTGCTAGTAAATTAATAAATATGGTTTGAAACATTATTCCCACAGTTTTGTCTAATACAAAAGGGCAAAGTAACAATACAAAAATATAGTTGTTGTTTTTTCTTATTGTTTAAAACACTTTCTCCTACTTTATTTTCTCAACTGGCTAATATATTAATTTTATCCAGTATAATTCTTGTAATTTTATGTCTTTAGATAAATTTTATTGGTCTTCTAAAAGTGAGACATTTTTATTGGTTGTAGTCAAGATTTCATACCACTGCCAGTATATATGACTGCATGTTTTCATTAAGCAAGTTATTTAATTGCCATATGTGTGCCAAAAGATGGCTAAAGGAAAGCAAAATCTCCTGCACATATCATATACATAGATGATTAACAGCTTCCAGATTTTAAATTAAGGAATATACATTAAGGAGCCTTATTAAAGAGATTGAGACCATTATGTCTAAATTTAATCAGCTGGACTTGAAAGATCTGCAATTTGGAACATTTTTATTGCCAATTGTGTCCTGGATGATCAAGTTTAATAACAAAAGAAAAGATACTCATCAACCCACTGCCTCTAAGTGGCTTACAGAGATCAGAGGAACACAGGCAAATGGTTGGTTTATGAAGTTTTTCCAGTAAACCTGTTTTCCCATTTGCTTCCAGGATTTAGATCAATGATGTGCTTCAAACAGAAACTAAGATTCTAGAACAGAACAATTCTTCAGAGAAAACTGCAGGTGTGATTATGACTCGAATTTAATAAAAATTAACTTATGCCTCTGCATTTTCACATGACAGACCTTCTGCTTCAGTCTACGAATCTGTGAATTGCAGAAAGTGACACAGTCATCTTTGGGTATTTAGGAAAATTTCCTTATTTTCATCATTCCTAAGGCTTGGATCTTTTTTGATGCAAGAAAGTACACTGGTGTCAGGAATTTCCTAACCTCATCATGTGCCAAAAGATGACAGATCACTCTATTCCTTTTGCTGGCTCTGTTCTTCAGAAAGCTCTTCCAATAGGACATGAACGTTGTCCACAGTTAATTTACGGAAATCAGAAACTGAGGTAATGTAAATGTCTAGTCTTCTTCACTGCTGCCTATCCAACAATCATGCAACACTTAGTCTTTGTACCTGAAACACCTGTGAAATCTATGACACTTTCCTTCTTAGCCCCAAGACTAAACAATGTTGTGTAATACTGAGGTCTTGCACCAAGGAGCAGAACAAATACATGGACTTTTTTTTCTAGCAGGAGAAGATTTTCAGGGTTTTGAGTGTCCTTCTTGGACCCAAATTCCTCTAAGATATTCAGACAGTGATTCAGACTAGAATGGAGCAAAATTGCCAGAAAAGTAAGGAAAACACCGGCCCACAGACTCTTACCTTGTTTCAGATAATAAATGGAAAAATTTCAGGATACTGAAGATTCAGATGCTTTAATTTGCTGCCTTGCCTTACAGCTTGGGATTCTCCAGGCAAGTATAGTTCATGTCACTTTATCATCATCTTTTTCTTGTGCCAGGAAGACAGCTGCTACAGACACCACTGCTCACAGCTTATTCTTGAGTTGGAAAAGTGGCATATTACGTGACAAAAGCTGGGTCAGAGAATTTCTCTGCCTCACGTCAAGTACATGAGTGAGTGACTGGAAGCAATGTATCCTGAGGTATCCTGGTAAATTAAAAGAGAACAAATATGGGTCTGGGAGGGGTGAAGACATAAATAAAATGGTAAGATGCTGGGCTCATATGATCTTCCACATTTTTTTGGTGCTGTTTTTGTTTTATCCCTCATCAAATATATTCCATAAATTATGCCTTCTTAATTTAAAGACAGTTAATATCTTAAAGTGAGCCTGGATAAGTCTGTAGATATACCCAGTATGGAGAAACAAAAATAAGATGGATTTGAAGTAACAACTCTGCTTAATAGATGTTTAAAAAAATGTCAAGAAAAGCTTCAGCAAATTTCTGTTTACAGGGTGAAAGCAGAGTATACAGTTCTTTTCTGTTGTGGCTACTTGGGAATTAATAAATTTACACTAAACTGATCTGGAATTTCTAAGTGACTGAGATGTTTTCTTTTTTTTTTCTCTGCACCAGTTTTTGATAGTATCACTCTGGCACTTTATAGCCATTGCACCAAAAATAGCAGGAAAACAAACAAGTCTGAAATAGAACAGTGTATCCATGGAAACTGTGTACACAATGGTATTGGAAATTTTATGTTGAATCAGAGAAAATAATTAGTGGGATGAGGAATAAAACTCAGATTTCCCCATACCTACCAAGTGTAACAATTACATGGCCTTCCTTTATTTAGGAAAGAACACAGTCCTGCAAAATGTAGGGCATCATTCTAAATGGATCACACGACCTGATTTTCTTTTCCTTTTGTCAATCCCAGGGAAATGACAAGCTGCATAGCATGCTTAATTATTTCCCAAATAAGAATTTTCAGTATCAATTCAGAAAAGTATGTGTACAGTATGTATCTAGATACTGACAAATTTTCTTTGTTGTGTCTAAGCAAAATCTTTATATGCATTGATTTATACAAAATTGTTTAGATAACACACACATATGTTACCATCTACTTAGCATTCTTCAATCTGTCATATTTCTCAAAATAATAAAAAGTATTTATTTTAGAAGCTAAAAACAAGTGAAGTTATATTAGGAATTAATAACAAAGCTGTAAAAAACCAGGTAGCAAACAGGCAGTTCGAAGATTAAAAATAAAATCAGGACTTTATTCAAATTTGATTCTAAATGAAAGGTATAAGGATGTCATGTAAAAACCAATGACTACTCTCACTTAAAAATAAAGATGGGAAAAATATAAATTAACTCCAGTGTGGCATTTGCCTAATGATTACACTTGTGAGATTACCTTGAAAAAAATACTGTTATGACTCTGGAGAGGAGTCACTGCTGATTACCAAAAATAAAAATATAAAAGGAAATAGAAGGCTTTTATTGATCTGTGTAAAGACACCCTGTGAATTTAATTTAAACATGAAGGTTTATTAATATTTTGCTTTTCCTTTTGCTAAAGAATATAGGAAGATAATTTGGCTTTCAGTGTCACACTTTGAGTAAGAAATTTTGTTTATAAGCTGCAATTAAATAATTCAAAAATAATTAATTCAGAAGACATCCCATTAAATTATAACCCTCCCCACTGGTTAGCTTGGTGCCAAAATGTATTGTTTAATTTATCATTCTTAGTATTTTTAGAAGGCCTCAAGGCAGGGAATGAAGCAATAATAAATAGGGAATAGTGGATAATTAGAGAAGGAAATGTGGAACAAAATTACTAAGGGCTTTAGGTGAAGTTCATTATTACTATTTAATAGTGCCCAAGAGCATTTGATCAAATTATGGATCATGTTTAAAAGTGGGCTGCGAAAAATCCTGGTGGAGGAGAGTTTTCTACCTACCACTTTGAGAATTTTGCAGTAAGCTTTACAAAATTTATCTAGGAGTAAAAAAGCAAAAGCATATTGACCAGACCTTCTATTCTATCACATAGAATGCTTTAGTGAGAGTTGAAGAAGACAGAGGTTTTTTCATTCCCTCAGAAATTGTTCAAGATGTGAGTATTGCATGATTAAGCAGTAAAGCACTTCAAGAATGAGTGATAAGGTGACACATTCTAAGTAAAGCCCTTAGGGCTTTTAAGCATGAGTTGAAGTATGGTTTTTTGATGTGTTTTTTTTTTTTTTTTTTAAATTCTCTGGGATGTTTGCTTTTTAGCTACATCATAAAAGAAGCAAATTTTTAACATGGATCTTTGAAGCTGACTTGAGCTTTCAGGTTTTTGTTTTCCATTCCATCATTTTCCTTATGCATTTATGTTATTTCTTTAATTGTAGTGTTAAAAATATCCAGAAAATATTTTTAAACACAAACATATGTGCAATATTACAGAACTGGCTTTTTCACTATTCAAAAAATCAAGATCCTCTCTGACAATTTTAAGTTGGAGGACTTAAAAGAGTGAGAGAGCATGAAATCCACAGCACACAGCAAAGAGCATTTAATTTAAGTAGTGAGTTTAATATATGGAATATTCTTTCATATTTAAATATTTTTTCTGAAAGTCTGCAACACTGATATATTAAATAATTTAAAAATATTTTTATGTCTTCCTGTGCTTTAAAAGAAAAAGAAAAGGAATGAAAGGAAAAAAAAAAAAGAAAAAGTGAAAATCCTTTCCGATCTGTATTCCACACTAGAAGAATGGAGGAATAGAATAAGTAACTTAATTATTTCTGAAAATTTCCCTTCCAGGGGTACAGCTACATTTTCAGATATACATGCTGACTCAAAGTAAAATGATGCTTGTTAAATATAAAGAATTTTGTGGGATGGAAATTCTAATTATTCAGCAGTTCTATTTATTAAAAAATGGATATCTCCATCTTTAGACATTTAATTTCATGGACATAGTCTGGACATCATTCTTTTTTTTTCTTTCTTTTTTTGTAAACTTTTTTAACAGCAAAAGAGTCAAGCTGGTTTGTCTTTTGTCTAAGTCTATGTGACTGGGAAAACTCTTCAATGAGTTTCGTTTGATATTCTGGATATTTATGAAACCACTGTCACAGTTTAACTAAAAATTCTACTGGTACACAGCATTGATGATGACAGTAAGAATACAGTATTATTTGCAATGGATGAAATGCCTTAATTTTTGCTTTAGCCAGAGAAGCAGGCTGTTCCTACCTCTTTCAATATGGGAATAGCTAAAGAACAATATTAATTTGTATACAAAGTTGTGATATATTTACACAGTTTGAGATAACTTGATGAGGTAGTAGAAAACACCACAAAATTTTCACTCAGATTCACATGACAGGATAGAAAGCCTTTAGATTTTTGAGAGTCAGGATGTCACCCCACTAAAAAAAAAAAAAAAAAACAAAAAACCCAAAAAAACCCCCAAAAACACAACACAAACAACAAAACAACAACAATAACAACAACAAAAAAACCCAGAAATCTAGTTGTCAGCCAGGGCAAAGAAATCAATTATTTGGATAGATTTTCACCTAATTTCTGTTACAATGATTACTGAGCAGTCCTTAAGCCAGTCCACAGTATGCAGAAAGAGGACTGGAGCAGTTTTCCTTGAGACTGTCCATAGTGCAGAATGTATATTATTTATGGGTCTCAGACAGACAACCTACAGCACTGCCATAGACAGTCTTGTGTGACTTGGGCTTCCTCCCTTTTATTTGTTGTATTCAGAGACATTCTCTGAATGTATTCTGCAATGGAGCATCTCTCTATTGTATTCTGCGATGCTATTCACAGCCATAACCTTGAAAATGAAATATTTGCTTTGAAGGTTGGCTGTGTTATCATGTGTCTGCATCCCTCTACAACACTTTCTACTGCACATGTGCAAGTACTTATGTCTGATTCATCACATGGGGAAGTCATATCTTTTAAACATTTATTTCAAAAGTATACCGTTTCTAAAAAACTGGAAGACAGTATTTAAGCAGATATCTCTGAGTCTTTCAAGGAAAAGGTCAGATGAATCTTAAAACCTCAATAGCAGAACATGTTTTAATTGGTGGACTACATTATTCTGGACTTTTTAATTTGTTTGAACAATTGCTCTGACACTCATCTGCAAAAAACAGAGAACTTCAAATAGTGAAAATTTGCTTTTTGTTTTGGGAGGAGTATTCAGCTTCTATGTGAAGTGAACCTGGAGTCATCACTGCATATTAAATAATGCTTTATCAATAATGTAGAAGTTAATTTTAGTAATCTATTTCTTGCTGTGTTTTCTCCGCTGTTTTTTCTTCTGAAAATTTATGCAGAAAAAATATATTTATCTTATTGTGATAATGGTGGAGATAACATTTCTTATGTAAGGGATTTCAGCATTTTGATGCCAATTTATAATTGCTGAAAGTTTCTCAACTCATGATTTTTCCAGTTTCAGTTTTATTCATATTGTCTATTATTCTTTTACTCTTACTACCAAGATAATTCTTTACATGTCTTTTTTTAAACACATAATTTATTATTAAATCTTATTACTCATCCACTATCAAATTCACCTGTGTGTTCTTCTGTAGTCATTGACAATGTTCACCTATAAATCTTCGTTATCATGTACATGGCTCACTTTATGAGTTCTGTGAACTTCAGAACAGATTTCAGAAATACCACCACTATTTTACATTTACAACACCTTCTAAATGAAGATTACAATGGAATTTAAGATCATAAATTAAGCTTCACCATGGCCTTGAAAATCTGGAATATAAATTTTTTTCCTTCTACATTTTGAAATATAAAGATCAGAAATCTGATCAATTAAAAAAAATTACAAGAGTTAAGTGAACGTTTTAATATTTTTCAGAAGGAAAAGTCACTGCTACTTTTAAAAATCAAGATGACTTTAAATATGAATTATTAATCTAAAGCCACAGACAGTCAGTTTTAGATATAATTTACATTACACATCTTAGGATATGTAACTGTTACAGTCTGCTTAATAATTAGGTCAATAGAAAGACAGTGCCTTCCAGACAGGAATAGGTTTGGGTCAGCCTGTGAGGTAATTCATCAAACTTGGTACAGTGCCTCCCAGGCAAGTAACTATCCACTTTGGTCTGGAAGAGAAGGCAGGACGTGGATATGTCTCCCAGGTAGAAAATTAAATGGGTCAGCCTTGGAGGCAGCCCAGATAGGTGACTGCTCAGATTTACTTGAAAATGGATTAACACACTAAGGTCATTCCTGAGTACATAACTATTGGCTCCTGCTCAGATGACAAGCCATTATTCATGGACTTACTTCCATTTGAAGGGCCGCTTATGGCAGCTTATCTTAAAAATAGATTATGAGACAGTTAGCCTTTGTCTCTAATAATAAAATCCTGTTTGTGAACACAAGTGAATGTTTTACCAGTACATAAGAAATCACTAACCCTGGTGATTGTATCTTTGCCAGGGACAGCAAAAGAGATTCTCTCAGCTGGTATTGCCACAACTGAGACCACATGTTCATGTATAAGAAAGATGCAAAGTACACTGCTGGTAAATATGCCTTTGGCAGGTGTGAAAGCTTAGAGAGCATATGCTTGCCTGGAGTACACATGTTCCTGACTTGGAAGGGACCATCAAGAGCTTCATACATTTAAACTAGCCTTTTATTCATGTCCACCTGAAAACTGAAAATCTGTATTATTTGAGGAAAATACACTGAAATCTCAAACAATTATTAAAGAAGGTAAACCAAAACCAAAAAAAAAAGACAACACAGGCATGAGACTTAACTAAACAGGATAGGAGGTCTGGGAGGAGAGATGAAAAGTAACAGATTAGTACACAACACAGCAAGGTTCTTTATCCTGTTCCATCTCTTTAGTTTTGTAAGCTCTTGTCAATATATTCTTCATTGTGGCTGTAAGATGATAAAAGACAGCATGTTATTATTTGAGGAGAGGGAGCCAAGTGAAGAATAGAGGGCATCCAATAAACTGGAAATTCTGATAGGTCTTGCTGAGTGCCAAATGGCATATGCATAAATTAGCAACACTTACGGAATTCTGGCAGTGCTGAATCAGAGAAAGGGCAGTTTTTTATGGGAGGGCCAAGAGAGATCAGGTGGTCTATGGTGTACTTGATGATGCTGCAGGAGACAGAAGGTGGTAAGAGAAAGTGGAAACTTTGGATTGGGATTAATCAGGAAGATGTGTGTTTCCTGTGTAACACATGACAAACTATGATATTTTATACTGAAAGCCAATGATCTGAGACTTATATTAGGATACCTCATAGTGATGAAGTCCAGATTTTAAGAAGGACTCTGGAAAAATACAAATGTTCAAGAAAAACTACCACAAAAAAAAAATTAACATTAAAGACCATAGTGAATCAGTATCTTATGGCAGACAGCTTACTGTAATGTCTATTAGGATTTTATATAGTGAATATTTAATGTAAAAGCTTAAGCACTACCTGGAACAGACAACAGCTCCCTTTTCAAGTGAGTGCTTTCATTACTAGTTAATATGTTTCATGTGTTTTGTTCTTTGCATGGTCTCATAAATTTCAAAAACAATACTAAGGAGGGCAACACTGTTACTCCGCTTTAACCCTACCTTTTCCTGTTGCCAGTGTTATGTTACCTATAATGTGTGAAATGGAGATTGGGTAATCTGACTGCTGGTCTCATTTCATGCCTCAGCATTTTAAGTCTAGGTTGTTTAACAAAAAAAAAAAGATGAAAATGGCACAGCCATGATTGTGTGTCTCATCAATAAAAGAGTGAATTTTCTTGTGTGGGATTAAACTCACTGTAGAGGTCTAAAGTTTACTCTCAAAGTCACCAGCAGTTACAATATAGCCTACGAGGAGAAATAAGCACCACCAGTGTGCCATTCATCAGCTATATTTCAGATTCTATTTTGGACAGAACTACACCTTAAAAGGGACTTGAATTTCCTAAATGACTGAAGATTTACTGTTTAAGTGAAGGTCAAATACCACAGGCTATTTTAGTGGGTGAAGAGGTTTTTTGTTTGCTTGGGCTTCTTTTGCCATAACCAAACATTCTTGGAAGCCTTAAAAGATAGTAAAGTATAGTAACTGTTATTAAATAATCTCAGTAACATCTAAAGCAGCAATTTTTCAACACCATAAAACATTAAATCAGAATTTACATATTCTTACTTATTTACCATACAGATAAGAAATCTATGCAGCTGGTATTTTTGTCTGAAAACTTTGGCTATCAGAGCAGTGGGATGGGAAAAGGTCTGCTACTCACTTACAGCATATATTAACTTACAGTACAATATACCTAATCAGGTAAATTAATAAATCAAAAAGAACAGTATGACTGTTGTCATGGCTATAGAATATAAGGGTTACTAGTTTCCTTTGTGGGTAAAATTTAGAATATGGAATGAGCTGTGTGTTGCTTGCAGGCAAAATCCATTCTGTATTTGATTTTGATGTGTTTTCAATTGAATTATTTTCTGTGGTTCATTTAGCTTCAAATAGAAATTAAAAGGCCCAATTTTAAAGAAGCTGACATTATGGAACACCTGATATCTCATTTACAGACAATGATTATGTAGTTTTTTGCATCCCTTAAAGTTTTTGTACAAATGCCCTTACTTTGACTGAGAGTGAAAAGGGCTTTTCCAAACATCTTGTTTCATCAAATGAAGATCAGGCAAAATGTGAATATTTGTTTCTTCTTCTGCAAGAGATTTCTAAATTCCAAGTGTGTCCTGGAATTGTCATTTTTTCTGCAAAGTGATATTTCTTATCAACCCATTTTGTCTCTGTCAGAGTTTGAAGCTTGGTGGATAAAGGGTAAAATGATAATTTATAGGGAATTATATCCATATTTCCTCTCTAGTCTTCAAAATCACAGAGGGAATTATTCTTTCTTCAGGCACAATTACTCCTGGTGGAGTTTCTCTGGTGGAGATATTCTTCCTGTATTGATTCTGACACATGGTCTTCCTTGAAGAAACAATAAAGTGCACAATACGTGAATGCGGCTACAGACTCCTACTCTGCTCTGTTTTTTAAATTCACATTATCTAATGCCTACAGGTAATAAGGAAGTAGATAAACCTATTAATCAATAGAATTAAATTGGAAAGTAGAGGTTGTGTGGGCACAAATATCCTTACTTCTACCAACAGACTTCCTTGAGAAGTAAGCCCTCAGCAGAAATCTGTGAGCCATTTATACTTTGTATTGACATGACATTGCAATCAGTGTTTAACTCTTTCAGTGTTGTGAAGTTCATCTCTGTGTTGTCCATGTTTTTTCCATGTTTCCACTGAAATACCAACTTCTGATGACTATGGAACCATGAAGCATGCTTCTGAATTCTGCTGAAGAACTAACAAGAACATGACTGTCAATGAATTAAATGCTATGGAAAAATAATAAAAGCAATTAAAACAACCAGGAAAAATAAAAAAATAAAAAAAAAAGAAAAAAAACCCAAACAATTACAAAACCAAAATGAAAGTAAACCCAAAAAACAAGCGAAAAGAAAATCCAACAACTCCTCCAGTACTAACTGTCCTGTAATTTTCTGGAGGGGAAAAAAACCAACAATAAAAAAACCCCACCAGTATGAGAAGATGAAATGCATCTGGGAAAACATAAGCATATGACAAAATCAGTGCAGATGACCTGATGTTTGTAGATGTGATGCTTAGGGACATGGTTTAGTGATGGATGTGGTAGAGATAGCCTAAAGATTGGACTCAGTGCTCTGAGAGATCTTTTCCAGCTTTAATGATCTACAAATCTGGGATCCCACCCTGAAACAGTTTAAGTTTCCTCTAAATGTCTATCATTCCGTATTTGTTTTTCATATACAACTTTCATTAATGAAAACTTCAGGTCCTCTCTGAATGGGCCCTTGTGCTGCCTAGTCCTGTTCTCCCTGTGGGCCCCTTCCCAATCCCTGTCCATTGGCCAGGAGCCCCATTTCAGCTCAGCCCTGTTCAGATGTCCATGCCTTAGTGATGCTGTAGGCATGCCAGAATCCAGCTCACCACAGCCCTGCTCAGAGGTAGGCTCCACTGATTTGGGTCCGACACGTGATCTGACCTAAATTCTGCATTCCTATGAGCAACTTGGAGTTTCCTGACAGAGTTGTATTGTTGTCTGTTCCAAATTCACAATATAGACACAGGAAAATGAACGCTTTGTGGTGAGTTAATAATCTTGTGATAACACTAGGTTATTGAAAATAACTTTCATTTCAAATAAAGAGGTTCATTAATATCAAGTTCAAGGTTTCATTCATCAGCTATTAGGCAACTAAGGCATCTAAGCAAAGAATATTGAGATGTATTTACCTTATCTGACTTCAGGCAAAAGCTGTATGCCTAGTTCAATCTGTCTGTTTGTGACTTTAGATCTGTTTGCATAGTGCTGTGAGAGTTTTATTTCTGACATTTGCCTTTGGAGAGATCCCAATTCAAACTGCTGCTCATTTGAGAAAGTTCAGTGCACCGGAATAAATTTTTACCAAAGGGTAGAAGAGAGTAAAATGGCCATTCTGCTTTACCAACTCTTCAGAAAAGACAGCCATGTCATGAACATAAAGATTTGTTTTTAATCTGCAGCTAAAGCCAAAAATGCTTATAATGGTTGAAAGTGGTAAGAGCTTTGTAGTTCTGCTCTGCTGCAGCATCGCAATGAACTGCTGAAAAAAGTAGATATACACCCCTATCACATCTGTCATAGTTGAGGACCAAATGAGAGCAAAGAGACTAAATAGACCTGAACACCAGAGCATTTAATCAGAGATGTATGCAGTTTCATAAATTAGATGACTTCTCAGCACTTTAGAAACCATGTGATCATACCCCCTCCAGCTCTCACAACCTGCTAGGACTGGGTGGTGACATGCCATTGTGGCCACCCAGGCAGCATTGTAGCAGCCTGGACACCTCGCCCTGTCCCCAGGGTCCTGTGCCTCAGCCAGCCAATGGTGCAAATACGTCCGAGTCATTCCTACCTTTGTTTAATGACTGGGATGGGCACTGCCCCTTCTGTAGCAAACCCCCTTGTCCTTGGAGGAGGAGGAGAAGAAAAGCAAGACCGGATATTCCCATTCAAATTCCAGGTTCCAGTCAGGAGCAAAGGGCAGCATTGACCTCAGGCAGCAGGAACACAACCTTTTTCACTTGGCAGCCACTACTACAGCTCCACCACTGTTCTCTGCTTCTTCTGCTTTATATCACAGCCTTGGTGAGCAGACAACAGTTTGTCTTTAGCAGGTTATTGCCATTTTTAAGGAACTTCTTTTTTTTTCTGGATCATTCTTCTGTTCTTTCAGGATTTGTATTTTTTCCATTTAAATCTTTTGTGCAAAAATACAAACCCACACTAATGTTTCACAATTTTCCCTATTTCCCTTATAAAGACTGAAACTTTCCTAAACTTAGTTATCTCAATAATCCAGAATTTTCTGCATTCTCCTTCCAACAGGAGCATATATTTGGGTCAAATGCTGTGTTAAGAGTCTTTTTGATTCTCCTGTGAAGGGACCAGATATTTGTCTTTCTTGCTCCCTTTCCCAAAGCCATCTGTGATTCATGTAATCACTACCTTACTTCTGACACCAAAGGACAGTGCAGAAACTTTTATACCAATTCATTTTAACCACAGATAATGCACACTTCTAGGACTTGTGTCAGAGGTAGAGCACAGTACAAAATGAAGTTTTGGCAAGCTGAAGTCTCAGCCAGGCATTTTGTGATCTTGGAGATGGCCCATAGGGTGGCTAAGTCAAAGTCATATTATCTCTAAAAGAAAATAATTATACTTTGCAATTTAGACGAGCATCTTTTAGTAAAATCTAAGATAATTTTAAATTAAACAACATTTAAACTTGATATGGATGAATTTTGAAAGAAAGAAGTCTTAAACTGCATTAACTTAATAAAACTTACATGCAACAGAACTTTAAATTAACAGGACTTAAAGCTAGCAGCATTGAATTTTAAAAACACTCAAGCTCAAAACAACTTTACATCACATAAACTTAACAGAACTGAACCTTAACAGAGCTTAAATTTAACAGGGCCTAAATGAAAGAGAACTTAAAATAACAGAATTTAAACTGAGAAACACTTAAATTTACCTTGTTTAAACTGAACCACACTTAAATTTGATAGAAATTGATCTTAATAGAACTTAGCATCAAGAGGATACTAAAGTAATAAAATATAACTTAACATTACTCTGACCTAAACATAGTAAATCTTAACTGTAAAGCACAGTAAAGCTTAAGGCCTCTTATTTTATCCTCTTACTGGATACCAACGCTGGTCTGATCAAGTAGAGAAAATGAAATGCCTGATCAGCCAGTTGTGAATAAGACCTGGCTGTTGTCATCACTGGAGCACTAATTTTCACCCCTGGTAGGTTCTCCATATGTTTGCTGCTTTCTCAGTGACTGACAGTTTGTGCAGATCAGAGATGCTCCTCTATCCTTAAAACTAAACTACCTCCCTTCCCTATTTTAATTCACTAACACTATAGATAACCAGGCCTGACACATGTTGGCTGCTGCAACCTTATCCAGGGAAAATTTTACAACATAAATTTTGAAAATGCATTTTAAATATTAAGTATTTTCCCACATTCCTTAGCAAGTTTTTGTAATGTTTTAATTATCTTGTTATTAACAAATTATCACTACAACTAGTATGAATTTCTTAACTTCTGTTTTCAGCCTTTCAAATATTTTCCATGTTTTGTTTCTGTTGAATTCATCCAACATTCTTGCCAAAGGTAAGTTCATCAATCTCTAAACCTGATTCTGAATAAGCTGAATATTTTCTTATGTTTCTCACTCTAATAAATCTTTTAGAAGATTTTAAATAATTTTGTACTTTTCTAGCCACCATGTAAGAAAACAGGGTGGAAGAAGAAAAGATGTCTTCATCAGTTTCACCCTGATTAGTTTGAAGAAATGAGAAGAATTTCTGAAGTGCATGAAGAGATTTAATGGAGTGGAAAACACACAGAGGTAGTTATGAAATAACATACACAAATACATAATTCATTTTTTTCTTTTTTTTCCACTATTTATTGAATAGAAAATCTGAAGTTGGATTATGAACTATTTAACAGTTAGATTCTTGCAAGATCCAGGACCAGGTTTGTCTCATTTGCTTTAGTCACTGAGGCATAACAATTAGTGAAAAATCTGGCTTAGGTTTTTAGCAAACTTAGACGTAAAACATTGTTTGGCCCATGTATGTTTACACTGTTCTCAGGAGAAAAAAAACCATTTCTTATGTCTACATAAAGAAATAGAATAAATGCACCCATAACTTTATTTTAGATATGAACAAAAGACCAGTTCAAATAAGTGTCCTAGTAGACTTGTCAACTCTGTCAGGATCCAAACTTACATAGATCCAGACCTACTCTATTCAGCCTTGTAGATAGATGTCACTGTGGGTAATAATCTACTCCAAGTCCTGTGAACCAAGCAATCTCTGCTTTTGGGACACTCCTGTAGCAGTTAATCTAACAGGATATGTCACTGGCATGCAGTCACCCACACCACAAAACTGCCAGCACAGTCCCTAAGAGGTCATCGCTAAGATCAGCAACTTTCTCCCAGTCAAACCTGAGCCACGGATCATTCCCCATAGCAGCCTGAATGTAGCTGGTCTATTTAGGAAGGAAAGAGATTTTAGCTGTAAAGAAAACTACTCTGCTGTGCCAATTAGCCTGAGGACCAAAGATTCCCTGGACTATCTTATTTATTAACATAGCCAGAGTCTTAGTGATGGAAATTGCAGTTGTGTTTTTCTACAGACTGTTTTTAGTTACAGACGTTTCTCCCTTTTTCTCATTTGAAATAACAATAAATATTTACAACTTTTAATAAAACTATCATGAGGAAAATCTTATACTTCCCAATGGACCTTACCTTCTACTTGGTTATAGCATTATACATGGTTATGGAGGTCTTCTGAGAATTATCTCCTTATTAAGAAAGTGGAAACCCAAATTTCATGTCACTGTTCTGTACAAATCAAATAGATTTCAAGAAAAAAATTTAAATCTGAAAAATGTACTTAAATACTACAATATAGAAATCATTCTTTCATGACTATCAGCAAAATAAAAACAATTCAACCTCTAAACAAAACACTACAAGGCATTTTATAATCTCCTTTTCTTTATTTTCTCTATTTTCTTCCTTATTCCTCTTCTTCAACCTTAGCCTTAACATGTTTCCTTTCTTTCTTTCTTTCTTTCTTTCTTTCTTTCTTTCTTTCTTTCTTTCTTTCTTTCTTTCTTTCTTTCTTTCTTTCTTTCTTTCTTTCTTTCTTTCTTTCTTTCTTTCTTTCTTTCTCTCTCTCTCTCTCTCTCTCTCTCTCTCCCCCTCTTTCCCTCTCTCTCTCTCTATTTTTCTCTCTCTCTTTCTCCCTTTCTCTTTCCCTTTCCCTTTCCCTTTCTCTTTCCCTTTCTCTTCCTTCATTCCATCCCTTTTGTCCTTTCTCTTATTTTTTTTTCTTTCTCTCCTTCTTTCTTTTTTTTTATTTCTTCTTTCTCTGCCTTTCTATCTACTGTTTTCTCTCCCTATTTTTCCCACTATTTTTACTTTCTTGTCCTACTTCACTGTATCTCCACTCTACTGCAACTTTGTCCTTCTTTGCATTAGTTTGAAAAGCATGCAGTATTTCTCCCAGGACTTTCTCCAATCATCATTTTTGCTTTCTGTCTCTACAGAAGACAGATCTGTGCTCTCTGACCAGATGGAAATAGTCTTGGGAACTAACCTTGTGTATGTTAATAGAGAAGGTGAATGGTGTTGGATGCATACAAGGATGCGTACAAGGATGCATACATTTTCACTTTAAATGGCCTTAAGAAAAGAGTGTTGTTCTACAGTGGCTGTCTCCTGACCTGCAGATGCTGAGGTATGTTGCTGGTGAGTGTACACTAATGAAGTTCAGTGTCAACTACTGACTTGTTAACTTCTCCTTTAATGATGAGAAAATGTGTCTCATGTGAGGAGTTTGCAGATTTGCACATGACGAACCTAGTCATGTACTTTGTTATTGAACATTATTTCCAGCAAAGAACTTACTCTTAAAATACGCTAATAAATTTTAAATTACCATCAAAATGGAGTTTCTTATTTTAAAATTGCAAGATGAGTTTGTATTAACAATATCAAAATATCTCTCTAGAAAAATGTGTATCATTTTCCTAGAGGAACTTTAATTAATTTGCTTAGATTTCATATCCACTCTTTTTACTCTGAGAACACTTGCCATAATTTAAAAAGCAAATATTAAAATTTCTCTTTATTTTGGTGGAATGACAAATTTGTCAAATTCTAGAACTCCAAAAATCTTGAACGCCAAAAGACAAACCATACAAATCAGAATGGAAACAGTTTCAATTTTCGGTCAGATTACAATCCTTTCTTCAAACACTACAAAGACACACTGTTGGAGAATCTCACCTTAAAGACAACTGACATAAAATATCTGTTAGGAAGAAGGAAAAGACAAATATATGGAGAAGTAACACCTGAATTTCCTATGGTAATATCATTTACAGAGAAGGGATGCTGTGTTTTGTCCACCAATATACTGCTGATAAAAATTTAGCCCAGTCTTTCATTAAGACTGATCTCACAAATGTGTAGAGGTGCAAAAAGAATACAGTAAGAGAAAAATTTGATTTTGCCACATGAGGATAACTTGGTTAGTTTTTCGGAATAAATGATCTTTAATTTCATTCTTTTGGATATAATTCATTTGAACTGACTTGTATCTGACAATCAAAAACCTAAGTCTGAGGCAATCACTTCCCTTTGTAATCAATAATTAAAAGTTCACACATCTGGAGAATGATTTATCTGCTTTATCTAAATCAATCCTAATGTTGGAAGCATCAATCCTGGTGGAGATACTTGTTCGTTTGAAGTGAAAAAAAAAAAAGGTTAATTTATTTGAACCTAGTTGTTTACAGTTAAAAGCATCTATGGTGCACACAATGGCCGAATGCATATAGTAATGATTTCCATTTAAGAGGTACAAATGCTTTCTACCTTCACCCATCAGTTCAAAAGTAGTTTCCCCAAGATATCAAATAGATTCACTGGGTTTAAAAATAAATTACTGCCTGATAATCTCAGCCTTTCAGATTAAAATTTTTGGTCCTCTAGTTCAAAGACATTAGATTTCAGGTGAAAATAAATTGCTTCCTTTGATACTTGAATTACTAGATACCTAAATTATTTCTCCATAAAAATGGGTATATTCCTATGATAGCAAGTTCTACTTACAGGTCTGTTTAAATTTTGCCATTTTTATCCAGTTTCAATTGACTGACCAGTGTCCAAAGATGACTGGCAGAAGTAGCACCAGTGATTATATCATCAAACTTATGTTTAACAGGTAGTTGGAATAGACTGTGACGATGTGTTTGCTAGAGCTTTACTTAAAGATTCACAGAAAGCTGTCATATGTACAAGAGGAATATTCAGCTGTTTTAAAAATTTCTATAACATGGAAAAGTATATGTATGGCAATACTTGTATTCATAACTTACTGAGTATAATTATGGACACCTCTAGAAGGTTTGAAGAGACAGAGAATGATTTTACACTGTCTTACACTTTGTGTAGTTCAATACTTTGCATGATTTAATGCTTTGCAGTCACAGCAAAAAGGACTTAAAATAGAGCCTATTATTGTAGTATTCATAGTGTCACCTGATAAAAGCTAAAATTATTAGATCTGGTCCCAAGTGTAGAGAATCAGCCAAATGTCTAATAACCCATTCAGTGTACCTCCAGAATTAGTGGAAACATCTCAGCTGTAACTCATAAATATAAATTTCTTGGAGTGATATAGATATCTGAAAAGAAGATTTTTCTAAAAGACAAGGGTTCAGTTCATGATTGGTACAGCAGTTCAAGTTCACATTTTTTGAAGTTTATGACAGTTAGTCAGTGAAAATCTTTTAACAAATAACGCTCTTGGTTAATTCAGTATTTTTCATTTTCATGGATTATATGCTGGGATGTCAATTGCTTTCAATTTACCTATGAAAATGCAATCCTGTACATCTGCCATTTTGCTACAATTAAGAAACAATTTAGACAAACTTTTTTCTTCTTTTTTTTTTTTTTTAACAATTAAAACAAACACTAATAGAAAAGAAACCATACTTACTGTGTGAAAATTTTAGGTTCTGTCTCTTGTGTGATTGTATGTATTGTGTATTTCAGCACTTATTCTTGCAGACTCCTTGTATCTAAAGCTGTCCAAACATCATCATCAGCCTAGAAGTGGCTCATAGCATCAATGAGACTGTTCCATAAGATTTTGTCCCACAGAAGCCATCTTCTAACTGGGCTAACTGGAACACCAGAGATGTAAATACAGAAAATTTCTACAGATGGTGCAGGAAGATTTCCTAAGGCTGGGGAATATTCATTAATACCTTATCTTTTCTGACTCTTTTTGTAGAGAAGACTGTAGTGAGAGTGCTCAAAAAAGCCCATTAAACTATAATGTTTTAAGAGTAGTCTGTGTACTTTTCAGACATGTAGTCAAAGGCCTAAGATAAACTTTTTTGACAGGTGCATTTCCAATGGATATCTGTTCAATATTTTACAGGGTTTTTTTTTTTTTTTGGCTGGTCTGGTTTGTTGGTTTTGTTGGGTTTTATTTTTTAGAAGGGAGAGATATATTCTTGTATTTTGTAGAAAACATGTAAAATCTGTTCTTACAGTTGCACTGTAATTCATCAATCTACTCAAGCACTAAAAAGTTTCCTGCTCTCAGGAACATATAGGTGAATACAAAAAAAAAATTAACTAGAAAAGATGGAACCGATAGCACGAGAATTCTCTACAGTTTTTGAAAAAAAGAATGCAGAAGAAAAGACCTATAGATGATCCCTCAGCTTTGTTCTTTGTTTAAGCTAGTATGAACTTTATTTTACCTGAAATGGAAAATAAAATCTAAATAAAGAAAAATCCACTGTCAATGTCATAAGAAGTCAACATTCTTTAAAAAAAGGAACAGCTAATTTTCATATTGTTCAAGCTCATGAAATCAAATCATTACTGAACAAATTCATAAAATATAAAGTATTTCATAACAATATGCATGTCTTTA
Source organism: Brachypodius melanocephalos (assembly GCA_013398615.1). Lineage (NCBI taxonomy): Eukaryota > Metazoa > Chordata > Aves > Passeriformes > Pycnonotidae > Brachypodius > Brachypodius melanocephalos. The sequence goes on from VZSR01003803.1 coordinate 26,935,276, forward strand.
ATAGGAGGGCTTTTTCTGGCGAGTCACTTTTCAGGGAGCTGGTAACTTTGAATCATTTAGAACCCTTCCCTACGAAAATGTGACTCTGAGCACTGAACTGTGAAAGCTCCATGTGTTACCATGGCTTGTCACCCATGGAGCCTAATGCTGGTTGAAGAACAACAGCAATATTTTTGCAGTGTTATTTATACAGGATGTCTCATGATAGTTTAAAATAAAGTAACAAAAACAAGAGTCTGAACACACACTGACAAAAGCCCATGCAAAATAGTGGATTTCAATCTATCCATATCATAAGGCAGAAAGGAAGGAAATTTTCTTACTCTCAATTTATTTTAAAAATAAAAAATTGGACATTCCAGAGACTTTGTACTCTGTGGCATCTGAGAAGGACAATGGAGAATTATGGATACTGAAACAATACAAGGCCCTCAGACAATGCAGGGGGAATTATATATAAACTGAAAATGCTTCAGGCAATCATGGAGGAAACTAGTCTTGAAGCAATATGCTGAGTATTTTCAGTCTTAGTAAAATCTTTGTAATAGCAATTTGTATTCAGCGAAAATAACACATTGATCTTTTTATAAGTCTAGAAAAAGAGAGAGAAAAAAATCTGCTCAATATCACTGAGCCTGTTTTAAACCTGCAAATATGAAAGAATAGGAGTGGGCAGCAGTGAAGAGGGAAGCCTATTTTTGAAGGTACTTAAAGGAGGACTATTGTATCAATGCAGCCTCAATCCTCTAAAAATGATGGAAAAATTTCTGCTAGAATCAACTGGATTGTAAGTTAAACAAAATTATATTTACAGTGGTTTAAGATTTGTGCCATACTAAAAGAAGAAAAAATATAATCCTGTAAACTCACCACAAAATGAATTGCTGAATCTGTATAGGTTAGACACAAATGACATATTTATTGTATAAGTGACGGCATACTTCAGGCACATTGAAAATTTTCACTGAATTCACGGGACCAGATTTTCTGCTCTTGTCAGTGATTGCAATTTTACTGAAAACAAGATTGTTTTGCACATCAGATTAACTCAGAAGCTATTCCTAGTAGCTTTTGCTTTTCTTTAGCATAGCATACATACATTTCCTGTTGTGTGATGTGATCAGGTTGTTTGCAAGCTGGGGATGGAATGAGATTTGTTTGGGTAATTCCTAGCTAAAGTGTGATTCCCAGGGGAACCACAGCCAAGAGTCATAATTTAGAGCAATACCTAAATTGTGCAAATTCATTCAAGTGCAAGAATACTTAGAGTTTTAAATAGCAAAAGCTGTAATCAGCCTCTTGGCATATATGCATCCAACACACCACACACAAACAGAACCATGAAGAACATTCTCCCAATTACTTTAGCTATGTAAAACCAAATCATCAGTACCTTATTTTTCTTCACAGAAAATAAAGACTAGACCCCCTTAGTTTGAAAGGAGAGAATTTTTTTTCGTATCCTGTGATGCAGATAACCTTCATTGGCCTTGGATCTGTTAAAGGCATGCCTAATAAGTAAACATCTAATTGATTAATGAGATTAAATTTAGCAAGCAAAACCAAAATCACCTTCTGAAAGGTAGCAAAAATAGCATAACAATATAAAACAAGATTATCTTATTCTTATTTAGTCTTCTTCATTGTTCATTGTGTTAAGTCAATGCATCTGTTAGAGGGACATGTAATTCCTAGTGTGTCCACCTCCCGGTGACCTATTCTTATTCTACAATCCTTGTTCCTCATTCCATTCTGCTGGGATTCTCTCATGCATCATTGTCCCAATAAAACCCACAAAAGCTAGGTCAGAAACAGTTTTAAATTATTTTAGATTCTAATGAAGAAGAGAATAAACACCACTCTGGGGACTGAGAAACACTGTAACAAAAAATTGAGGTCAATGAGTTCCTAAATTTCTATGGACCTAGACAACAACACTAAGTGACAAAGTACTTGCCTTACACAGACTTTGTATAGGCAGAATTCCTTCCTTTCTTTTTTGTAACACATTTCATAAGCACATTAGTAGCTTTTTGTGGTCAGCAAATAACATTAGGAGAAAGAATTGGTGTCCATGAAACAATTTCTAGAGATCATGGATTTTTGTGGGTGAAGATATTGTGTACCTAAGTGAAGCATGAAACTGAAAAAGCAAATTTATATATAGATTTGTATATTTGGGCTATTAAAAAGAAAGGTCACTATAGTTCAACCTATTTTAAAACTTGAACAACCAGTTAAAGGTTAGGCTTTTTTGGGTGATGTTGATTTTTGGTGGTTTTTGGTGTTTTTTATGAGGTTGTTTATACATAACATACAGTAGCGATCAAAACTCCAGCAGTGTCACTACCTCTTGAGTGACAATTGTCTTTCTAAACAGACTGCACAGTCTGGTGAGTTGTTAAGGAAAAAATTAATTCAGCGGTTGTGGTTTAAAACCAGTACTATCGTGTTATACATGGGATGAAACATTAGATCAGACCATTTTTTACTCCGTGAATGGTATGTTTCTGATGACATTCCATTTATAAGGCAGCATCAGTTACTCCTGAATTCTTTCACACTGACATTGTAACCTTTATGAATGGTTGGCTCTTTGTGTTAATGATATAGGAAATTAACAGATGTAGTACAGTGGTGATGAGCGGTGTTTCTTTGGATGGCTGCTCTTTTTATGGTTTGATCCAAAATCCATTAGTGTCAGTGGAACTTCTTTCATACTCAAAACTCAACATGCTCTAAATGGTTTGCTAGAGTAGACTGAATTGCTAAGGCAGGTGTAACTTTCAGGATATTACGAAGAATTTTAAGATCTGCTGGTAAAAAAAACTTTATCAAAAGCCTTAGATGACATTGACAACTATTATCTACAAAAACATCTAGGATTTCTGAATTTCTGCTTCAATATAATGTCAGAGATTTTTATAGACTGCTTAGTTAAAAGGTTTTTTTTTTTTTACAGTACAGCAATATTTTTAAAATTAATAAAATTGCAGTAAAAAAGCATGAATATTTACAATAAAGGTGTCAACCAACTGAAATAAAATATCACATTTGTTGCAATAGGACACGAAAGGATGAGGCAGAGAAAGGCTTGAGGTTAGCAGGAATTCTCTTTTCTCTTTTATTTCAAATTTTTGACTCCAATATATACAACTGTACAGAAGGACCAAAGATTGGTCCAAGGTGTCGCGACATTTTCAATTTCATTGGTGAACATCACCATCACTCAAGAAGCTCCTCCTAGAGAAGAATGCAAAGATCTCATTGTTTACATGAGAAAGTGTGAGAACTCAGCTTCAAGTCCGATAAACCTCAGAAGGCAAAGTAAAATATATGAAACCAATGGCGATACACATTTTATGTTTACTTTCTAAATCTTAATTTATGAATTTTACTTCAGTTTCTTCTCTAGATTTGTTCCTATGAAGAATAAAACCAGGGCCAGGTAAATGAAGGTAAGTATAACAAGATATAACAAGTGCCATTTACTGAAAATTGTATTTTTGCAAGACTTCTGTCCTCTTCCCCGTGTGCTTGGTTGCTTTCTTTAGTTGTTTATGTATGTGTTTATTCATGTATTTATTTGAAAATTTAGGTTCTGAAATCCAAATATGCAAAGTAATTGATACAATTTGCCATTGGAAGAGCAAAAAGCATGTGTAGTATGAGTGTTTGTGTGTAAATACAGAGGAACAGGGATACAAAAAACTGTCTAGTTAAATTGCTAATTGCAGAAGCCTAAACTGTTTTTTTTTAAAAAAACCCCTTTGGTTAGGTTTGATTTGACATACAGATCTCATGTTATGTGATTTGATCTTCACTGGCTGACTGCAGTTTTTTATAATTAGGTTTTCAGTGTACATGATTTTTAAAATGAGCTTGTCAGGACTATGCTTAATGTTCATTTAAAAATGGGTATTTCTGGGAAAATTCCACTGATAAATTTCTTTGTTAGAACACACATCAGAGGAATGGAAATTGGTGATAGTGGAGGAGGGAATCTTAATAAAGAGAGTAAAAATCTGGTTTTATGGTTTTCCCCTGGATATTCATAGTCTATGTTTTGAGGCATTTTTCTATCACTACCTCAAATCTTTATTTGTTTGAGCTACACAAGCAAGAGAATAGAACATGACACTGGACATCTATGAAAGCACAGGAAATATACACAATTAATCAGAGTCTGTTTAGGACTAGAAAGCTCCTCAGACTGTATTACAATAGCAAAACTTGCCAGAAGAGTACAGAAATTGAACTGAAGTACTTTTGTCTTTAATAGACTAAATGTGTTCATTGAAGTCATTTCAGTGTTTGAAAGGAACAAAGTTTAAGGAAAATTGTTTCTTAAAGATTGTTTAAGATCATTTCTTTACATTTTCTGGCTTAATAAAAATGTACTAAATGTGTTAATTATCTTTCTTAAGTTGATATAAATACATAAGTCAAAGTATAACTATACTTCTTGTTTTATGATGAAGTTTTCGGGTTTTTTTTAAGTCAAAGCCAATTATATTTGTGGTGGCTTATCACAGCAATTATATGAAGCAGCAGGCCAGTCAGTAATGACTTTTTTTGTTAGGGGAGTGCTAAGAACACTTCCAGCAGAGCTCCATTACCTGGATTACAATCACAGTTTTAAATTAGGTACCAATGCAAGTAATTTAGTTTTGTTTTTGTACTTAATTGGTCATTAACTTGTTCGTGCCAATAATTCTATCTCTATGCCACTCAGTCATTAAATACTCCCTGCATCTATCCAGAAGCATTCCCTCCTGCAGAAGAAACAGGAGTTTGCTATAAAATATTTCTGTGTCTACATGTCACCTTTATCTTTTCATGAACAAACTCGAATGATAAAACATTTATTTTTCCACCCTAGTACCTGTGAGGTCATGAGGTCTTCAGCATAAATCAATAGGAGCCTGGTAATTGCTATTTTGGATCAAACAGTATTTGTGTGTATTCCAGTATCTTCTTGCTGCTGGGGACTAGAACCACATGCTCATAAAGAAGCTGAAATGAACAATTTTGCAATAAATTTTACTGAGAGAGGAGATTTCTTCATATTCTTGATGACTACCTTTTGCTTTATGTCCTGAAAGAAGATAGTTTGTAACTTTTTGTTTTATAGAAATAATTCTAATTCCATGCAAATGTAAATGCTCTCATTATCCGTATAAATGTTTAATCCTTTTTAAAATTCTGCTAATCTTTTAGGCCTCAGTGATATTTTTGTGGCAATGAGCTCTCTAGGTTAATTATGCATGTGCAACAAAGTATATCCTTTTATCAGTTTTAAATTTAAATCCTGCCTATTTACTGCTACACACAGGAACTTTATAAATCTATATTGTGCAATTTTCTGCTCCAGGCATTTTCCTCAAGTGAGTGTATGCATGAATATAATGCCTGGAGGATGCCTTAATAGACTCTTTCCATCTCTAACTCCTCTCATCAGTGTGTTTCTCCATAAAACTAATTTTTGGATCAGTGGATTTGGTTTAGAGTTGTGTCCAAGGTAGAAAGTTAAGTACAGACTCCTCCAAACATCTTAGAAAGTAAGTCAAAATGAATAAACTCTCTGTAGTAAAAACTAAACAGATTTTTGAAGCCATAGTCAGACTAGGCAATAACCAAAGATAAGTAATGAAGAAAAACATTATGTGAATATGTACATAACCCACAAATTAGTGTGGTTTTCTTTCCCTCCATAGTGACTGGACTACAAATCATTTTTTAATCTAATCTAGCCTTTGAGCTAGGAAAGCTAGGTCAATTAGTTCAGGCAGAAAGTTCTAACAGTGTTTACATCCAGAGGTCCAGCTGCTCCTCCCCAAGAGACGTCTATCACATTTGTTAAATTTTAAATGCAGGTATTCAGATATATGCTGTGTCCAAAGGCCAAGGAGATTTGTGCAAACAGATTTTATATAGGAGACACTGTTTTGGAGGATTATTAAACTGATTAAAATTGACATTATGAGCTCCTCCTGCTGACTTTTTAACATCAGCCAAAAAACATTCGAATGATTAAGTAACTCTTTATTTCTGCAGAATTCTCATTGATTTAAGAGTTTCTTCTATAGTGATTTTACAAGGTTATTTTCAGTCACCCCAGTTCAAAGGAAAAGATAGGGAAGAGGAAAAAGGTGAAAGGACATTATTTATAAGAATAGAGCAGCAAACTCTTGAGATAACAGAAAGACTAAAGCAAGATATGCAGATTCTGAGAAGCAAGAAGAATGATAATATAACAGTTAAGAGACCCATTCCATTAATGGGACAGGCAAAAGCACTTGACCCAGTTTCTTGGGAGATAGAACCAGAGGTACAAGTCTGGAATCAACCAAACATCTTACTTGAGATCAAGTCCTGAGAAGCAAATGGACTCCTACACAACTGTGGTGAGTTGACCTGGATGCCAGGTGGCCACCAAGACACTAGATAGCCTCCCTCTTAGTAGAATGCTGGGGAGAGAAAATAAGGTGGAAAAAAATTCTTATGAGTCAAGATACAGGCAGTTTAATAAGGCAAAACCAAAGGCTGTGCAAATAAGATAAAGAATACAGAAGTTTCACTCTCTATTTTCCAAGACTTTAGTACATATAGTGGCTGCTCTGGAAGGCAGAATAGTAATTAATTCACTTGCCTGCTTCCTTCTTCTTTCTCTGAGGTTGTTTTTTTGTGGGTTTTTGTTTGTTTGTTTGTTTGTTTGTTTGTTTTTTGGGTCTTTTTTTGTATGTTTGTGGGGTTTTTTGTTGTTGTTGGGTTTTTTGGGGTTTTTTTTGTTATTTGGGGTTTTGTTTGTTTGTTTGTTTGTGAACAGACATCATACAATGAGGAATACCCCTTTGGTCAGTTTGGGTCAGCTGTCCTGATCATGTCCCCTCCTAAGATCTTGCCCACACTCAGCCTATTGGTGAGAGTGGAACCTTAGAGAGATGGACGCCAGTAATATAGGAATATTTATAGATTTTTAGTATCACGGGAATATTTATGGATTTTTAATCAGTATGATTGGCAATTGTTTCTTTAAGCTGCTGACTTAGCAATACCCAAAGACTGTCTTAGACAAGGTGGTCTGGAGGTGAGTGGAACATAGAAGGATGGAATTCATAGGGACCACTAAGGACTGCATAACTGCTAACTGTTCATTGAGGCAAAAAAACCCAAAACTCAAAAACCAGTCCTGTGTCTGAGGTGAATCTGGAGATTCAAAAAGTGTGCTTACATAATTAAGGAGGGCTGGAAAGATCTGAGAAATCATGAATAATACTTTTAATTGGAAAGCATTACACTGAGAAACTCCTTTAAGAATTGACAAGAAGTCTGAGAGATGATGAGGAAAACAGAGGTTTGGGTGATAGAATCACAGAAAAGTAGAGATTGGAAAGGACCACTGTACAGTCTTCAGTCTTTGAGATTAGAACAGGATAATGAAGTTTAGCAAATAGGAGAATGAGAGGAGATAAGAAAGTGGTGAAAGCAACTTCTCATGCTGTTATTAATACTCATGATGTGAGAAAAATTGTTGCATAAGGGAACAAGGCAACAGTAGCAGACAGAGAGTGTCATTAACAGAAAAGTGAAATAGCAGAAAAGTACCTGAGAGTTTGGGTAAACTGTGTTCAGGTCACCAAAAAGACCAATGGCATCACGGCTTTCATCAGAAATAGTCTGGACAAGAGGATTATGGAAGAGATTTTCTCCCTGTACTCAGCATTGGCGAGGCCACACTTCAAGTCCTGTGTCCTGTTCTAGGGCCCTCAGTAAAAGAAGGACATTGAGGGGCTGGTGTGAGTCCAGAGAAGGGCAGCAAAGCTGTTGAGGGGTCTAAAGCATAAGTCTGGTGAGAAGTAGCTGGGACAGCTGGAATTTTTTAATCTGGAGAAAAGGAGACCCAGGGGAGACCTGCAACTGCCTGAGAAGAGGTTGTAGTGAGGGGAGTGTTGGTCTCTTCTCCAAACTAACAAGCCAAAAGACAAGCAGAAATGGACTAAGGTTGTGTGATTTTAGGAACTTTAGGTTGGATAGAAGAAAAAATTTCATTACTGTAAGGGTGGTCAGGCATTGGAATGGGCTGTCCAAGAAAGTGCTGGAGTCACCAACCCTGGAGATATTTAAATATAGATGTAGCACTTAGAGATATGGTTTAATGGTGGACTTGGAAGTGCTGGGTTAACAGTTGGAGTTGATCTTAGAGGTCCTACCCAACCTAAATAGTTCTGTGTTTCTATATGGGGCACTTAGGGACGTTAGTAGTGGACTTGGCAGTGTTCAGTTAATTTTTGAACTCCATTGTCTTAAAGATCTTTTCCAAGACACGTGATCCTATCATTCATAGATATAAATACAATATATTCATAGATTTTATGAAATGGTCACTGGGAAGAAAGACAATACCACCATTGTCAAGATCCTCAGGAGTGATAATAAGACAGAGAAGGTGGTTGGCACGAAAGCTCCATTTTTTGTTAATGTAAGGTGTTCAGAAAGGTGAAAGGAAGAATGTGCAGTGCTAATACATGCTGTATAAAAGGATAGTGGAATGGCAATAGAAGCCTAGAACAACAGCCAGGACTGCATATATGAATTGCATTATCTCATCAGACAGAAACAAAAGAAAAAAAAAAAAAGAAGTATCACCCTATAAATGAAATCACCAAATAGTTATACAAAGAAAGCAAAGGTATCACTAAAACTTAAGGAGTCAAAGATAATGCTGGGGAAATACTATAAAAACTGTTCTGCTGGAGGGAGAAAAGTTAGTTGTCTATAAATGTTTCCTATGATACCCTGGTCAACACATAAAAATTTAAAAAAAAAAATCCATTAAAAGTCAATGATAAGACCCAGACCACAAAAGTGTGCCTGTTTCCAGAAAAATGTCATTCAAAACTTATATATATATTAACTATAAAGTAGAACTATTAAAGTTTTGAAGGAATTAATAGTATATCATATGTTGAAAGCGTATAAAACTGGAGTTTAATTCATCAATATTTGATGGGGTAACAGGGCAGTTGTCAATAGATATATGGAGATGAAATGAGGAAAATGCCAGTTAGTCTAAAATACAATTCTAGAATAAGAATTAAATTATATAGAATGTCAATTGATATAGTTAACATAAAAATAATATTGTTAAAGACATCTGACCAGTGACATCCCAGAATAAGTAATAATTGCTATTGTTATCATCATGCAAAATAAACCATTCAACTTGGCTTAAATATTTGGGAGTTTAATTATGTTAGGTGATTTCTCCTTAAGAAATGTGGAGGCTTAATGAGGTGGGAGGTGTTAAGAAATGCTATTTGTTCAGAGTCCAAGTGAGTCCAAGTGAGAAAATAAAAGCACAAAAATGGCCAAGCTGAAAATGAACAAAAGCAGTAGCCTAAGAACCTGTTGTCGGTCATCAGAAATTATATTCAGAGTGATAGAAGAAAGATCAAGAATATAGAAATGAATGTAGTTTTAAGCAGAAAATACATAAAACAATTTTACTAAGTAATCTACATGATAATTCTGTGCAGGTAATTGACTCCAGTCAAAGACTCCGTTCCAAATCACCAACTGCACTTGGCTTACTTTAATGCCTAGAGACATTTCAGAAAAGACTCAATCACAACAAATGAAGGGAATTGTACACATAAGGGGAAAAAACAGAAAGTTTTTTTAAATCATTAATCCAAATATTGCAAGACTAATCAAAATTTCTGTGTTGGACATGAAATTTTGTCTGAAAAACTCCAGATATCTGAAGAACAAGCATCCAAAGTTCATTTGTATCGATTTTAGTTCTTCTTAATTGAGCTAACATTTTGCTATTTTTAACTCATGGTGCACAACATAACTTGAAAAATAATGAATTTAAAGACACGTTTCTGTTAGAGATAAAAAAGGCAAGCAAAAACCCAAACAATGTTGTCCTTGCCCTTAAGATTAACTGTAAAAGAACTTTGTATGTGAGCCATACATATCGATTTTATTGAATGGATGTTGCCTGGTATTCCAAACTAATGGTGGTGCCTTTACCAAAAGAGGAAGCTAGAAGGAGGAGCATATTTCTAACCGGAAGTTAGTTTTCTCAGAGCCACAGCTCTGGGTTCCAGGGACACTCTAACCATTTCAGGACAGAGATCACTGTGGAATAGCTACCTTCCCTTACCCAGATGCACACAATATGTGAGGTTACATGGGCAACAAAAGGAGTGTCCACCTCTGAAGTGGGGAAATGACAGACAGTGGGCATAACGCAGAACACCTGTGAAGAGAAGACAGGAAGACAAATATCTTATATTCAAGATTCTGCTGAGGGAAAAGAGGGTAAAGACTTGGAGGAAAAGGAGGCTGAGGAGCTAAACACCAGGATGATCAACAGCCACTATCTTTCCACCACTATCGAGAGCTGACTGCATCTCATTAGGTTATCATCCTTTTTAAGTGTCGGTTTATTTTAGATGTTGCAATACCCAATACTTTACTCTCTTCAAGTACTGAATTATTATTCCTCAAATTTAACAAGATCATCAAAAGTGACCCAAGCATAGCATAATCTATTTGTCAAATATTTTCAAATCAAAATCAATTAATTGCAGCAACCACTGATGTTGCTATAGGACACAAAATGAACAACACACACACAGTCTAGTTTAGGAGCAAGAAGAGAGAGGAAGTTTATTTTTCCACTTCTCTTATATAGATTTCTTACAATGACCACGGATTGGAGGATGAGGTTGCCACCTCTCCAACCACACTGGCCAAATTAGAAGTCCATCATTTGTCTCTTCCTTAGAGAACGGAATGATAACAAAAAGGACAGTTACAAAAACATCACTGTTTACATGAAATCTGTGAGAAACTCCATTACAAGAATGCAAAACATTAGAAGGCTGAAAAAAATCAAGGCAACACACTGCCCTTAAATTTACAATATTTTTTACTTTAGAGATAGTAAAGGGGTGAAGAGTCAGTCAAATAACTGATGTCCATTATTATTGTTTTTCTTACTTGAAAAACTGAATCATAGGAGTTGTTCTGGGGACAATTTTTCATAACTAGCAGCTTACAAGAAAAAGTAGGTTTTTCAAGCAATCCTCAAGGGAAAATTGAATTCTGTGGACAAAATTGCATATTTTGTGAAAGTTGCAGTCCACCCATTGGTTTTAGAAACTTCCTTAATATTTGTGAACTGTAAGCACTAAATAGCATTAGTGCCTAATAATCAAAGAATAGTGTTTAACTCTGTCACATAAACATGTGAAAAAAGTAGTTTTAAAGTAAAAGGTTCAAGACAGAAGACTGTGAAAGATCCTTGTCAAGGTTTTGTTGTTCTTTCAAAAATGTGTGACTCCTAGGCTGGAGTTCGACACTGCTTTTTGGAATTCCTCTTCTGACACAGACACATCTCCAGTAGTGTGACAGCACATAGATATTAAATGTCAAAAAATGTTTGTGTAAACGTGGGTTGGCTGAAAGGATAAAATACTTCTCCTCAATCCCCTAAACACATTGAACTGATTTGCACCTGTATAAACTGAGGAAACCGATTATGTTCATTTGAATGTCTCCTCATTTTTTTTTCTTATTTCATAGCATTTTTTCCTTAAAAAAAAAACTTAGAATAAACTCGTAGTGTCAGTAGCTATTATATTAATTCTCTGGGAACACAGCACCATAGCTTCAGCTGGTGATGATCTGCTGAAGCCAGTAGAGCTTTTATTATTGTTTATCATTGTCAGTGCAGAACAGCTGAGGCTGTGTAAGAGGTGGACTAATTGCCACTTAGGGGTATGTCAGGAGAGAACAGGGACCACACAGCCAATCCATCTGTCACAGAGCACTTGAGTAAAGGTTAAACTTTAGACAACCTCCAGTTTGTACTAGCAGATATCTGTACTGGCATAAATGTTGAATTATATTTGTGTGTGTGTGCAAACTAATAATACAGAATCAAAGTGCACCTCAGATTGGTTGCACAGTTTATTTAGGGTCTCCAAAAAGAAGCACACGTCTTCATATCAACAATAAAATTATTTAAATCAGTGAACAAAGACCGTGCTGTTGAAAATAAGCCATATACCTAATAACACTTTGGGGTGATTTGCCACATCATAGTTCAAAGATTATAAAGAAAAACACATGTTGTAACATGTACACTATTAATGAAAACAGCGACTGATTACCTTGATGCCATTACTGTTCCTTTTTCTTCATTTTCCGTCACTATACGTTATTCTAACTCTCTTTGTCCCAGTTTTGAATCCAATTAGTTTACATTTTTAGATAAAATATTCCATTCTTTACAGAAAAATACTTGAGAATATTTATCTTTGTGTATATCTTCCATATGTTCTGTACCTATAATCAGAGTTTTGAAAAGCTAACTTTTTTACTAATAAATACGGTATGTCAAGGAAATGACATATGATTCAGCTTTAAGATAATGAATAATTATGAATGATACTAATGATCCCCTAATGTTAATGTCATTCTGCTAATTTAATATGGCAATTAATTTTGCACGTGAAACACATGCAGGTGCTTTGAGTAATTTTTAAAAAAACTTAATTTCTTAACTCTCTTGATAGTTTAGCAAATTTAGAATTAATATTGAGTAACTTTCATAGTAATTTTTAGTTTAATATATTATCACCATAACAACCACTTAACAGTTGGAGAACAGTTTCACATTAACATTATTTATGACTATATACATTAATTATATTTAGGATGATTTCTGTGGGTAAACTTACTCCACTGATGCTCTTAAATTAACAAAATCATAACGCGGCTCATTTCCTACATAAATTATGTATCATGATTTGCTATGTTTGTGAGACTATTGACTTTGAGGACTTGGCAAACATCTTGAGGACCCTTCATCAGTGTTGTTTTCAAATTGAATGGGTACTGATAGATGAACTGCTTTATGTGGAAATGTATCTCATGCTGCAATTTCATGGACAGTATTATGCTCTTGCTCAAAGCAAGGTCAAATAGGCTGTTGTCTTTAGCTGGGATTCATAACAGGTGTTTACAATAGTATTTTTTAGGCCACCTAGAGAAAAAGAAGCATACAACTCCAACTTTAATTGAACTTAGAAAAAGTAATTGTTGTATAAGCTAGTCAGATAACATCTACCACTGTTTTAATTCAAAAGGATAGACAAAGCTCTCTATCCAATTACTGTCATGTGTTCAACAGCAATTACTAAGTGTGTAGTGTTTGGTCAAATAAAGTGTGCCTATTGCTATGCTACATAATGAAAGGTAGATATGCCCTACCTCTACATACCCATAGCCTTTTGGGGTAATACTGCTGCACAGATATTAACAAAGAACAATATTGTCTTCAGAGACAAGATTCCTTTTCCAGCTGACTTGGCAAATCACTCTTTCTACACTCCATCTTACCTCTACCCATACCAGCATTAGATAGTTTAGACTAGGTAGTTACCTAGATTAAGACAGATAAAAAACTTTATACATTCATGGTGGATTAAAAGTCTCTTTGCTCTTTGTTGTATATACTTTGTTGTTCAGTAGTCATCAATTTGCTCCCCTGTTGTTGTGAACATACTTTGTCCAAAACCTGCTGTGACATTTCATTTGTGCCAATCTTCTAAATCCTTTCTACGTCACCCCAACAAAACCTTCTAGTATAGTTGAACTGAGACTGACAAGATTTGTGAAGTGCTATACTAAGGCTCTAAAAATGTTTCTCTCTATTATACAATATCTCTTCCTCTTACCCCTTGTGTGATATCTCATCTTGGTCTGCTTTTTAGGGAAGCAAGAAAAGCTAAGTTTATTTTGTTTTGTTTCCCTAGAAATTGTCCCTCACCCTACACAGGTGTCTATGAAATATTATATAATTTTTTCTCCCAAGTGCATATTCTGTACCTTCACTGACTGTAGGGGATGGATATGATTTACCAACACTATTTCTGATATCTAAAGTTATCTAGGAAAGTTTCAGTCATGTTATTGATCTTGCCACTATGGTGCATCTATCTGACAATTCATAAGATATTGTCCATGAATATATTTATTGATTTTAATATATTAATGCTATTTATTATAACATTTATTAAATGTCATGACATTGATTTCAACTTTGTATTGTAAAGGATCAGGCTATGTTTTAGAACTTTTAATAGATAAATTGATCCTAAAAAAAGTGATGATCTTAGTCATCCTTGTGCCTTGGATATCTTTAAAAAGAGATTCTTTAATTGACAGAAAGACAAAGAATTGAATTCTGTTTTACCTTATTTATGTTCAACAGCTTGATTACAGGCTTAAAATCAAAGGGAGATTGAATGTGATCTTCATATTTATGTTTGTGCTTGACTTTGAATTTTGTTATAGAAGTCACTGTGAAAGAAGCTATAGGGAATATTACAAGGAAAACTAAAGTCACTCTCCTGACTCTAAAATATTCAAACAACCTAAGGCTATAAACCTTCTTTCTTTGCTTAATGTGAAAGAACAATCATGCAATGGTGTTGTAGCACAGGCTTTCTCAAACATATATTCAAAACTAAGTACCTGAATGCTGGCCCCAAGTGTTAAAAACAACTTTAAATTTTAGCAGATTTTGGATCATGCAAAGTAATTTCTTTACTTCTAAGATTGTAAAATTTCTTCATTTTTATGTCTGAATTTTGATGGTGATATTTTCATTTCACATAGATATGAAAAATCTCATACATATGAAAGCATGAAATAATTTTCCATAGCATAGAGACTATCATTTAACTTACTGAATTTCAGGTAAATAGTTTAAGGAAAAAAAATTCAACAGGGTTGAGAGTTTTGTCTTCAAATCCAATTATTTGCCTATTTTATTTTTAGAGCAACATAATTATTAGTTGCAAATCATGCACTCATATCACAATGTCTAACACTGAGACATCATCTGCATTGGGTGTGATACTGTCCGCTTGTGTTTTATCTATAAAAGCTAAAGGAGAATCAAAATGCAAAAAAGGAAAGGAAGCACACATCTCTAGACTTAGCGCAGTAGTCTTTCTTCACGCCATACAAAAGTAATCAGCATTCAGTACAACGAACAGAAAGTTGGTGGAAGACCTTACTTCCCATCAAAATTAGATTTAAATGCAGGTTTATGATTTTCCTCATGAAAATGAGGAAATAGAAGGTAAATCAAGGCATTTAAATCTTGCACAAGTATCATATTAATCATTGTTTAGTCTCATATTTGACAGGAGCATATGTGTTTAGATAACACAGGTCTGTGATAAACTTAGTGGGACCCCCCTGCTTGAGATTCCTGCCCTCCTGGGTGAAAGATTAAAGTACAGTGACAAGCCACTCCTGGGTGAACCCTTGAAGTACAGATGAAGGCAGCAGGTCTGGTGATCCTCTAGCAGGGACTGAGTTCTGCAGTGGCATCCAGTTGGCTGTCGAGGTAACAAAAACAAATTTACTCCTTGCATTGAATTTGTGGTTTTGTGGTGGTTCCTGTGTCCTGCTTGACACTGGTGGAGGGTCTCAAACCCCTTTTCCTGCTATGAAATAGAGCATTCCCCCCAGAAGACACAGCCATGAATGATGAATCCTCAGAACAACATTTTTTGATTGGCTGTTAATAAAGAGAGTTTACACCAGAGATGCACGTCTTTAGGTTGGTTTCGTTCCAATTAACTTAGACAGCTGAAACTAACTCTGTATTGTAGTTTACAAAACTGCCTTCATATTAATGGAAAGAAACAGACCTTTAGGAGGCTGTGATAATCCATTTTTAGAGGGCCATTTAAGGCAACATGAGTCATCTTTAGCTAGTGCCTGTATTGATAGTTTAGCCAAAAGTGAGCACAAATCAGATAATTATCCTTTGATTCTCTACAGATATTGAGGCAAAAACCTTTATTAAATGTTTAGCCATCTGAATAAGTGTCCTTGTTTGTCTTACTGTTTCTCTTGGTATCAGTAACTACTTAATTACTTTTGATGATGTGTAACAGATTGAGGGAAACCTGTTCAGAAAAAAAAGAGCAGTTCAGAACAAAACCCCTTGCACTGCCTACTTGCATGTGAGTTAGAACTCTCTTGTTAAAAAAAAAGAGAGATTTAGGGTCTTCTGCAGGTGGTATTTATCTGTCATTTTGACACATCTTGAGGAAAAAACACGAACTTGGACATTTATGCAACTTACATAATTTGCATAAATGCAACTTACATGATTTTTTTTTACCTTCTTAGTGATTGTTTTTTGTGTGTGTCTGCAAGTTCTAGGTGAATAGATTGTAAGCTATTATGGAAAGGGACTGTGGGCCCTTAATATGGTTGAGTTACATATGAGTGATTTAGGTACTGCCAGAGATCAAATGAATAATTCCAATTAGGGACCCTGTACCACAATTCCAAGGATTTTATTTGAAGAACCACTGTTCTCCCTAGCAGCTTAAGCTTTCCTATTCTGAGAACCCCATAAGTTTTAAGGTTTTAGCACATTTTAGTACAGAAATACATTTAGCAGATAATTATATACTACTTGGCAAGGATTTCCACTCTGAAGCTGCACTATTAGGACAGCACAGTTTCATTTGGTTTAATCGCATCACTGCTACTACAAAAGGTCAGAATGGAGCAAAACATCTCTTCTACTGCTCCACATTCCTGACACATTTGTCCATTAAAAAGCCAGCATGCAGGAGAATGTTGTTATTGCGTTATGAAACAGACCTGTTAAATTACAAAGATTACAGCTAGTGAAAATACAATATTTTCTCCAGAACACCTCAGTGTGCATGTATTTCTTCTCTTTAATTTGACAAAGAAAGCAATGAAAGAATTAAGAGTCTTAATTATGGGGGTTGTTGCTGTTCTTTTGTTGTTGCTGGTTTTGAGGGTTTTTTTGCGATATAGCAACACCAATTTTTTAAGTTTTGCTGTTTGGAATGCATTTTCAAACCTCATTAAAAATATAGCCCCCAATTTTCATCCTTTGGTCATACTCAACACATTTAATATATATACAGCCATCAATAGTTAGTTGTGAAAAGCACAATAGAATAACAAAGAACTATGCAATTATAAAAGGCAATGATAGCTAGAAGAGCTTTTTAAAATTCCAGAGAATAGTATATCCAGCCAATAGAATAACAAAATACTATGCAATTATAAAAGGCAATGATAGCTAGAAGAGCTGTTTAAAATTCCAGAGAATAGTATATCTAGAATTTTAGTATTAATTACATTCTTCTGGCTTCACATTTTAGAACTTAACAGCATGTATATGTACAGACAGTAGTTCTGCAATGTTTGTGACATGTTATAACCTTGTATTTCATCTCTTTCTTTCCCAGCATCTGTCTTAGAAAAACTTAATGAAAAACTTACAGATGACACAGCCCCAGACAGTTTATCAAATTACATTCAGAACCAGGTCATGATGTCCTGAAATACAAAGCCCATCACATTTCTAAGGGGATATATATATATATACACACACATATATATACAACTATTATCCAGCGTATGGTATGATTTTCATCCCAACCTTTTGTCGTGGCTCGTGCCTCCTCCAGTGCTCTGATTTGGATCTCCACCTGTTTTAGATGCATATTATTTCATTGAAACATCAGTATTTCAGATAAGAAAAATACTGTTTTTGAGGAAAATTTTATCCCACATCAGAGGAAAGAAATAATGTACACTCACATTTTGGAACTGTAATACAAGAGAGAAATTATCACTGTTGGTGAGTGAAGAATGCCCTACAAAAAGAAGTTTCAAATTCAAATGTCTGTTTGCATAAGGAGAGGGCTTGAAGTCTTTTGGAAGCTCCAGTAACTTTAGATGATATGGCTAAGGATATATGGTTTCAGCTTCCCAGGAATTTATCATTTTCGCTTTGGTTTTATATGTACTTGGAATATGGTGAATGTCTATGCCTGGTTTTATTGCATATTGTCTCTGGAGTTACTGGCTTCATTGTATAATTTTAACTTTATTTTCTGGTTAGTATAAAAACATCAGAGAAGACATTTGATTATTTCTTTACATAAAGCTGTGTTCACTATCAGAGTAGCTAGAATTTACAGACAAATACGAAGTACAATTTCAATAAAGAAATTTTATTGCTTTTTCCTTTGCCAAATGGTTGTAGCTGAACAAAATACATGTGGAATATGAAATATACTCCTCAGTGATATTAGACTTCAAACTACCTCATGATTTGGAGAACAAATCCCAGCACACAACTGCTTCATTGAAGGAAGACCAGATCTTTCTTTGGATATTTTAGCAATCATATATTGAAAATATGCACTTTGCACCTTAGCAAATCAATCATTCTTGGGCTTATAGTGAAGATGAAAAGGAAGGAATTTAAACATAGTTAAACAGTGAATGTAAAGCACATAGCTTGCTTTTCATAAATATTATGGGAGAGAATACTGTTCTTTCTCTCTGTAACAATAGCACATCTTGAAAAATAGCTTCTAAAATTATTTAGATCTTTGTTACTGACCATTTTCTTCAAGCAGATGCATTTTAAGTAGTTTTACTTGGTTAAACTTGTCACTGAGTTTTTTTTACATTTTCTTAAATGCTGTTTTTCGTTCAAAACAGCAAGATCCTTCTGTACACCACTGAAGGAGATGTGCAACTAACCTGGCACTCTGATGTGTAAAAGAGATTCAATGAATGACAATAAAGTTTGTGTGATATCTGTAGGATATATGTGGGCAGATGACAATTACATAAGGTCATTCAGAATGGAAATATCAGTAAAATGTAGCTTTGTCACTATTTATGTGTCTAATAATTATGATAATAAAAAAATAAATAACTCACAATTAAACAAGACATGAAGATGCTACATCTCCCATGAATGTTCTACACCTCGTGCATGCCTCAAAAAACACACAAAGTTGGTTTCAATGGCTCCTTAGGCTCATGGCCACTCTTCTTCACTAGAAAAGCTGGAATATTCTTTGATAATCTGGTCCACAAATTCTGCCTGTCATCTGTAAATCTGCGGACTCACTCAACATGGGCTTAGGTTTTTTAGTACCCTGAGACAGGTGCATCAGGAAAAATGTGAAAATATTCTCAAGAGTTTAAACAATGTACTTTTACTGGCAAACTTTAGAAAATAATAGTACTTGGCAAAATTTAAAGCAACATTCAATTCAAATAGAGCATTTCACAAGGCACTGACTTAGCAAACTCCAACCCACCCAACTTTGTATATACCCAGATTTTGTAGTGGAAATTAGGAGAAAGGATGAGAGAGAGAGGGAGGGAGAAAAGAGAAGGGGGCAGAGAAAGATTAATAATCACTGGTTGAATTACAGCACTATTTTAGCTACTATAAATTAAAAACGATGTGCTGTGCCTATGTATGCCTTTGTGAAACTGCTTTTACCTGTTTTGGTTTCCTGGGGCCCTCCAGGTGGACCTTGTGGTGTGCCAGTGGCTGATAGCCATTCTGGGCTGGACTAGAGTGTCCAAGGGTGGGCTGAGGAGCAGGACACCATGCCACTCTTGGAGAGCTTGTCCTGGCCCACCCTCCCCCAACACACACTTCAGTTGTTTTGAGCTAGTAATATTTTTTCTATCTCTCATACCAATATTTACAATGTCTCTGTGAATGTTCCCTCTTCATTTATTGTATTTTTGTGGTCATGTTAGGAATTTATTCTCCTTCTACTCTACATTTTGTCTTTTGTATCTGAATTTGCAATTAACCTGAATTTGTGCTGTGTGAAAGCCATCTCCTACAGCTACCACTGTAGACTTTAAACTTTTAGACTTCAACTTTTTGAAATTAGTATTTTTATGTCGAACATCCACTATATGTCTTCTGATTTATCAATGTCATGTTATAGCTTCAGAATTGGACTTTGCAGAATAATTTACTGTCTGAATTAGTGTATTCTCCCAGGGAAAAAAAAAAGACTTTTGGTCAGTTGTTTCTAGTTTTCTTCTTTAGTTAAATCAGACCACTAGGGGTCTCTTAATATGTGGTACCACTTTGATTCTTCACATCTGTAGACCAATTCACCAAAATATCCCCTTTTCTTGGTTAGGAAATGAACAGAAACTTCTGAGACAGTCACATCAGTACCAACCCATGTGAAATCCCACTCCTCTCCCACTTCCCTCTGCTTGTCAGTGTCAAATATCATCAAGCTAAGATGTATGGGTTGGCTAGTTCTTAATCAATTTAACATGCCACATGGTGGTAAGATCATAGTGATCATATTTGTTTGTCAATGAGTAATGTTCTTTGCAGAATCCAAAATGAATGACATTTTTCATACTACATTTGAAATCTTTTTAAGAAAGACAAAAAATCAATTTCCAATACTTAGTAGCATAAATCATATGGCTCTAGGTTTTTATTAGTTAAATATTAGCCAGGGCTGATATCTTATTGGCTAAGTTATCCTGTTTATTTTTTAAAGTGTTAATCCAACATTAACTTTCTTCTCATTCTGTGGTTTCCCTAGTGCTGTAACACTAACTAAAACCCAGTGTTAGTGAGTCAGTGTACTACTCAGACACAATTTTCAGAATCCTTTCAGTTAGGTTGCAAAAAATTTCTAATTTTGAAGGTACTGTTAGAGCTTCTCTTGACTTACTGAATACCATGACATCAAAAGCTTCTTTATCAATGACATATAAAACAAAATTTACAAAGAAATTTGCATTTTTAGATATTAAATGAGCATTAGAAATCATAGCAATGGTAGTGAAGTACAGCAAATGCATTGTCTTCAACATTTTCTGGACAATATTTGAAAACTGAGCTTTTATTCTCCAGTTCTTATTTTAACTCAGCTCTTGACTTCATATTGCTATAAAATCACTTCATATCTGCTATAATAATATAAAAGTTCAAGTGTGACAGTTTTTATTCAAAGATAAAGCAATTTAATTAAAAGAAATATGTGATACAAAGTTTTTAAACACATATTAACCCATATTCAAAAACAGAAAAAAAAGTGTATCTCCTCAATACTCAATTCCTAAAGCAAACTGCAAAACTTGGTGAAGTTATATAAATTTTAGTGCTGTTTTGAGTATATTCTTGATAAATCCAAAACATATAAAGATTCTTTTTATGACTAAAAGCAGAATTTGAGCTAATTATTACCTCAAAATATTAATTATTATTTAAATAAAAATATTTGTTGCTATTCCTTAAGACAGTTCTACAGCCTTTATTAAGAATGGATTTGCACAATATACTCTTCAAGAAGCCTTCCTGTTTTGGAATATTCCTTCTTCTTTTAAAGTATTACTGATTTTTCATCTTGGGAAAATCACAGATTTATTATAAAAATTGGTTTTATTACAAAAAGAAGGAAAATCATTCTTTCTTTTGCTGTTAATTTCTTGGTAGGAATCATATCCTTATTTTCCAGATAAGAGTCCCACACATCTAAAAGAACTTGGCAAAGTTTTCACACTCAAGAAATGATTGGAGAAGCTGTAAGTTATGTCACTTGCTTCACATTAGGTAAAGATCAGTGATGATGTATTATGCCAGCCAAGTGTTTTCACTGAGTGACAGGTGACAACAGCAGAATAACAACAACAACAAAAAAAAAATTTAAAAAAAAAAAATCTTGGCAAATACACAGTGATTAAATACGTGGCAAAACTCTAAATTGCTACCTTTGTAGGCAACGTGATTAGTTAGATATGTATTGTGAATATTTTGCGAAAGTGAAAATTAAAGGATTAAACTGTGGCTCAATTGAATTTTCTGAGTAATTAGCAATTAAGCTGATTATCAATAAATATCCTGGCCTATTGGGCATGTGATATGTTACAAAATGTGAATGAGTTAGGTCCAGCATGTCGTATATTACAGATTGCATGTAAAACACTTATTTTATTCTCTACATAAACCCTTTGCCATAATGAAATAGAAAGCATTGTTTATCAAGCATTATTATAATTTCCTTTCCAAATAAGTAAAGAGGAAAAAAAAAGGACAGAGCTGGAGAGAAATAAGGAATTAAAACCAAAAGTATTCTTTTCCCCTTCCAAACCTGATGCAGCATGTCTGGTAGCAAAGCTATGGTTTAAAAATGTGACGAGTGGAATTTGATTTAAAATATAAGATGAGAGCTAATACAGTGTAAATATCACTGAGAATGTTAAGATACCCTAGTATTTCACAAAATAGCACCTAGAGAACAAATACTAAAAGGAACTCTGGTAAAGTTAATTAAGAGAGGGAAAGGTAGTCATCTATTCTATTTTAATGCATATTTTGATGAATGGCTCCCAAATTATAAATCAGTGGGGAAATCTAGTTTCACTGAAAAATCTATGCTGAATTGACTAATTCCTTCTTCTTTAAAAAAAAGAGGAAAATTCACACTTTTACTAGTTAGGCAAGTACTTAAAAAAATTGGTTTCTAGGAAATAGGAAACACAGACTCATGTGTGTTATCCAGACTGTTTCAGAAAATGGATTAGATTCGAGGCTGTCCATATCTTAATTGAAGATTTTTTCTTTTTCCTCCAAAAAATAGGGACAAAAAAGCAGGGACACCTTCCTGGAAGGTGGTTGCAGTCAGCTGGGGGTTGGTGTCTTTCTCCAGGCAACAACAGACAGAAGAACAGGACACAGATTCAAGCTGTGCCAAGGGAAATATAGGTTGGATATCAGGAAAAAGTTTTTCACAGAAAGAGTGATAGAGTACTGGAATGGTCTGGCAGGGGAGATGGTGGATGTGTTTAAAAAAAGACTGGATGTGGCACTCAATGCCATAGTCTGGTTGAGATTTTAGGACATGGGTTGGACTTGATGATTTTGAAGGTCTCTTCCAACCTAGAAATTCTGTGATTCTGTGAAATAGACCAGGTTGTTCAGGACCCCCCATTCAACCTGGCCTTGAACATTTCCAGGGATGGGGCATCCACACCTTCTCTAGGCAACATGTTGCACTGGATGATGAAGCTGAGGAACACACTCTATTTTGGTACCTACAATGCCTAATAATGACTTTATGGGCAATATATGGTTGCCTGAAGATAGTGTCCTATCATTTGAAATGCTAACCAAGATATAGGAATATCTACAATGTAATATCAGGACTTTTAGAAAAATGTGCCCTTATGGACGTGTTCAAGAGTCATCTGGATCTGGTGATATGGAATGGTGGTTTAGGTGTTGCAGTGGATCATTGGGCAGGATAATCTTGAAAGTCTCCTTCAGCTTTGGTGATGCTGTGATTCTATGGTTCTGGGATCCTCCCACCTGAATAGTGATCCAAGAAAAGGGATAAAAAAACTAAGGAGTACATTATGTCAACTTTAACTGCATCATTATTAATATTAAACTTTTTCTGCATAACTGTCTTCTTTCAGTAATAATTACTTTTGATTAAAAATAATGCTTGATCAAGACAAGTCCACACAGAATGGGCCTGACAGTCTGTAGTCCCGAGCCCTTGCAAATTCAGTAGATCTTATGGACTTGTCAAACTGGAAATATGATATTACATGGCTACAGAATTATAGGTCAGGATTCTACCCATGGCCTCTTTCTAACCCATTGAGCACAGGCTGGAAGTTGATCCTAATTCACCAACACTTGTGGACTGCTCTGATAATGCAGAATAATGAAGAACTTATTATCCAGCCTTCCATGAAGGACCTTTAACTGCTTTGCAAGTTGAAGAGGTTGAAGCAAGCAATGTGCTGGTAGCTCTGACTTGCATGTACCAGACACAAAATAAATTACCCATATAAAACCTATGAATATTGTCAAATAACCCTAGTGCAAACATGTTTCAGGTGCTGACTCAACATTAGATTTGTCATTGAAAAGTCAGTTCTCTTCGAGAACAGATATCTAAAAGAATATATTACTTTATTTCAGTTTGGCAAAATGCTGAAGTGATGGGTTATTTAGTCTGCATTTTCTCAGATACGGCTGTTGAATAGTTTTTGGAAAGTTGTTTCCTTGGTAGTCCCAGCATGCTCTACTGAGGCAGACAAGCACAATCACATTTTCACCACTTTATATGACTGAAGCCACCAGATATATTGTAACGAGACTCCCACCATAAAATACAGGGGGAAAATTGCCTTGTGTTCTGCTTTTTGTATGAAGAAACAGGAACACCTATAAACATCTTGAAATAACAAATTAAGAAAAATAGATTGCCTTATAAAATATTCATGCAGTCCTTTCATGGGAAGACAAGTCAGTGATTTGCAGAAATTAAAAGAAATTCATATTCCTGAATAAATAATAATAAAAAAAGACAAACCTAGACATTTATTCTATAAATGCTTCAATGTAAAAAACTGCATCACTCTCCCTTCAAAAAATTGCTCTGAGCAATATGGTAATGAACTAATCTGGAGGCCAAAAGTAACAGTCCTTTATTCATGGTGTCATAGGAAATAGGAGAACTTAGACTAAACTTGTATATCTGTGCCTTTCATGTTTTAAATCCAGTAGCTTATTACATTAACACATGAATCTGAAAATGGAAAACATGCTAGAATTATAAAGAGAAAGGAAAACTTTTGTAATTAAATGATGCATAGCTTCTAAACAAAGCTTAACTACTCATATTAGGAAAAGAAAAAAAAAAAGCAGTATCTAACTGTTTTAGGAATTACAATTTCTAATAAATTTATTTATAAGAGTGATAAAAAACCCTCCTGGAGATCTTTTAACTCTACTTTGTTACTTTATTCTACTGTCAATAACACGTGGTCTTGGTCTAGAAAAACTTTTTTTTTTGTTTCATAATTAGGATTTAATAGTGTGTTCTAGATGCAGAATAGAGCTCAGTGTGAAGAAAGGCACACAAATGGAGAAAAGGCAAGGACAGAGGGTCCACTCTCACACTCTCTCTGAAAATAATCTGTAAAGTCTTTGTATTTTAGTTCTATTTGTTTGAAAATCAAAGAAAATATGGTCATGTTAAAATTTTGCTAAATATCACATCCTGAGTCAGATTAATAGCTTCAATTTTGCCAGCTTTAGGACAGAGGGAGGAGTTATAGCAGTTCTTTGGAAGACCCATGAGAGGATCATCATGATTAGATAAATATGTTATTTCTGGCTTGTTGACAAAGCTAAAACATTTTTCAAGTATCAAAGCCTTTTAGATTTTTTGGTTTCTCTACTGGTTTGGTCCTTTGGATTGACAGAGGTGGATGGAAGAGTTAATGGAAAAACTCAAGGAGCCATTGGATATAATATTTACTGCATTATAGGCAGTTCACAAAGGAATATTTAAGTCTGGG
The DNA here is from genome assembly GCA_013398615.1 of Brachypodius melanocephalos. Taxonomy (NCBI): domain Eukaryota; kingdom Metazoa; phylum Chordata; class Aves; order Passeriformes; family Pycnonotidae; genus Brachypodius; species Brachypodius melanocephalos. Next base: position 26,960,548 of record VZSR01003803.1, read on the forward strand.
TTTTTATGTCTGTGTTTGTGCATGTCCATACATTTATTGGTCTTCACAGTTCTATGAATTTTGTCCAATTAAATAACATTTTTAATAAGGCCTTAATTAAAAAAGTGCAATGCATTTCCTAATTTCTTTAATAACATCTTTAAATATTTTTCTATTAACTGATCCTCCAATCAGCCTACTTCAATGTGCTGACTTTTCCCTTTTATATTTTTTTTTAAATTTTTTTTTTAGAATAATGGGAGATGAAATATTGAAAGTTGTGGCCACTGCTTAAAAATTGAATACCTTGTTTTTTGTCTTTAGCAAAGAAAATATCACAAGATTAGGTCTACTACTTCATCATCCAAAATAACTTCATTTACACTTTTGTTCATTTATTAATGTCTTGGAAGACTTACAAATGATACCTCAGCCTTCTTTTAGGGAAGACCATTGTTTCTCCATAGTTTCTTTACTGGGCATTTACCTTGTTGTATAATTTTTCCCCTAATGAAAGGAAGGGAGAAAAAATTAAAATCTAAGAGGAGAGAACAGAAAATGCCTTACTATAGTCTTGTTACCCTAACCGTGGAGAAAAATACACTGGTTAGCATGATAAACTGTAATTCTCTCATTTCATCTAGTAACATGCATTCAGATAAAACAATGTGTAAAATCTAAACAGGTTTTAAAGCCTTTTGTTTTTAATAGACTATTATTTAAGACAGAACATCCTAGTGTTTCTATGGATATCAGAAGATCTTCCCTGCCTCAGAATTGTGAAATTTTGCAGAAAAGAGCTGAAGGATATCCTTATACAATTTTCTTAATGTCTTCAAAACTGTATTAGATTAAAGACCCGTCTGGTGTCCAATGCACAGAAAACACTAGTGGACAATCCCAGAGGATCCACTACATGAAAATAATAAACATTTTATTAGATCTTGTAGGGGTTTACACATCAGAGATTTCCTGGGACAGACGAGCTGTCCTTGGATATATCTTTCAACAGATTTTTCATGAATGAAGTTATTTAAGTTAAAACCACTGTCCATCTAAACTATTTATTAAATAATGGGTGAAAGAAAATAATGCAGTGTATTTTTATGGTATGGATAGAGTTTTTCTTTCTGTATACCTACATAAAGAGAGATAATTTTTGTGTTTGGGAGCACCACAGAAGCAGAAAATATTAAAAAGATAAATTCAAAGGCCATATTATCAACTTTTTCTCAGAAGCGCAATATAATGGACAAATCCAGTCAGGTTTAGTATGCAGCATATTAAAAAAAATTAAGAACAATGTTTTGGAGAAGTATGTCTGTAAGCAATTATAGGTGAGTCAATAAGGCAAAATCAAAGGAATAGTTCACAGATCTTCCCCATACATCTCAGAGGAACAGTCCCAAACAAATAACTTCACAAAAACTGTGGATTCTGTATTCATCTTATGCTTCAGTGTTAGACAAACTGTTGAGAAAAAAGGCTATTATCTTGTACAATATGCATGATTTACCTATATGCTGAATTTCTGTGGGTTTTTTGGGGCTTTTTATTCATTTTTTAAACAATTACTTTAATAGAAATATTTACAATTCAAATTTCTCTTTTCATAATTTTTTAACTTTAGGGTGAATTTTTATCAACATGCAAATCAATAATTCAGAACTTGCTAGAGAATGAAATAAGAATTTGATAAACAAGAAAAAATGTGGCATCTTCGACATGCAGGCAGCTTTTTCTCAGCTTCCAACTCCCACGAATATCACAATAATTTGAAATAGCGCTTTAAAAGATTCATTACTTTTACTACAGTTTTCACACGCTATGTTTCTTTCCATGCATCTGAACTTGTTTTTGAGATCTACTTTCTCTTTAGGACAGTGTGTTCATATTAACTAAGGCTCTTAAAAATAGAATCAACCAGCTAATTGCCAGAAATTTCAAGGTAGACGGATGATTGCAAAAGCAGACGAGTGTGTCATGAACTTTCCAAAAAGGTCTGTCCACTCAGCCATCAATAAAATGGATGAAAGGTACTCAGAAATCAGCCTGTAGATGGACTAATCACATCTAGCTCTGACCTCCTAAAGGGGAGATGTCTATAGTCACTGATGAAATACAAGTGTCTAGCATCAGTGGGATGATTTACCATTTTGAAAGGGTTCAAATTATGAAATGAGTCACTCAAAAAATATCTCTCTGCTTTACTCTTCTCTTTGCTCTTGACTGTCTACACATGATAGACATCAGTTGCCTAAACATTGGAGTCAGGTGATGCGTCAAATCTGCTGGACTATCCAAAATGTTCACAGAGGAACAGGAGAGCTTTGAGAGGCACCTTTTTTGCAGGGCAGATGGAAGCCAGCTGATATGTATCAGATCAACTCAAATGACCTTTGGGCTCCTAAGGTGACAGAATATTCACTTTTACAGAGGGATTGAACTCCAAATTACAGGCAGTACATACAATACATAGAACTTTATTCAGTTACTTTTATGTGGGTATCTATTGTTGTTTGAAATGCCTTGTGGCATTCCAACTGTTCTCTAGGTGCATGGATGTTTCACTTGTCATTACCAGGTTCTTTGGGTATCTTGAATATCCAGCACTGTTGAAGTCCTAATTCAGTCAGTTAAATAGTCTTTCATAGCACACATCACTCTAAGATACCTTCAAATAGGAACTTAGACTTAAGATATCTGTTTAAATATCCCCTTCAGTTGTAGCAACTTAAAGTTCAGTATTTATGAACACTGGAAAAAAAACTTAGCAGAATGATGAAGATAAACTCTGTTAATAATTATCTTAATAATACTCAGCCATATTTTGTCAGTATAAAAGGAATACTATTTTAATTTCCTCAGGGCAAATCAGCAAAGTTTTTCTAACATAGCTTCATGTCTAATCCTTAAAAATTCTTCCTTTTCCAAATATTCTGCTAATTATTTCTAAATGATGACATTTCCTTAGGAAAATCTACATGTAATTTTGCAGGCAGATAGAGACTTTTCTCTCTGAGCCTCAAGAGATGTTCTTGCCTGGTCCCAGACTGGGTAACTGAAGTTAGTATGTCTATAGAATGGTGTAGAAAGTCACTGTGTTGGTGGTAGGAAGTGAATAAAGTTTACTTTAGAGGCAACAGAGACCTCAATGATTATGATGTTTTGGTCCATTAATAATATCTACTTGACACTGTTATTTCTATAGATTAGTCTGAACCAAACTTCCATGCTTCCACGACTGCTTGCCTTTCTCCAGAGATGCAATCAAAATTTTGAGACATCTATTCCCAGCCATGAATAGCAAATGAAATCTTGAATTTTTCTTTTGCTTTTCTTTTCTGTCTGCAAACCATTTTTTTTTCAGCAGTGATGAGAAGCTTTAAATATTTGCAGTTATTTGGAAAAAAAAAAAAAAAGTTTGCACAAATTTATTTCTGCTTTATGAACATTTTAAGAAACATTATGCACTGATTATGTTACCATGGAAAATAAAACATTTGAAAAAATGGCACAACTGTTTTGTCAAAAGTAAAATGCAGAACAAAACTACATTCACAATTCCTTTCTCTTGAACAGTGACTGCACAGAGAAACTTGGGAAAAAATGCAGGCAATCTTTATTATGACAATGGAATACATTGTGATAGCAAGAAGTTTTTGCCATATTAATGTTGTGTAAGTGAACATTAGCCCTCAGGACTTTTCCCTGTGATGCTAGCTGAATAGCTGAGCTGAACAAGCTTACTCAGGTGAAAAAAAGGTAAAAAAAATTAAGACTTATCCTTTTTTCTCTCAATCTTTCATAGTGTTCTTGATGAAGACAAAATGTGTGAAACAGAGACAATGAGCATCTGAAGGAGGAACAATACTTGAAGAAAGAATTACAAAGGATATTTCATTTCAATATAACTTTGTTCTCTCTGTATTCCATCTTTTCATCTGTATCAAAGATAAGAGCAGAATTCAGGGACCCCGAAGGGAAAGAAAACAAAACAAAATAAAAACTTTCTCAAAAGCTGCCTGTAAAATAACTGTTAGCTGTAATCCAAACTTTTGGTTAGTGCTCATGTTACATATTATGCAGCATATACCAAGCATGCACAGTTCTAGAAAAAATATTATCAGCTTAAATATATCTTTTTATGTCCCACATAGATTTTAAGGGAATGCCTATCAGATGGGGTACTTTGCTGGATCCAGTTGCATCCCACAATATTCTCATTAGATTTTCTTACAAGGTGGCACTCCACAAACGTGAAACTTTATATCTATGAAATTATGTCACATAATGTGAAAAGAGAAAAGGCAGGATTGCATGTTCATCCAAATAGCTACATTGCAGTAGCAAACCACTGAGCACTAGTGGAGCATGTATGTTGGGGAATACAGCTATCACCATTGTGAAATCCTAGTTATACTGAAAAACTAAGAAGGCATAATTCATACATGGACACAGAAAATATATTTGCCTATAGAGCACCTGTCAAAGGCTAACTTCATAGGCTTAGTACCCAAATGAGTTTATTATGCTTTTTTCATTTTCTCTCCAAACAAATCCTCTCTCCATAGATTGTGGAGTATATGTATATCAAAGGAGGTAAATTGGCATATTTGGTATTATGAATCAAGTGTTAAGAAGTGGTAAGACTGTACTGTCTAATCTAAATATGGGTAAAATTCTTTTTTTAAAATTTTTTTTTTGATTCTGATCTACTATATGGGGTAGATTACTGCAAAGAGTTACTATCATTGATTTTATAACTACTCCTAAATTAAACACAAGCATAATTCCAGTACTGAACATCTGACGTAGGCATGAAGTGAATATACAACCTTTCCAAGAATCAGACTAAATATTTGTTAAATGTTTGCACTTCTTGCAAAGGATGAAAATTTAGTGGGTACCTTCTGCACTGATCTCTGCATGGGTGGGGATAAATTTAGCTTTCAGCAAATGAGTCCTAGAAAATAGAGAAACTAAAATTAATTCTAATATTGTTATGCATAACACTGGAATTAAAAACTGAACCCTTGATGCACGAACAGAGCTGTTATTTTTGCCACAGAAGAGCTCATGGGCTGAGACACATCTATTTTAACAACATTAGAAGTTAAAATGTTTGTAAACTGCAAAGGTCTTGTTCTCAATTTTAGAATTCAGTTTACACAGAAGTATAATTTACTAGTCTATTGCTTGTTTCCAGAGATGGAGGACATTAATACAGATTTAATAGGGATTTTGGAATGCCTGAGAGTGTGTTTCCTACAGCAATGAAAAGAACTGCCAACATTTGGCTGTTGTGATTACTTTACTGTTGTTTGGATTTCATTGTACATATTTACAGTGAATAATATGTTCGTGCAGCTATAGCCATTCCTAAGTGTCATTTTAGTATTTGAAATGGAAGTAAAAAATTAAATAAAATAATTTTTTCTTTTGAGATTAGAAGTGCTTTGTTTCCTAAAAGTACTGAAATTACTGAATTTAAAAATGTCATGGAAGATGAAAGCTGGTTAAAGCACTCTGGATATAGCCCCTTATTGGAGGAAATTCTGTTGCTAAGCAACAAAACCAGTAATGTGTTAGGTTCATAAAGCACTGATTAATTAATATACTTAGTAGACAGTGAACAAAGTCATAAATTGCTCTTGAAAGGCTGTATTAAACAACCAGGTGAAACATTTCAGGTAGCAGCTTCAACATTCATTTAAAATTGGAGCCCCTAATCAGACTTCCACTACTTCCAGGGGGGGATCTAAAGCTGGACACTGCTGCAGATTTCAGTCTAAATTTATCTGAATATCCAATATGATGAAGGCTTGCTATCTTAGTTTGAAAGATAAATCTGGCTGATATGAATTGTGAGAAATTAATTCACAAGCATTGCTTTGATAAGAACATAATTAGAAATATACTATCTGATTTTAGATTATATGTCAAATAAGAAAATTAAACAAAGGTTGCATTTTTATATATCAGTTTCGTATTATGATGCTGATTAAGCTGAAATTGCTGCAGAATAAGAGAAAAATGGCTTCTATTATAATTCAATTGAGTAATTCCAGAAATATTTTAAAAGGTTCAACTATGTAGGAAAAACTTAAATTGAGGAATCTTGAAAGACAAAAAGATAATAAATATATTCAGGAAATTTTTTGTTTTACAGTATCAAAAGGCACACAGGGTCATGAAAAATTAATCAAGGAAGCCTTATTAAAAGTCTTGTACTGAAGTGTGATCCTGCCAAATATTTTCATCACTGCAAGTTCCATAATGGCAGAAGAAAGAAAATGGAAACAAAAGGAAAAAAATACTAAACATAATTGTTAGTGATTAGGATAATTCAAAGATCAAAATTTCAGTAGTCCAGAATGATATGAACATGAAAATAACAACAGACTCCAAGAAACCTTGATTGAGATAGGACTGCTTCAGGTATCTGTACCTCAAAAAACCCAACCCAATCCAAAACCAGCAAACAAACCAAAATACCCACAAAATCAAGCTCTAGGTATGAAAGATTGCTCTTGCTGCAGGTAGATATGTATGAGGTTTTGGAGAGTTGTCAGGCCACAAATACTTGAGGGGGGAAAAAAGTTGGCTTCTGCACAGGCTTTTCCCATAGAGGATGGAAAGCTCCATTTTGGATGAGATAATCAGGAACTAGTTTTTGTGATTGATTGCCAAATATGTAGAAAATATCCCTAGATTCTCAATACAAAATCAGTGTAAAATAAATGTGATCGGCTCCAGTAATAGACTGCATAGTCTATGCTGTGCCAGTTTAGAGAACACTGGCAGTTCAAAATCTCCTGGGGAGTTTCAGCAACAAAGCCAAACACCTGTTGAGCGAAGTAGTTTGAGTTTTGACATTTTGGAGTAAGGAATTAGACTCTGGATGGTATTAGACAGTTATCCTCTGATTTGAGCTCAAAGAAGGAAACATAAAATATGCCAAATTTTTAGAGATAATAATAATAATAATAATAATAATAATAATAATAGATATACCTTATATATCTTCACAACCTCCACTACATCTTACCTTCAACTTCAGCAGACATTGACTTCAACAATTTTTACTTGTGTTGTCTTCTTCAAAACAATGCTGAATTAAAATGAGCTTATGGAGGTGTATATCTATGACCAAAGACTTTATTATTTTTATTAATTTAGCTTATATTGCAATTGTGTGCTAAACCTCATAGATTAATTAACTGATTCATGCATCTCTATTTTTGATGTAAGTGTTAAAGCTCGTCTTATGAATGAAAATATAGTCATGTTTTTAGGATTTGATTTTGGCTAAGCCATCTGAAATTCACCTGAAAACTATAAACAGTGTGAAATATTATTTATATTAATTACTCACTTAACAGAGCAGTTCCTTTTTTTGCATTAGAATCTTCTTGATGCTGCAATTTGGGGAAAAATTCTGGACATCAGGACAAGAATTTGTGAATCTCTGGGTGTATGAAGTTGAGAGAGTGCAGTGCTCTGTGGAGGTAAGGGAGCTTGTGATGACAGCGGATGTCACAGAGCAATACTCTATCTGCACGCCAATGGTTTCATTTTCCCATGACTGGAAAAAACTCAAATGCAGCACACTAACCCTGCTGTATTGCATCTGGTAGTTGAATATGGATCTGTATCCTGCTGCTTTCTCACCTTTATCTGATTTTGCTACCGGTTATGTTTTCTACTAGAGATATGTTACTTATTGTAGGAACAATTCTTGGAAATTTTCTGGTTTATATAATGGGGTTTGACATTCATAGACATTTGTGTCAAATGTATATGAATACATTCTTCTAGGTGCTTTTTAAAAAACTGAACTTCAGAGGAGAGCTAGAAGACTAAATAATACTCCTGGAAAAAATCAAATATTATACATGAAATAACAGTTCAAGTTATTTTGATAAATTATTTTCACTTGTTTGTCTAAATTAATAACTTTAGTGAAGATTGCTTCAATATAATTATCTTAAGAAAGCAAACAAAGAGCTCTGCAGACACTTGAAGTTGTACTTTTTCCACTGCATAAAGTATCCTGAATAACATGCATTGGCTTAAAAATGAACTACAGCATCAGCTGAATTGGCTGTTTCTAACTTGCTCGAATTCTGTTTATTTTGTGTTTGAGAGACTTGGGAACTGAAGGGTGGTGGGGGCAGAGGAGGGTGGGGGTAGATGTGTGTGGAAGGCAAATGTGAGATAAGCAAAGCTTGTGCTCCCTTTCACTGGAATCTGTGCCTAGTTGCTTCACCCTTTTGAAATAAGCTCACACTGCTCAGTTCTACAATCTTTATTCCTGCTGAGAAGCACTTAATAGCGAGAGGAGGCTCCTGGGTATCAATGACACTACTCAGAACAACTGTACTGCTCAAGCTGAGTAAGGGCTGCAGAATCAAACCTGCAAGAACAAGACCTGAAAGATGTGCTGTTAGAGCAATTAGAGCTGTAAGCAGGATAGCTCCCCTTCCGGGATTTTAGTGTGAAAATGAAGGTCTAATAACATTTGTTTTCATCATGTTGACTTGCTGAGACAGTCACAAGGAAAGATGTGATTAAAAAAAGAAAAGGGAGACTAAAAATAATGCTAAGAGAACACAGTGGCTTGCACTGTGCTAAAGCTTCTGGGAGGGAGGACACTGTTGACTGAATCAAGCAGCGTGCTCTCATTACAGTGCTAATAAATAGTACAGATTTGTGACTATCATTTAGGAGATGAAAAATAAACTGCAGATGGGGTGATGCTTTCTTTCTCGAATATATCTCCTCACTGGTTCCATTTCTTTTATTAATGTATCTGATATTCAAAAGTATACATTAATAAGCATAAAAATTAAATATTTATTAAATAATTGCCTATTCTTTCTTAGTTTTTTTTAAACAATGTTGCTCTCACTCTTTAGTAATAACTTTAGTTTACTGTATTGTGTTACATGCTTATTAAAATTCCATAAAATGAAAAAGTTGATAAAAAGACAAAGTCCATGGGGATTGACAGCTCAAATACCACTAAGTCAGACAATGAATGTTTACGAGACTTCATCTGCTTTTAAATACTGGCATTACTTTTTCATATATACATATATATGTATATGAACACTATATATATATATATGTATATATGTTTGCAGAAATACCTGAAGAGATTGGTCCTTATTGTATTAAGCTGTGTAGGTGGCAAAAAGGACCTGTTTCAAGGTATGGTGGCAGAAGGCTTAAAGTCATAATTCTGCTATGGATGAAACAGAAACAGATGACAATATCATTTCATGGTAGCAAGGTCCAGCAAAGCTAATAATAATTAATAACGATCTTGGATCACATATTATCAATATATCAGTACACACTCTCTGATTCAATATGTGAAAATCTATACCTCAGCAGCTTTATTTTTTTTCTTTTGGAAAATGTAACTTCTTTCAATAAATCAATGAGTGTTTGGTGGAGATTTTGTTATGCGAGCCAAGCAGAATCTCAGAAAGGGAGAACAATATGTTAAAAGAAATTTGTTCTGAAAAAGGAATGCTTTGATACTGGAGACAAGCAGCACAGCAGGAGCTTAAACAAACGAAAACAACCTTGGTGTGTGCTATTCTTCTCTGGTGACAGCTTTGTGGAGGGCATCTAGCTGTTAGAGAGCAATTTAAGAGAAGGATCTGGCAGCATGTAGCATCATCGTATCACAACAAAGGAAGAAAATGAGATCTTGCTCTTTTTTTTTCTCCCATGAAATTCATACTGATAGTCTCTGTTTTCTATGGTGAATGCATTTATTCAGTGCATGTGTGCAGTGGTGCAGGGGGTTACTCTTGCAGTAGTATGCATTAAATTTACACTTAAGAGAAGTTCCTGCCCTTCTGGAATTCTTTGTATTGGTTTGGTTTTTCTGGAGTCACTCAATAAAGAATTTGTGGTTGGAAAGATTGAAAAGGGGAGATACATTTCCCAATGAGGGAAAGTAGCTTCAGAGGCAGAGACACAATGTTCCTTCCTTTTACCCTGCAGCAAGAAACCGTGGGTCACTCAGGGGAAATGGTGAAAACATGGGCGTGCTTCTTACCGGAACACTGATAACATGCTCACTTTTTGCATCACTCATTTGCCTGATGACAGTTGTTTCTCCTCATGTGTTGCCAATCCTCCCTCTGTGCAGGGGACAGTGTAATTCCCTGCAAGAAGCAGTTTATGAAATAGTAAAGATGAAATTTCTTCTCACCTCACAGTTTTTCATATGGTACCTTTCCAAGGTCTTTGCCACCAGGGACCTCTAGCATAATGCAGTGCAGGAACGACTTTCTCCTCTCTTTTTGTTCCAAATAATGCTACAAGTATGCTGCTTTGCTGCATGAACCTTTAGGATTTTCTTTATTTTATTTTCTTACTTGATTTCTCTCCTAGCTTGTTAGCAGCTGGTGTCACACTGCCCAAAGAGTGGTTAGTCGTGATCAAATACATTTTTCCTTTAATACAAGGCACCTCTGTCCCACTTCTATGCTACAGTTAGAAAAAGAAGTGTAAATCGAAAAAAAAGTGAGATACTGGTTCTGTATAAAGAAAAGAAGAGCTTTTAAATTTTTTTTTTTCTTTTTGTAAGAATCCAAGACATACAAACAAACCTCTTTAGTAATACTGATGCTATCAGTCCCAATGATGCTGTTACAATTTTGAGGTAATACTTGAGTTTATTGCAGGTATTGATTTTATAATTCAGTCTTATAATTTTTTTTCATGTAAACTTCTATCATGGGTTTTATGCATTTCAGTTTCCTCGCTTTAAGTTTTTTAACCCTGACAAAACAGCAAGCAGAAAAAATCGGAAGAATAACAAGTACCAGCTGCAAAATTAATGGGAGACATTAAATCTTCCTTTCATTTTTCTGAGGCTGGCACAAGATTTTTACAGGTATCTGGAATATTTAGGAGAGTTTAAAAAGGAAGGAAGCACAAAACACATGCAACATAAACTTCAAGTGATTTTCTAAGAGTAAAAATTTGTGGTTTTTTTTTCTTTTTATCAGAGCTCAGAGAAAGGAAGGAGGGAAGGAGGGAAGGAGGGAAGG
>VZSR01003803.1:26980025-26990790 GCA_013398615.1 Brachypodius melanocephalos
AAGTTCCACATAAAACAGTAGGAAATTTTAGGCAACAGAGAAAGGAACCCTGGGTCCTAAACAAATTTTATGTAACACCAGGTACTTACCTGACCTAGGCCTTGCAGGGAAGAGAGGTCAGCATCTGTTGTGAGACTATTACAGTCCTCAGATGGGTTCACTTGAGCCTGTGAGTTTCTTATAATTTCCTTTATATTAAAAGAAAATTATGGTATTAAAATAGAACATCAGACAACAAAAGGGTTTTCAGAAAGCTAAATTAAATATACTGGGGAAACTTCACCCCATGCTGTAACAAGTGATAGCCAACGTTACTTGGAAGAGCAAATGATGTTCCAGAACTCTGCTATCTTTCATTCTAGAAAATGAGATTAGAAAAATTAAAAAACAAAACCAAAAAAAACTACCAAATAAACAGAAAACCAAACTAACAAGAGAAACTTCCCCTGAAAATGTGAGACAATTCAGTCTTCATGTGTCTGTGATACTCAGCACCTCCTCTCTGCCATCTAGCCAGTGCAGAAATTCATAGAGACCAAAAAATTTATTCTACTCCACCAACCCATGATTAACCAACGCAAGTTGTATGGTGGATGGAAAAAAACTGTGAAAGACATTTAAGGTGGATGCACTTCTCCAAATGCAAGGATCCAGCACTCTATGAGATGCCCTAGGATACCAAAAGAATTCACATTGACCTGCTGGGTGTGACATGAGACATTGGCACTGCTGTGTCCTTCTCAAGTCACAGCAGAAACCACAAGACATACTCTAGGGTGTACTGGATAATACTACATATTAATGTTAGGAAAATGAGTGTCTGGTTGGGTTGAACGAAGTTTCAGCAGATCAGAAGCTGAGAGGAAAAAACATCAATTAAGAATTTTTCAAGACTTGAGAAAATTTTAAATTATGAAAGTCATGAAAGTCATCCCCAAGGTCTATTTTAGGAGTACATCATAGCCTATATTTTCAAGAGCAGAAATCAATACCTGATTTCTGTGCCTTTATACATTGTATGCAGGGGTTCTTTTTTATCTAATTAGGCATATAACAGTAGAAATTTTTATTTGATCATTTGTTTTCTGTTGTTTCTATTTTAATATCTTTTTTCTCCTTCTATATTCCTATTTTTGATAGCAGTACACATTATTGTCTTCCAGAGCAAGTGTAGACCTACTCATTGATTCCTAGCAGAAAAGTTTTAGGATATCAGACTTTCTTTATGAACTAGTATCTTGAAATTGGCAAGGAATCTTGCATTGTTGCAGTATGTTTGAAGAATTAAAAGATATCATTAGAACTGTCTAGCCTATGAAAACTATGAAACTAAACAGAAAATAAACTTAATGCCATTTTACTCTAACATCACTTTTTTTCTGCTAATTTCTCTTTTGTTCTGAAACCAGAATTATTCAGCATTTATTCCTGTGATTTCATTGGTATTTATATTCTGCTTTTAAAATGATCGCTTCACAAAACATTTTGGATTAGCGATGAATTATATAAACACCACATGTGAAATGTTGATTTTATTGGACAGTCAGCAACATCCTGTGCACATTTATAAATTTTTGCTTTTGCGGTGGGTTTCTATTAATAGTTGGTTGCTGGTGATAACAGAAAGGCCCTTTCCCCAGATATCAGGTCCTGTAAGCAATTGGCATGCACAAACTCACTGCTGTGCCTTTTGAAATTATTCCTTTTGCCTCCACATACAAAGCATTTGTAAGAATCATTTATCACTGTTTCATAAAAATCGTGCTAATGCAAACTGTACATCACGCATAATTTCTTCTTGTAAATAAATTTAATAGGACCATAGAATTATAGAATCATGGAATGAATTAAGTTAGAAGCAGTCTTAAAGATCATCTAGTTCTAGTCTTCCTGACATGTTCAGGAACACCTTTCATTAGACCACCCAACCCGGCTTCAAATTCTTCCAGGAATGGGGCATCCACAGCTCTGAGCAACCTATTCCAGTGCCTCACCAACCTCACAGTAAAGAATTTCTTTCTAACATCTAATCTAAAACTACTCACTTTCAGTTCCACTTTACAATAATTTGTCTGAAAATAAATTATGCAACATATTATATTTAGGCACCTTCAAAAATCTGATTTTTTTTTCTCAATCTGCAAATACTAAGAGAATGAGATCTCTCAGATCATATAGGATGTCAAGACACCTTAAACATGATTGGTATGTATTACTCTGAAAAAAAAATTAAAACATCATTGCCTTAGTTTCTCATTTGCAGACTGAAGAAGAATATAGTGATTTTGTCTGTTTAGAGAACACCTGATTAGTACTCCAAATACAGGATGTTCTCAAGTCAAAGAAACTATGAGCTTGAAAATATTTTCTGCATTATTTAAAGGACAACTTTAGGATGAGGGTAACTCATAAGTTTCACAGGTGAGTAAGATCCATGAATTGGAGATGCCAAAATCACAGGGGTCACAGGTAGTTAGAGATGTTGCCTCATGTGACTAGATATCCATTTTACTTCTCACTTTAGTTTAATATCTTTGGTAATTCAGTTATGAATAAATAACAAGGCAAAATGCAACTAAGATGCTGTTTAGGGAAAAATCAGCAAATCATCGTTAGCTCACTGCTTCATGCTTCTTTAATGTTTCACTCTAGTATTTAGATGATTTAGATGATGACAATGAGGATATCTTTACAATTTTGATGTGTCACAGAGAAAATGTTTGCTGCACAGAGATTTGTATCAGAATAGCAAGCTTTGGTCAGAATAACAAGTTTTTTGTCAGTAGTACAGATTTGCACGTAAAGAGACCAAAAAAGTAGTGTTATAGAGAGTAATAAAAACTACAGTTGTGAAATGACATTGGCTATTTGCCAGGTGCCCACTAAAGCTACTCCCCTCCTCAACCTGGTAGGGGAGGAAAAAAAATAAGTCTCATGGGAAAAGGACCAGGAGATATCACTCAACAACTACCCTCCCAGGCAAAACAGAACTGACTTGGGAAAATTAGTTTAATTTGTTGCCAATCGAATCAGAATAGAATAGTGAGAAATAAAAATAAATCTTGAAATGCCTTCTACCTAACTCTTCCATATTCTCAGGCTCAACATCACTCAGGATTTTCTCTGCCTCCTTCTGATATAGTGATACAGGGGAATGGGTAATAGCTCTGGTCAGTTTGTCACACGTTTTCTCTCCTGCTCCTTCCTCTGTTTTCTCCTCCTTCTCAGGGGGAGGAGTTCTCACACTCTTCTCCTGCTCCAATGTGGGGTCTGGAGGTCATAGAGGCAATTCTCTATGAACTCCTCCAGTGTGAGTCCTTCCCGTGGTTGCAGTTCTTCATGAACGGCTGCAGTGTGGGTCCCTTCAGAAGTGCACAGTCCTTCAGGCCCAAACTCTTCCAGCATGAGTGTCCCTCTGAACTTTGGGTTTTGGAATACCCCCCAAAAAAACCCCCAAAGCCAAAACAAAAAACATAAGTATTTTTAACCTGCAAATTAATTTACTGTCTCACCCCTACACTCATCTTCAGCATATTTAATTGCAAATGATTTGCATCTGCTCCTGGTTTATAAACTGTGTGTATATAAATCTAATACATAGAAAGAACTTCTAGAACTAGTTTTATGAGTGAAGTTTTAAAGTCAAATAGGATAGGGTGAAAAAATAAATGTACAAGATGGGGGTCATGAGTCCCATCTTGGTGTTTTAACTTTTACTAGTCTTGCATTTCAACTTGTAATAACAATTATGTGTAATGCACAGTTTGCACTAGCATGACTTTTGACCAAAACTCTGTGACATGAATACTTGAAAAAAAAGTTTGGACAGTTCTGAGAGACTACATTCTCCTGAAATGTGCTCTTGGATTATAACTTTCTGCAAATGTCTTCTTACTCAAATTCTTGACAGTAAAGGAGAACCTGGTGATTTTCTGGTTTTCAAACCTGATATAAACCACACATTTATTATGCAAAGCTGATTTTTCTTCCTGTTTCAGCTCATAGCTTTCATTCAAATGAAAGTACAAAGCCATAAAAATTTCTAATATTTATTATGTTTTCCTGTTTAACTAAAATAAAAACTGCCTTCAAAGCAAGACTCTGTGACTCTCAGCAGTCAGTTGAGAGAACAAAAATAAAAAGCAAAAAGAAAAAGAATTCAAAAGGTAAATAAACCAGGCAAAATAGATGAGATTTTATTTCCACTGTATATCAAAAGTAGACCTATGGAGAAAACATATGGCTTAGTAATAACAAAACAGCCCTGGAACCAAAGATGTCTAACATAGATGTGTCTTGTTTTTTGTTTTTTTGGTTTTTTTTTTTTAAATCATCTTCTGAAAAAGTAAAAAGTTTGTCAGGCATTTTCTGACTGCATCTGGTTAGCAAACGAAAAAAGATCCAAAACAGTGTGCACGAGAGAGATATCACGGGATGACATCTCCATTTAAATATTGTTTTACTTGTATAGGGTGGGAGGACATAAAAACCAACCAAAAAACAAGTGCCCATTTCCTTTTCTTGAAAGGAATGGGCTATATTCTTATCATATATTTTTTAGCCTTCAGGAACAAGGAAGACACAAATGGGTGGACAGGTCACTAGGCAAGAAGGAGAATACGTTAAATCAGTCAAATGCCTGGAATAAATAACCAGTTTTCCTTAGGCAAACTGACCCATTGAATTTTACGTATTTTTCTTTGTTGTCTTTTATAATAGATTATTGTACCTTGTTTGGTATCCATAAATGACAGTAGATATCCCATCATGTACTCCAATGACAGCATAGATATCACAGTGTAACCTAACTCTAGATATCACAGTGTAACTTAACGTTGTTGTGAGGTCAAATTAGAAGACACTATTTATGGAACCTGTAATACCATTTCCTGCAACACATGGTGTATCTTTGGAGTTCTGCTGCCTCAGTGTTGACCAGACCCAGACTTGCTTTCCTAATGAAATTTGGCAAGGCCACAGATATACCTGCAGTTGGGTAGGTTTTTTGTTCAATAAAAATTAAATGCACTGAAAACCCATGCAAGGCTGTCAAGTCAAACATGTAAGCTTTCTATGTTGTTCCTTCCTATTAAATTTATATTATTGTCTATGTATATACTTGGAGGAAGAAAGGTACAAAGAGGTAGATACAAGACAGTAAAAAAGTGTACAATGCTCTTTTGAGTTGTTTCAAAGGCAAAGTTTTTATGTAGCTAACTTTGATTATATGATTGCAATTTAATTATATTATAATTATGGCTATAATTGCTGTTTTGTATGTTTCATTAAAGCTGCATACATTAATTGCACCTAACTTCTGTTGATGAGCTTAACTAATAAAAGCAGATGTTTACAGCAGAGGAGCTTGGTTAGCCTTCTATTGCAAGGTGATGATCTTCAGGAAACAGGCAGCAATTGAATATAATACCGGCAATTTTCAGATTCTCATTTTTTCAGTTTGTAATTTTACAGTATACACACAGAGACATATATATATTCAAGAACACATATTCATACATATATTCATATATATATTTTTAACCTAACTTTCACTCTGTGGTACTACAATAAGAATAAAATAGGGTCAACAGTTTACATCTTTATTTTAAATGGGGACAATGGTTGCATTCTTTGTTTTAATAAGAAAACGTAAAAAACCACTTTTTAGTCACAAGTAATGTAATAGGAATAATTTCAAGGGGGTCTAATTTTGCCTGAGTGCTTATATTTACAGTGAAATAAACTATTGGAAACTGAATTTCCTAGCCGATAACTATAAATCAGGACAGATTTTTGTTAATCAGTTATTTATGACTTACATTAAACTCTGAAAAAAAATTGAGTATACTCATTTCATAAGACTAAAGTATTCAAAGTCTAGCTAGGGAACAGGCACATTTTAATTGATGGGCACCACAAGCAGTAAAAATATTACTGTTGCATATTGTCAGGGCCAAATTGTAATCCATGAAGCAGTATGTCCTAAAAAAAAAAAATTAGTGTATTTTTAAATGAATGTTAAAAATATGTGAACAATTGTAACTGTTAATATTTATAATCTTGGTTTCTGTCCCTGTTCGTGCTTTAGTTTGTTGACACAGCATGTTTTATATAATGCATTTTCTCAGTACTTCAGAAATTGTTGATGTTCTTATCTGATCACAATTCAGAATGTGCAACCCCTACTCATCATGGTATACATTTGTTTATCATATTGACTTTGACTAAGGCAATTTAAATAAGCAAAAATGAGCATGCTGTCTTTAATTTTTTTTTTTTTTAATTATAAGACCGTAGAGTGACTGCCATGATTTTTTTCTGTGTGTTGATATAAACACCATTGGAAGATGTCTCACAGTACTTGCTCTGTTTGCTCATGAGTTGTCATTCACGATGATCAGCTGATCCCAGCATTTGCTCCTGTCAGAGTTTTGTGTCTGAATTGCAACACTTCATTTTAAAGAGAACTTGGAAATGTTTGTTTAATATGACATCTAGAGATTTCCTGCAATTTTCTGCAAGGCAAACAATATCTTAATGCTACTCCTTCTTTGGCTCATAATGGCTATGAAGAAAACTCACAGTCAATATCCAAAGCCATTTTTCTGGCTCTTCCAATCTGCACCAGAGAGTCCACTCCATCTCTCCTCCTTCCTCTCAGAGATTTCCCTGGCTACCCATTTATTGTCTAGGCACCTCTGTTTCTGACCATTTTTTTAGATAAAAAATAGATTAAGCTGGTACTAAATTAACTCACAAAACTTGAAGTGAATGAAGGAGCATTTCTGTGGCAACAGAGCTTTAAAAAACCTTGGGCAACTGAAAAATCTGTTAGGTGGGTGGGTGTTTCTCTGTGTGTTGGGCAAGAGGTGAGGCAAAGCATGAGAGAGAAGGTGAGAAACTCTACATGTGCATTATAAGGAGAAATCATCCACACTTGAAAGAGAAACTGGAAGGGGAGCTTTAAATTTCAGTAATGCAAGATGATGTTGGTGTAATTTATTGTACTGCAAAGAGATTTAAGGACCTTATATAGAACAGCCTGAATGTAGGAGGAGAAGAGATCTGCCAAATACACTAGCAGGAATTCATCCTGCTGAAATCCCCCATATGTTTGTTTAAATGTGTTTACACTGTATATTTAAAGATATTAAATAAACAACGTTAAATCAACACCAGGGCTTTTGGAGTTAGCCAAACACACAGAAAATAATACCCCAACCCTATAAATCTGAAACATTTGTAATAGCAAGGTGTGCACTATATGACCTAAAAAGTTATTTTCTATTTTTCATTCCTCTGTGATAAACTTGTAGCAAATTCAAACATATGTCAGATCATCCAGGAGATCTTATCTTAAATGTTTTTATTGTCCCACACATTTCTAGGCAGCTTCCACTCCAGCTGAGCTTTGGCCACACAAATCTCCTTACAGTGGCAGGCAGCCTCTCTGTATTCCTCCCATGTTGCTTGACCCTGCCTCCATTGGCCATGTACCTTCTATTTTCTTGCCTTAGTTTCAAAAGAAGATCCCTGTTCAGCCAAGCTGGCCTTCTGCCTTGTCTGCTTTTGACATTTTGGAATTGCCTCCTTCTTTGCCAACATAATAACCTGTGTTGAAAATCTGAAAGATGACCCGTTATGCTGTGGTCTAGCACCCTGACTTTACTGAATCCCTGGGCTGTGGAAAAGACGGGGTTCTTTTCTTGTATTTTGAGAAGGTGATTAGCTTAGGAAAAAACCAAAATTTTAGAATGATGTAGCTTTTAAAGATCATCATGGTGTAAGGATAGGAATTAAAAGGTTTGAAAAAAATAATTGCTCCAGTTCCCATTACACTTCGGTTGTGTGCTGGAATTTATCTCACTTATCTTTAGTTCACCTTAACCAATAAAGAAACAACGTGTTCATCTAAGCTTATTTAATTGGCAACCAAGACTAAGACCTACATCCATTCCAGTACCTCTGTTTTGAACACAGATGTGAAGCCAGATAGAATAAATTGATTTTTTCTGTTTTCTGGAGGTACTCATGTGTCTTTGTTGACCGGTTTTGTCAACAAGTAAGATGACAATCTTAAATTGCATGTTTAGCTTTTAAGTGATATGAAATGAGTACATTTTGTTTAGAAATCAATAATATAAAATTAATTTTCTGTGTCATGTGGTTTTGTGGCTGGGTTGGTTTCCAGGCCCATACTCCCATTCCATGCTGCAAATGAAGTGCATAGTTTTTAGGGAGACACAAAGACTTCTCTGAGATGAAGATAAGGTCCAGCTGCAGAGGTTCTAGGAGGTGTTCATAACAGGTGCCATGGAACGGCTTAAACAATTTCCACCCTGTGCAGATCTTTCAGTCTCAAATCCCTCACTGTTGTGCAGCTTCTCAGGGCAACTCTGCCTGTCCCTTTGTCACTAAGCTGTAAACAAAATGCTTTGGTTTCAACAATGATATATTATATGAATCATTTTCGGCCATTTCATCAAATATTGTAACAATTACTATGTATTATGGTTACACAACAGCACAGATAATAGAGAGGAGATTTGGGCTCATTGCTTAGTTTCATTTAGTTCATAGGCTATTTAATTAGGTACATAATGAAGCTGTGAAGAATATTGGAGTTACAATAGGGTAATGTGAATGAAGCTGAGTTCTGAGCACACCTTGCTGGAAATGCTGGCGTAAAAATGGTTTTAATGTTTGACCTTCCCCAGGAGAAGACAGAATTAGGACTTAAGTATCTCAAAATACAGTCCCCAAATGAAACCAAACACTAGAAACTTCATAATCCAATCACACCCCAAATCCCAAGAGGCTGGCAGGTGATTTATGAATGACTGGAAGAAAGTATTGCAGACAACTTGGCTGCTAAGATACCTAAATAGCTAATGTGTTATAAAAAATGGCTCCACCATTCCACAAGTTAGTTTCTGTACTAAATCTATGTATTGTTCTTTTGGTGTCTTCTTAGGCTATAGTTCTATCTTCATGGGCTGAATACATGGTCCTCGGAAGGGGCTTGGACTTTAAATCTTACATCAGGCTTATATTTTACTTCTTAAAGTATTCTCACTCTTAACAACATTTTTACACATCAGCAGTTATCTTGTGCTTAAATAGGTGGTTAACTGATTAAGGTTAACTTAGTATTAACTCTGAGTAATCCATTTACACTCTAAACTAAATGTATTTAATCTAGATTTAATTTAATCTAGATTTGGACAACACCAATGTTTAATCCTTACCTTCTTTTATAGTCAATGGAAAGAGATAGACACACTTACAGCAAGTGAATTATGTTTTCCCAATATAGATGCATTTAATAAGTCAGATAAACCTAGCTGAAAGTGTTTCCATGGACTGGCAATATTTATGGGTCTTTTAGGTGTGATAATTTGTAAGAAGCCTAGTTTTCATGAGACATTTTCTTGCATCCACATAAGAATGATTTGGATAACATGTGGTGAAAGTCAGAATTTTGACTCCTTTCTGAATGAAACTGCAATCCATTTTAAAGATAAACTCCCCTCTAAAGAAGTGAATTTTCATCACGTAGTTTACATCAAACTTAAATATAAATGACAATCATTTTAATTTTCTTTTCTCCATACTTGCATATTGCATGCTACCTATACACATCTGTCTGATTTGAGAGAGGGAGAGCACCTTGGAAGCCAAACCAGTGTTGGACACGGGTGAAATATTTTCACAGATGGATCTCAAAATTGAGTTGGATATTTTAGGCAGGTCTATTTTCCTGACTCAAAGTATAGCATATATATAATCATAATTTTGTGTGTTATTTATTCTCCTCTTCTAGATATCTGTTGCTGTGAAGAACTTACATATTTCAATATTTTACCTGAAGTCTGCTTTGAATTTTTTTCAGAGGCTAAGTGAAAATGTGAATAAATTTAGTTTTAAGATATCCTTTAAAAATCTTGTATAATTTGCTCAGTGAGGCATATCTTAATATTATCTCCATAATATATGCTGCAGTCATCGAGTGAGAGTCAGAAAATAAATGTTTATCTTTTATTTTATTCTTCAAGGTAAAAACTTTCATGAAATTGACGTTTTTAATAAGAAATCACTTTTTAAAATGAAACTTCCTTTTTTACCATTACTATTTCATTAATCAAAGAAATCATACTTAAAAAGTTTCACTTACATACAGATTTGTGTGTAAGCAATTTGTTCCTATTTTGTACCATAAAATCCTGTGAAAGTTCACCAAAAGAAGATATAGAGTCACAATACAATGGAACAAATCAGATCCCAGTGGTCTTGATTGCAGACTGATGACTTCCCAATGTCCTCTGTAAGAATGAACAATATTAAGAAAATAAATTTGCTTGCCTTTATTATATAGCATGACTAATATGAATCAGTTTACTGCAGAACAGGTTTAATCAAACTACTTGTATAAAATATATGTGAAGATAGAAGCATGAATGCAGCAGACAGAGAATATTGCTCTGGTTACTAATTCATGCTCAAGATCAGGTTATTCTCCACAAATGTTTCCTTGGTTTCCTTTCTCACTTTAAGATGTCTCTGTGGATGTGTCCTTGTGCTGCAATGTAAACTTGACTTGCTTGGGTGGACAACTAGTTAAAATATAAGACAACCATTTAAATGGAAAGCATGAATTTGAGGCCACAAGTGCCCTTAAAGTTTGGTGCTTGTACAAATTGTGTTGACAGTAGTAAGAAAGGCATTCCATGTGTACCTTACCTTCCCTGACAAAAAGATATAGTCT
>VZSR01003803.1:26990890-27002649 GCA_013398615.1 Brachypodius melanocephalos
GGAGACGCTTTATATTCACATTTAATAGTCCTTTAATAGATACTGTATTTGGTGACTCTTCCTCCACCGGAAAGCTCCTATCCTTCCAAGCTAGCTGATATGCACTCATTGCACTGTTTATTTCTAGTTCCATTTCACTGCTCTTACCATAATGGCTATTTAGGATTGTTGTTGTGATTCATATTACATTATGAGCATCATATGCGATTAACTCTCTGTAGCAGTATCCCTTCTTTACAAATACATTTGAAATAAGCCATATGCCTATCTGATAATGAATACAATTTCTCCATCATTTATATGCTGCATTTTGGGTTGGCCATTTCTGAATTAGATAAGACGACCTTCAACTTTTATTTAATTTTATTGAATTTATATTTCATATATTTGTTTTTTTTTTTTTCTTTCCTCTAAGTCCTGGTCAAGAAAGACATGGAGTAAATCCAACTGCAGCAAAAGGACAGGTATCAGCTACTCCTAATATCAGCTACCCATAATTTACATTTTTCACATTCTGTCATAAAGTTTTGCTTTCCCGAGCTTCTTTCTATTTTCTAGTTATCTTCAGAGGCAGAGTAAAAAGGTAACTTATGAAAGGAACAAATTATGTTTCTCTAGTTTAACACAAATAATTGGTTTACAAATTCTGAAGAACTCATTAGATAGTAGACCACTTTGTACAAGTATTTGATATTAAGTTAAAAATTTGAATGGTAGTTTTATTGAAAAAGACAAAGAAAATTAGCAACTGCACACATTTATTTAATCTTGAAGATAAGGAACCTAATGAAGATTTATTGGCTCTAATGTCAATATCCCTGGAGAATTACGACTAAGTACATAATAGGTAAGCTTCTCTAAGCACTTCCTTCACATATTTCTTCATAACCCCAACCCCCAAGTTTATTATTAGTCCCTTAGAAAAATAAAATAAGACCAGTAACAATGGTGCTAACAAATTACAATGTGTCACAGCAAGAGAGCAGGAGTGATCCAGGGTATGTCGCTCAATAGCAGGGGATTTGTTATATGAAAACGGCTGAGTAGTTGTGGGAAATAGGTCAAAACCCACAGAACAGGGAAAGCTAAAATGCTTTCAACTGCTTTCATAGATTTCCCTTGGGGAAAACTCCTGACTCTCAGACGTTAGATTAAATAAACCTTGAACATGCAAATTTATTAGAGCAATAATTAAGAGTTTGGGGAACTTATATTCTATGAGAAAAAAGTCTAAAGAATAAGAAATTTGGCAGCTTAATGAGCAAGTTATATTAAAAGCACAATCACAGACTACAAATACTGAAAGGATAGGAAGTTTAGAAAAAAAAACACAGCTTGGGTGAAGTATTGACTCTTTAAAGATTTTAATTGCATGAAGGGAGTATACAGAACACAGAAAAAGGGGTCAAATTGTTAAGGACAAAACGTGTGGAAAAAATTTGTAAAAGACCAAGATGTGAAATAAGACACAACTAGCAAGAGTTATAAAGAACAACAGGAAGACATTTGGTAGGCAGGTTAGTATCAAGATGAAGATAAAGGGAAATGCTGAACAGAAGAAGGAAGAAGTGATTATGATACCAAGAATGCTGAAGTGTTTAATGTTCTTTTTTGCTTCAGATATTGCTAAAAAGATTGTCTGAGATCAGACAGCTGACACATAATCAACAAGAAAGGGATAAAGATTCAGTCTGGAGAAAGGAAAAGTACATTAAAGAGCTCTAATATAAGTTAGAAGTTTTATGTTGGGTAGTCCAACCGAATTTTACTCAGGAAACTTTAAAGACTTGCTGAAACCATGCAGAATTCATGAAAAGTTATGAAGTTTTGGAGAGCTGGGAAAAACAAGAAAATCGCGGTTCTCATCTTCAAAAACCTGAAAAAATAGGAATTGAGAATTATGTGCGAATCAGATTTAGTTCCTTTTGTAAAAAGCTGGAACAAATATTCAAACAATTTATAAGCACCTAGAGATAACATAAGAGTAGACTAACTGCAAGCACATATTTCTTGGGAACAAAGCTTGTCGGAATAATCTAATTTCCTTTTTGTGATAGGATAGGAATCTTACAGATAAAGGAGAAGAAACATATATGTTAGATATTTTGAATTTACAAAATCTTTTGAAGCTGCTTTATGTGACACTTATAAGCAAAAGACAAGATTAAGATGATTGGTATTAAAGACGTGCAAAATTATCAGATGTGCCCAAAAACTGTTAAACAGTGATTTGCTATCAAATCAGAAGGTAGTGTTTAGCCACGTTCTGCAGAAGTTTTTTCATGTCTTGTATAGCTCTGGCTTTTCATGAGTGATTTATATGCAGAAATACAGAGGAAATTTTTCACAAATGTTCACCTGGGGAAGTAATCAGAAGTTTAGACAAGTGGAAAACAAATGGAAACACTTGAAGTTCCATCTGAATATGAGAGAAAAATTGTTTACTGCAAAGGGGACAGAGCACTGAACCAGGCTTCCCAGAAGGGTTGTGGATTCTCCTTTCCTGGAGATACTGAAAACCCATCTGGATGCAATCCTGTGCAAGCTGCTGTAGATTGTATGCTGAGTATGTCCTGATGTTCTACTGTCTTGAGTTATAGAAACAGAAGTTCTGTGCATAAGGTATGTTAGTTAATCTTTCTGCACTGCTTGGCTCTAATAAGACTGCAGCTAGTGTTCTGGTCCAGTTCTGTATCCTGACTGAAGGTGAAGGTAAATCTCATGGACAGAGAGCCCCAAGTCCAGCACAGTGTAATGAGAATGGGCTTTAAAAGTATAAATAACTGCTGTGTATTGTGTTATTCAGTCATTCAGAGAGCAACAAACAGAAAAACAGATTATGACTCTTTGAGTCATAATCACAAACCACAGATTTATTTGCTTTTATTGAAGAATTACATTCCTACTGCCAGCAAAATAAAAGTATACCAGTACACAATTAGACTACCTTATCTATACACAAATCTTAGTTTGAAATTAAATGGGGCAAAATATTATTACCTAATTTTCATAAATATTGTGTTCAGAAAATGCTATTCCATTAATTTCATGCTCATATCCAATTTTGTTCTTCACGAGTATTTTGTCTAAAAGTCTGACAAGTTTTGGTAAGTGGCAGTTTCCTTTCACAAAGAGTTCCTATTAAAGAACAATGAATTAACCAGGGGATATTATCTGGAAAAATTAATAGAACTCATCTAGAGTTTCTAGATAAATATCTATTGGTGCTATAGACAACACACCTTCGGATCTAATCTTGACAATACATCAGAAGTGGAGAACTGTTGGAAATTTTATAGGAGTGTCTTCATTGTGAGCCTGTTCTATTTGTGCAAATCTCTCTTTTCTTGCAATCTGAAGGCCTGCCCCCATTGTCATGTAAGCAGGATGTCACCCACACCATCTGAGATGACACACAGTCCGTGCTTCTGCCATGTGAGATGTGATTCTCTCAGCTCACATGCGTGTTGGTGGAGCCCACGAGTGACACAACTCTCATCCTCATTCAAAATTCATTTGCACGATTGAGTTGACATTGAGCTCCTCACAGTCCACCAGAGCCATAGCATTGCTGCTGACTCTGTGTTCCCTCTCAAAGATCAGGTAAATCACCATTTGGCTTTGCTGCTCATCTTTCTTAGTGCCTCAATAAAGTTTTGTTTATAACCTGTTTGTCAGACTCCATCACTGTTCAGACATCATTAGAAAAAAAAGATACTGATTATTAGCATAGAATAAGAATACTTATCAAAAAAGGTAAGATTTTGTTCATGTATTAATATTCATATCTGGCATTATAATTAATTCTATTTGCCCTGTATATTATTATTTGTCTGTATATGTAAAGAGAACTCAAGTTCAAAGAGAGGCCTATCCTTTGTCACAAAGCATAAATAACCCCCACTAAAACCTCTGTGTTTTCAGAAGAAAAATAGGGCAAATAAAACATTTTTGAAAAAATACACAATCGTGACATTAAGTATCAAAACTAATGTTGATATGTTTAATCTCAGTAGCACCAGCATTTTAATGAGCGAAATACAGAAGTTTCTAGTGACTTATTCCACATGGATTTTTGAGAATATTGTCATACGTGTTGTGAACACTCAACACACCCTGGGATTAGTTAATAATATGAGAAAATAAATGCATATGTATTTTGGAAAATGACATTTATGGAAATATCAGTGATATAATATAAAAGAAAGTATGCATACATATACTCGAAAACAAAACAAAAATTTTCTGTCTGGTGTCAAGTAATCCAAATGAGTGGAAGATTTGATGGAACAACTGTTTCCAAACAGAAAACAGGTGAAAGCAGTCAACAAAATGCATGTTTCAAGTAAGAGGCCTTTTAATCTTTTAATCACTTATGGTTTTTTAACAGAACTGATGTATCCAGAACAAAAAAAAAAAAAAAAAAAAAAAAAAAAAAAAAAAAAAAAAAAAAAAAAAAAAAAAAAAAAAAAAAGGAAACCATAAGGAAAGGAGAGATTGCTTTTTTTATAAATCAGTTTAAGTGATTATATTAAACAGAAAACTGGAATTGACTATGTAAGTAAAACCAAAACTTGATGCAGGCAAGTTAGGCTGCAGATACATTTCTGTGGCTGAAATTCCTTGTGGAATAATTGAAACAAATACTATACCATTGTACACAAGGTACTAGAGGAGATATTGCTCTTCTAAGTGCTTTTTTCCATGGTGCTCTTTTTCGTCAATTATCTTGAAGAGTTTTAGCACAAGTTAACAGTGAAGTTCATATGCCTAAGGAAGAAGTTAAAATTACAAGCATAGTGATAATGTATAGCCAAGATATATTTAGTAACTTTGGGGAAAAATGCACAGGAAGACTTTTAACCCAGAACATGAGCAGAATGGGTCAAATGGAGATTCATCAGCTCCCTACTATATCCCATCTGAAGACACTCAGTTACATTTGAATAATTTCTTTTGAATTAAAATCTCTCTTCAGCAAGGCAAGACGACCTTAGCTTGAAAACTGTTTTTCAGTGCTGGAGACTCCTGGAAAGAGACTTACTGGTCCCTCACTTTTCCAGGTCAGCTTCTTGATCAGTCTTTAAGCCATACTAGCTCTGGCTGCAGAAATTAATTTCACCGTGTTCCCCTTTAGGCTCAGCTGACAAATGCAAATGTGTTGGCAGACAAAATGCATGCAAAAACCCTTTCAAAATCATCTTTTTGTGCTGCTTTTGGTTTCAAGGATCTAAGTTAATGACATGGAATCCAGTCCAGAACTGTTTTTAAACATGTTATGTACCAGTTGAATTTCCTTGAGACACAAATTGTGATTTTCAATGGGTAAATAAGAGGCTATGGGTAGGCACCACCACACAGATTACCAAGTTTGTTTTTTTTCATTTACAAAGAATTATTTGCATTAAATGCTTTCTAGACATTTCCTTTCGAGAAACAGCAGTCAGGTGATCATATAAAAAATCTGATGCTTGTCAGTTCTTTTTTAGGGGGTCTGGGATAATTTTGTGAAGAAAGACTACAAAAGCATCAGAATTGGCATGAGAAAGCATCAGAAACTGTGATACGTTTTTAAAGAAAAGGCCAATCATTTTCTCATTTTTGTTCATGAAGAAAAATAATTGTCTCTTTTACCCTCTGAACTCATTTCTTGCTCGTAGCTCATAACCTTCTCCTGCGGACCTGTCTGAAATATATTTCATCTGGGAATGTAATCGAGGGGGAGCAAGATCCTTTAGTTTACACTTCATCTCACTGAGAGTCAGGTGTGAAGTGGAGTCAGAAGCTTTCGCTGTGAAGATGATTCTCTTGGGACAGTCTGAGAGAAATTCACAAACTATCAAGACCAGAGTAAGAAAATTGTGTTAAAACAGAAGGAATAACTTATCTGACACTGCTAGTTTGAAACCAGATGATAGTCTGCCAGTGATGCAGAGTTGAGCTTTAAGTGCAGACAGATTTTGAGAACATTTCTACTCCCTTTATCCCAAGATATTTTCCTCCTGGTCATGCTCAGTTATACTTTGTGATTTATTTAATCAAAAACTGTTGGAATTTACTGTCATATTGAAAGATTTTATGAAAGAATCTCACCATATCACTGTATGACCAGGTGCACAATTCAAGGGAAATGAATCAATGACTAATTTACTTCTGCATCTTTTCTGATGTGTTTCCTTAATTACTGTTATTTCTAGAAATTTACCCCATTTTTTCCTATTGTAAAAAGTCCAATAGATTATTTGTCTTCCATTTCTCTTTTTTGCTGTTTTTTTTTTTTTTTTCCTCCTATAGCCATCATTTTGCACAGAAGATTTTAGATGGAAATTAGCTCCATCACTCTCAACTCTGTATATCTGCCTATGCCTGTGCATGTCTGAGTGTTTGTACATGTTTGTGCAGGTCTGTATTTGTGCTCCATCTTCACAAAGATACAGAAATGGTCACTACTATTCCCATTTAAAGCAAAACAAGATTTATTTTTAGAGACCAAGGAATTTGTCACATCGATGTCACACAGCAGGGAGACAACAGTTCTGTTTTACATGACCCCAATGTGATTGCACCTGCAAGAATAAATTCTGTTCTGGGAACCACAATATCACACATATATTAACAAATCACAAGGAGTTCAGAAAAGTGCAACAAAAAATCATTAAGTGGTCAAAATGAATGAAAGAAATATAAAGAAATAATCACAACATGGCCAAGTAGTGAAAATGAGTATGACATGTAAAGGAAATAAGTCTCAACAGGAGCTTTTTGAAATGGTGTGAGCTAAAAGGAAGCTTGAGGAAATAGCAGGTACTCCTGGAAGAAGTTAAAGTTAAATCAACAAATATGATATTATAGATATATTTCTTATCATTTTGAAAAAAATGTAAGAAAGATACCATAAAAATTATTAGGGCAGAAGAGACACAGTAGGTCTACCCAAGCTGCTCATTAAAGCTGGGATAGCCTTGAATTTTTACTGTTCCATTAGATACATTATATTTGAGAATTTCAAGCAGGGATGGATATTTCACGTATTCCATGATTCTAGTGCTTGACCACCATTACCATGAAGAATCTTTTTTCTATATATTTAATCAGACATTCATTTCCATAGCTTTTTTCTGTCTGTTGCTTCTGACACTGAGCATATTTAGGAGAATCTGGATGTATGCTCTCCAGTCAGCATGGGCACTGAGTTGTTTTGTGTTCAGTCTTCTGCTCAATAAGACTCCTTTGCACAATGCATACCTAGCCCATCCTATCACATGGCTTCACTCTATTCCAGGCACAAAACCTTACATTGGTTTCCAGTGAGTTTCACTGGGTTTCTCAAGCTTTGCAATGTGCCAGTCCTACCCTTCCCTCCTCTTTTCTCCTGTTCATGTTGTTAATACATCTTGGTCCCATGTGGCTTGGTCCCACTGATTTGTGGATGTAAAATTTGCTATGGCAATCACTAAGACATGCTCTGTTTAATTCAGCTGGTACCTTCTGGAGCACTTTATCCCCTGTACTCTGCTACTAGGAGAGTTTGAGGTAGAGAAAGTGCTGAGTAGTTAAGATGCTTCAAGTTTTTTAATATCAGTATATCTAGATATCTCTCACATTCAATAGCAGCTGCATATTTTGCTTTATGCCACTTCTATTTCTCTAATTACCTATAGAATTGTTTCTTGTTCCCTTTCACACCTCCTGCCACTTTCAGCATCAGCTGAACTTTGGTTTTATTAATTCTTGCTCTGGATAACTAGGCACTGTTTCTGTCTTGCTCCTCAATGGAGTGATCCCATTTCCACCCTGTACTTTCTTTCTGGGCTTGAGCTCATCCTGGATTTCTACATTGAGTTACCTGGCCCTCTGCCACACATTTTTGTCCATATTTGGATTGACCTTTTTGTGTTTTATAAAGTTTTTCCAAGAGGAAAACCTGATCTCATCAGCCACTTTACTCTTCAGATAAGTTTCCCATGGGATCCTGCCTATCAGTCTCCTGAAAAAAAGCTGAATTACATTCTTATCTTCATTACTGAAACTCAAGCTTGCTATTCTGTCACATTAAATGGATGAATAGAATTCATGTCATTGAGATTAAAGAGACCAGAGCACATGTATCCTTAATCCTTGGAAATATTCCACTGGTTCTTTTTTTTTTTTTTTCATAAAAACTTTGTATCAGTTTAAATGGGTGTCTCAGGAAATAAAATTTATAGTTGTGAAATAACAATAAAAAGAAATGACCTTGAATATTTTCTTTGAATATTGATTCACATATAAAATCTTAGATAATGGATGACATTTTTACTCAGTAATATTCATTCAAATATCAATAATAATTTAACCTATAAACAAATCATACTATCGTCATTATCAATATTCATTGGATAGTATTAACTATTTTGGTATTATTATAAAATATTAGCTAAAGTATTACAATATTTTTAAAATGTATTCAAATTTAAATATCTACATAATAGAATCTCAGAAAAACAAGAGTAAGAAGGCATTGAGAGGTTATCTGGTCCTTTTACCTACCCTAAGGCAGAATCAGTTCTCACTATGATTCTGCATAGACATTTTTCCACTTCTTTTGAAGACTTCTATGACAGAGATTTCCACAGCAACTTATGGCTGTAATTTACTACCTCACCTTTTCATGTTTCCCCAGTGTCTATACTGAATTTTCTATGGTGATTTTGAAGCTCATTAATTCTTGTCTGATACATCATGATTACAGAGGACAATTTCACATCCTTCTCTATGGCTATGGGTATGCAGTCTGGCTTGACTCCACCCAATGTCATTTAACTGCATTTCCCCTATTTTCTTAAGACAATGTCATGTGCAAAGAGCAACAAATATGTTAGAAAAAATGAAACTATATCACATATAATTCCCTTTCCATTTATCCTTGTGTAGAAAGATTAGATGGTTTAGGCTGGCTTTACCCTGCCTATTCTTCATAGAGCTGGATTTTGAATGCTGGGTACTCCATTCTTTTCTCCTAGGCACTTGCAAATAGGTTGTTTTATAAATTACTGCTGATTTTTTCAGAAAGTTATAGTTAGAGTAACTTACCTATACTTTATAAACTTCTCCTCTTTAGTTGCCTAACTTCCCTCTTGCTTTTTTTTTTTTTTTTAAGTAGATGTTAAACTTCCAATTATCTATAACTCATTAGAAAGGTTACTGCCAACAGTTTGCTCATACTGAGTCAACAAAAGTCATCCAGTTAATTTGTGAATAATTGTATATATATAATTAATTAAATATTGTCCATATCAAACTAATTATAAACTGATTATATTTTTGGTCATACTACTAAATCACACATCAGAACTGAGAGAATCTTTCTGCTGATCATTATAGTTACAAATGAGAGATGAGAAAGTGATATTCTGTCAAAATATTATCATCACCAAAGATTTCTGACTGGGCTTCTATGAATTATATAGAAAATTAGACATAGTACACAATACCCTCAGCTGTATTAAACAAAATCAAAACAAACTTTAGCCCAGAAACAAAAATACAAGCAGGCATAATATTATAGGAAATAAGCTAGCCAATAAAAAAACACTGTGGAACACCTTAATTTTGCACAGCACTATTCAGTCTATACAAAGACTCAGACCTGGTGTTCAGTCTATGCTGCATTAAAGCTGAAAAACTGTACTCATACAAAAATTATTACTGTGCCATGCCTGTGCTTGGGCGGAGTGTTCCTTTCAATTCCTAGGGGAAAGTTTTTGGTGTCTCATGAACTACCATCAGTCACAACTGTTGGGTTCATTCTGCATGCTATGGATAGTACAGACAGCAGCATATGGTGAAACTAGTTTGGCTGTAACTACAGTAATGCAACCGACTTTGGCTCTGGGCACTAAGGGTTACAGAACTGAAAGGAAGGGAAGTTTGGGTAAAAAAGTAATGTTGTCAAAAGAATAGCAAACAATTAAATGAAGAAATAACTTCATTACCTGGTAATAATAAAATACTTTTTCATTGTTTTAATGCATGATGACCACTTGAAAGACACACCGTCCTTCAAGTCAGTGTGTTACAAGTTCCTCCACTTCAGTTTCTGAGACATGTGTGGTTTCACTTGGGGTAGAGCTGATATTCTTCCCAGTGGCTGGTATAGGGCTGTGTTTGGATTTGGGCTGAAACACAGGGTTGATAATACAGAGATGTTTCTGCTGTTACTGAGAAGGGCTTACACAGAGGCAAGGACTTTTCTGCTTTTCGGACTGGTGGAATGTCAAGGAAGTTCAGGGTGTGTTGGAGACTGGGAGGAGGCACAGCCAGGACAGGTGACTAAATGGCCAAAGGGATATTTCAGACTGTCATGCTCAGTATATGAAGTGGGGGAAGAAGGATGAAGAGGAGTGCATTTGGAGTGATGGTGTTTGTCTTTCAAAGTAATCATTGCATGTTATGGGGCCTTTCTCTCCTGGAGATGGCTGAATACCTGTCTGCCCATGGGAAGCAGTGAATTAATTCTTTCATTTGCTCTGCTTGTGTGTGCAACTTTTGCTTTCTCCATGAAAATATCTTTATCTCAGCCTACAGTTTTTCTAGCTTTTATCCTTCCAGTTTTCCCTCTGATCCCACTGGTGGGGTGTGAGAGAGTGGCTGTGTGGTGATTGCTTGCTGGCTGGGGTTAAGCCACAAATTGTGTTACTCAGTTCTTTCCTTGGGATGAATTTTTTGCAAACCTCAATCTTTCAAAGCTGTTGTTAATAGAATTTGAAGACATCATCATAGTCTCTAAAAGACATAATTAATTTCTTATACTAAAAGATTAATTTTAGTTCTCCAATTAAAATCTGTCATCTCAGTGGAAACTGTTGGCATATACAAACTCCAATTAAATTATGCATGACAAAAGGGTTTGGTTTAGTTCTCATATTAGCCAGTTGTGCATAGTCAAAAATAACATTCATATTAAAAGATCAACATGTTATCAAATTCATCATAAACTTGTTTCTATGCATAAAAAGAATCCTATGTCCAAACCTTTTCAAATTTTTTAAATAATTTTGATTTATGCATAAGAAATAAACTAAATGTGGAATGAATGCTGTCTAGAATGGAGCTTTCAGACAGTCATCCAATAAAAAGGTCAGAGAATAACAGAGTGGAAAATATCCCACTTGCTTCTTTCCTTTATTTTTTTTTCCTGTCTATATAAAATTCTGCAGCTTTCCTGAATATCAGTTTGGCAACTTTCAGATGTAGTAAATTCATTTAAACTCTGACAATCAGTGAAGAAATGAAATAGCACTGAACAACAGCAGCACTCTGCGATGTTTACTAACACATTTACAGGAGGTCGTTCCTCCTGTGAACCCATTGTACATGCCAATTTGTTGCAATCTTCATTATAATGAAAAAGCATGGGTAACAATGAACTGCAAACCTTATTTAGAAAACTCATAACTTACAAACATCAGAAGACAACTGGGGTCATCTCTAAAGCAGATTGCCTAGTTGTCAATGAGTATTTTGCTGCTTTCATTAAATAGACTTTAAAAGGTTTTTAATTGCATTCCTTACTTTGGCTAACAACACGATTCTGATAATATTATGTTTGCAGCTATTAAGCTCCAAAGAGCATTATTTAGGCCTAGGAAAAATTATCTACCAGTGCTATTGGAAGTCTAGACTAAGTATCTTTCTGAAACCGTTTAACAGACTTCTTTTGAAGACTGGATTGCTAAAATTTGCTCATTTCTGTTTACACTTGTTTCCTTCATGATATT
>VZSR01003803.1:27002749-27034025 GCA_013398615.1 Brachypodius melanocephalos
GGATTCCTCCCCCGCTGCAAGTATGAATATTATCTCCTCTGAGTTTGAAAAGTACATGTTACAGAAGAGACACAATGTGGGAAAAAATGCCCAAGTCAGGTGAAAAATGCTGGTTGGTGTGAACACAATTTGGGCTTATTAAACACACCTTTTTGCCAGTACTGAAAAATTTATGCATTGCTGAAGCCTAGGAAAAGTTAATTCCCTGTTCTGAGTAATGAAATCAAACATTAGCTGCATATACTGGAAATAGTTGATGCCATAGTCCTCAGTGTATGCATAAAAACTTTCAGAGATTTCTCCAATTTTAGACACAGGCCTAAATCACTTTTCTCTAAATAGTTAATGCAAACATGGGAAATTTATGTTGAGAGAGATAATGTTTTTCTATGTTTTACTTTCCTATGTTCTTTTCCCTTGCTAATGAAAACTGGGTAAATATCTTCCATGGGTCAAGGGTACCGCTAATTCTTTTGGAATTTCTCAGGAGTGTGTTTTAAGTTGACATAATGAAAGAGACGAGAAAGATCTGTTCTCCATATAAGCATATGAAAAGATAATAATAGCTCTACTCTCTACTCAGTTTTTATCTGCTTTTATAATCCTGAGTCTTGATAATTCATGTTGTCATAAACATAATACATACAGCAAGGGTCAAGCCAAAGTCCATGGTATTATACTGAAAAGAGATTTGTTTCCCACAGAAAATCTTTTCCGATGTTTGTCTACAAGGAGATGCCAAGATAAGTATGAGTCTTTGTTTGTGGTTGCCTCTGAGTATTTGTGGGTGATTGTAGAGAGGAGTAAAGGGCTTAAATGGTATGTGTGAATTGTGTGAATCTTCACTTAATCAGAATGCAAAGAGTATAGGGCATAATTCAGGGCACCTAAAGAAAATGAAAGATTGCCTTAAAATGCTTTCTTTTGTTCCAGTTTGGTTTTGGTTTTTGTGTTTTGGTTTGTGGTGGTTTTTTTTTTTTTTTGTTTGTTTGGGTTTTTTTAAGTGTTGTGTAGTTGTCTACTACTTCAGAAAAACTTTTAAGAATGTAATAGATGATTATAAGTCTGTCAATGGATCTTTGAAATCATAACATTTTAAACAAATCTTGTATTTTGCCTCCAAGATTCAAAAATAGTTTATATTTTTAAAAAGAAGGCTTAAGAAAAATTTTAAATCATTGTCAAATAACACATAAATTTTGATAAAATACTACTGATATAGAAATTTTGGTCTAATGTTCAATGGATGAATGTTTGTCAAAGAGTTGACATAATTCACTGAGGAAAATTATGAAGACTCAATTCTTATTGGCATGTAGGAAAGAAATCAATTCCTTTTCATAAAGGTTGAATTAGTGTCTTGATTCTTTCTTGAGAAAACTGTATAATTGGCATTTAAAGCATATTTTGCCCTAAATTTCTCTGTTTATTCTCCTTTCTCTGAGAAGTTGACTCAAAGTCATCACAAGAAATTTTTGAACTGGCAATAGGGAGTAATTTTCTGGAATAAATATTTTTAATATTTTTTATGATAGATTAGAATCATCTTATTATGTACATTGAAGTGATGAATCTTTAGCAAAATCTGTCCAAGATATGAATATTGTTGTCTAACACATTCTAAAAATTGCCATCTGGCACCATTTTAAAATGGAACTTTCATCAAAGTTCTTCATCATACACAGTCTGGAGTGACTTGAAGAAGTCAGTCATCATCCAGTTTTCTCTGTTTTTTCAGTATTTAAAGTGTACTTTATCCACAGGAAGAGCCTGGGTCTATATGTATAGCAGTTATTTCCTCCCACTGCAATGATAAAAACCAGAACCAGAACTCTTTGTGATGATTTCTTTTCTGAGAACAAATAAATAGGAAGTCAAAAATATTTATATAAGCCATCACACATATACCTCAAGTAATTTGGTATTTTGAAAATCTTATAACAACTGGTTTTTGTTTTAAATCAATAGAAAAGTGTTTTGGCTGAAAAGGAGATAACTTTACTCACAGCTGTTCTAATAGTTTTGTGTTCTGTATTGGTAGCTGGAAAGGTGTTGATAACACTCCAGCGCTCTGGCTCCTGCTGAGCAGGGCTGGCACAGCACCAGCACTGTCCCCCCCACATTCTGCCTCACCAGCAGGCTGGGGGTGGGCAAAATCTTGGGAGGGGACAGAGCCAGGACAGCTGACCCAAACTGACCAGAGGGATACTCCATATGATGCCTACTCTTCAACACAAACTAAGAGAAATCTGGAGTCATGGTATTTGTTATTATGGTGTTTTTCTTACAGGGCAACCACTACAAACAGTGAAACCCTGCCTACTGAGCTGGACCATATCTGCTTTCATTTCACTTTGATTCCTCATGCTGCTTTTGTTTTTGCTTTTATTTTGATCCATGGGGATTTTTCTATCTTATTTTCTCTGTTCTCCCACCCCTGCCCCACTTAGGAGG
This sequence comes from Brachypodius melanocephalos, assembly GCA_013398615.1. Classification (NCBI taxonomy): domain Eukaryota; kingdom Metazoa; phylum Chordata; class Aves; order Passeriformes; family Pycnonotidae; genus Brachypodius; species Brachypodius melanocephalos. The sequence goes on from VZSR01003803.1 coordinate 27,005,204, forward strand.
GGAGTAATAGAGAGGGTTCTGATGGCACCCAGTATCCAAGCAAGGCTAACCAACAAAAAAAAAAGCTTTTAGAGCAAAATTACACAGAGTGGCTTATCACACCTAGGTGAAAACAAAAGCAAAAAACCATCAAGCCCTGCAGAGCTGTTTTAACAGCTGAGGCTTGAGAAAATGCAAAACATAAACGGCTACACTTTGCTTTTCATTTTCATACCAGGGCAGTTTGCACTGAATTATTTTTTAAATACTTTATGGAAGTCAGAAAAAGATATTGATCATCTTTAACTGATGACATGACCATAAAGTCATCAACAAATATCGGTATCTAATTCTCAAGTACATGCAGATGTCTAAGATAATGGATTATAGTGCAGTGGCAATGATAGATAAGATTTTTTAATGTGTTTATTTAGATGTTAGAGAGCAATTTCTTCCCATCTCATTTTTGTGCAAGTTTGAAAGTTTAGACATCAGTAATAAAATTTTGTTCCCAACTTACCTGGGGAACTTAAAGGTTGCACCAAGATTGAAATGATTTTTCCTGGATCTCTGTATATGGATATCTTATAAACTTCATATGGCTCTGGTCCTGGAACTCTAAAATAGCCTAATTCTGCACAATTATTCTCCCTCTCAGTAAACATAGAAACATTGTGATTTTTAACAATACTAAAAAAAACCAAAAAAAAAAAAAAAAAACCCAAAACCAAAAAAAACCCAAAACAATAAACACAAGCTTCTCTATCCTAAATACTTTTTTCACAAATTTAGGTGTGAATTTTCTTACCTATATTTTACCCTCAAATTCACACAGTCTCTAATGAAATTTTCAGCCATCTACAATGATATTTTTACTCCTATTGCTTTCTGTGGTTGGTGAGGAAGATTAAGGAACAGTCATTACAGGAAAAGAAAGTTTTCTATTTATTAGCATTTTATGCTGAAAATTGCAATGCTAATGCTCAACCCAGCACATTTCCAGCAAAATTTCAGTGACTCAAAACTCCCATTTTTACTGCTGTAAAGGTTATGGGAAATTTTAAAAAAGATACTTTTGAGCATCCTGACAAGTAGAAACAAGACTAGTAGAAAAAAAAATAAAAAGTAGAAAATCCATTATCTTTATCAAGGACCTCCTTAGGAATACATCATAAAAATAATTTGGTCTGACTGACTTAGCAGGGAATTCGCACCAAATCTCCATGCTTGACAACATCAACGGTGGTCCCTTTGGACTTCTGTTCATCCTTGTGGAAGAATTTACTCTGTTGCATAGGCCAATCACACAGCCACTGCTTCTTGTCCATGTCAATGATGATCTGACTGAAAGTGGGTGACATATTGTGCATCCGTGGGGACAGAAGAATTCTCACACAGGAGTTGCTGATAACCTTTCCTAGGAGTGTGTCTATTAAAAAGAAAAAACAAAACTGGGATTATATTGATTAGACCCATGACAGAGCTGATGAGTTGCAATCTCCCTTAGGAGGTCCTTCAGGGGGGTAGTGTACTCTTTAGCTAAAATCATTCAGCAATCTAGAATTTGCAGGAGCCTTTTCTCTTTTTCATTCTTTTTTTCTTTTCTTTACTTCCTTTTTTTTTTTTTTTCATTACAGCATATGCACAAACCTGTGTGATGGAGCTGATGACTGATGATGATGAGAGTAATAATAATGGTTGCTTGATTTTTTTCTTGTGCTGCTATTCACAAATCCTGTGTGCTGAAGGCATACGCTATGCACTAAGAGTTCATCAGGAATTTCTGAGACGAACAATTCTTTTTTTTTATCTCAAAATAGCTTTCAGCATAATTTCTGATTCTAGTTCCATCCTATAGAGAACTTCAAATAAAAAAGGAGATTTCATGCCTGGGGTTATTTTTAAAACAAGGCTTTAAAATAATTGATATTTGAGAAACAAGGGAAAACTCTTCTATATGTTGTACATCCCTGTATTAATCTACACCATCACTGATGAATCAAAAGAATTCTGACAAGACAGTAATTATGGTCAGCATATTACAGAAGGATCTACAGATGGTTTTCATAATGGGACAATATAAAATGAAGCAGTTGCCCAGAAAATAAACAAAAAATTACACAATAGATATTGTTTGATCACTGACACTCTGTGAGGTACAACATCGAGCATTCCGAATCCCAAAGTGTCAGGGTTAGGATCAGAGATCTAGCTCTTGTCTCTCATAAACCTTGTTTATGAACACAAGGACCTGCAGCAGTATTGATTTTTAAAATATGCATGGGATTCCACAATCAACCACCATGATTGATTGGACCATCTAGATTGGTCTAGATTGGTCACTAGACCAAAGGCTCTAGTACACAGATTCTCTACTTGCACATAAGGTACTTATTTTCTATTTCAATCTTTAATCACAGACAAGAAAGGATAGAAAATACAAGATTACTGGGTATCTACTGAGTGAGCATGTATCATAAAATATTGTAAGTTAAAATATAATATGTTGAGTCGACCTTGAAATGAAGAACAGCAGAGGAGAGATGGGGTCATTCTCTTTTCCCACGAAAAGGGAAATGAACTTCAGGTCATTCCTACTTTATTGGCCACTAGCTGTTATCCTGGAGGTGTTTTGCTTGAGAGATTTTATCAACAATACTTTGTGATTATTACTGGGCAATCCAGAGAACCACATAACCACCAGCCTCAGAGGAATTTTTCCACATGTCATCCCAGCCAGAGGCTAAATAGCTATAAGAAAAGTTATGGAGGAAAGCTAATTAGAAAAGGGAAAGGATGATGGAATTGAGTATAATAATAATAATAATAATAATAAAAATGTATTATTTTCAAAGTTGTGATGGTGTATGTCCTTGTGTGTTTTTCTACCTTCTTTCCTCTGGTGCCCTATGACATTCTCACATTTTGACATTCTTACATTGCCTATTCAATCAGACAGCAAGCTTGGAGGAATAGTATGCCATCAATTTTTTTAAAGAGTGAAATCCTATAACATAATTTTTCATAAAGGTCATTACTGTAAGTTAAAAAATTGGAGAGATATAGTATATGCATGTATTAAGGATGTCCAGGTATTAAAAAACATAAGATTCAATATATGTGTGACTAAAATCTGTCCTATTTAGATACGGTACATGGGGTGTAATATGAAATTTTGTGTCTCCATGGAAGATCTTTCACATATGTTCTTTCCCTGAAAATTAGATTGTGGAAAAAAGTGATTGATTGATTTCTAGGGTATTTTAGGAGGTCTTTTGGAGCGTATAACTTGATGGTTAGGGGATGGTTTTGTTTATTTGTGGAGCGGGGATTTTTTGTTTTGTTTTTGTTTTCCTTTTTGGTTTTGACTTTGTTATTTAGGTTTTTTGAGATTTTTAAATTTTATTTTATTTTTTATCTTGAAGAGTGTGTATCACTATAGATTCCAGTAGTTTTTCAGTAACTTCTGGTAGATTCCTTTATCACAGAGGACTAGCCAGGATTCCACAACCATTTCAACACATTTCACATTTTCTGATAAGCCTACAAAGTTTGATTCTCTTGGAATTATGCAATTAAACATATGCAGCTCAGGAAACCACAGAAGAATTAATAATCTGTCTTTATATTCAAAGAAAAAAAAAATTTCACTTTTAAGACACAATTCATTTGACTTTTTCTACAAGATTGTGTCTAGATGAGGTTATTTTTTTTTTCCCTGAGAATGAGTGCTTATTGCCATTCATTAGTAAATATGGGTCAAACTGTTTTGGGTTACTTTGAAGAACTGAGTTGATGACTTCAGTGTTGTAGATGTCTATATTTGAGCATGTGTGTCCAGTTCTTGAAGACTCAATCATTTCAACATATTATTTTCTCGGGGGGGAAAGCAGTGAACAGAAAACTGCATGAACTTTCCTGTGATTTTTAGATAGGTAGACCTTCAAAACTTGCATCCTCTACCTTTGCTCGTGCTTTTAAAATCATTTTCTTTCATCTATGAGCTGCTCAAATTGGAAGTAATTTCCAAAGTTCTGTATAGTGCAGAACTTATCACTTGTGAACAGGGCTTGGTACAGCTGTTAAGAGGCTGCTGTGATGCACTGAACATTAGCTTGGTGGGCTGAGCAAAGTGGTGAATCCCTGTTGCCGTTAGAACTTGCTCGTCTGATAGCTGCTGGAGAAATCTACATACCTTTAGGGTGAGACAATTATTTATTTTTTTATGAATAGTGGTTAATAGTGGTTTTTTGGTTTATTAAACTTTGTTCAAATAACTGTTACTGAGTGTTCTTATGATACATCTAAAAGACATTTCTAGCAGGAACACTTGTCTTATTTGCAATTGATACTGAGCGTGGCATATGTGGTTTATACATTTTAAATTTTTTTGAGGCAAACTGCTCAGTTGATGTGCAAATCTGTGTTATAAATGTGAATAAAGTAACATTTTCAATTTTCCTAAAATTCTCTTATTTATTTGCTGTCTGCTGTGATAAAACCAAGGTAGTAGATGCTTAATAAAATGACTGGCAGGCAATATAATGCAAGTTGTTAGTAGCTGTGCTAGTTCTGTAGCACACACTTTCAGTTCAACCTAAACTCTATAGCTGTGGAGAATGATAATTAGAAAAGAATAATAATGAGATATTTAAAAGGCCAGTTCACTGTTATTGAACAGACATATTGTTGTACATTATTTATTTTTAATTCCTTCACTTTCCCAAAAGTTCCTCTTCACTTTCTGTGTAAAATACACTGTGTTAACTTTGAGTTAAGTGCTAAGTGCTACGACATGATTAATTTCCTGAAGTTTAAACTATGATGTTTGCCTCCCTTTCTCAGCTGTCTGTAGGGTTGCATTTAAATGAGATATTTGTAATTTATACCTTATACTTTATAAATAAATCCTTCTCTTCTGCTGCTGTAACTACATATGCATGTGATATTTTTAAAAGCCAGAAAAGCCATTCCAAAAAAATTAATGAAAACATGAAAACACCTCTTTTGTTTTCTGATTTCTTTCCCAAATGAAGATAAAATTTCAAATTTTACAGCATAATACTTTTCTTAAAAACTCAAAGATTTGGTAAGAGTTATGCCAGTGGCTACGGAAGTAGCATGTTTCTAAAATGTTTCTGTGTGTATGTACACAGATGTCTTTGTGTGCATAGATAACCAGTGAAAATGCCTTTCCCTATGGACTGTTGGGCCACTTCAATACAGACTATCAGGCTCTGAAAATATACAGAAAAATAAAATTCTTTTTTTCCTTTTTTAATCCCTTTTATCATTTAAAAATAAATAATTATCTAATAAAGATTGTTCTTTCACAAAAAAAAAATTGTGAGTATTTTAGTGGTTTTTATGAAAGCCCTGTATTGTGATTTAAACATTATTTCTCAATCAGTTTACTTTGGTAGCGGATCACTTCAAAACTAAAGGAAGTAGTCTGATACAAATTCCAGATGACTCTTGTATCTTAGCTAAAACCAGATGTGAACCAAGGATCTTTTGTACTTACAAAGTACTGACACCTCAGTGCTGAGAAGACAACAGGTCTAACCATCCCTTATTTCTGTTCCCTGTGGGACCATTGCTGTATTTTACCATAGTTGACCTTCCTATGGACTAATCAGAAGATGTAAGTGGAAGACAAAAAATGGTAAGTGCTTCTATATGCATGTATGTATTTGGACCATTTCCTTCAAACAGTCCATATTTCTATTCCCCCCCCACCCAAAAAAAAAAAAAAAAAAAAAAAAGTGCAGCAGGGTAATTTTTTGCTATAATCGCATAAAAAGTATACTGAGATCACACTGGATAGTGGAATTATAAAACTATACTGTTGATATTATATTATATTGAACCATTTTGTTGATGGATCTGTGTGCAATTTTCAGAAGCAGACAATTTAGTATCACGTCTGTAATCTATATGTGTATATTTAGAGAGAGAAAACTGAGCTTTATTTTTTCTCTTAAGAAAAATGTTTCTAAATCTGACTTTTCTAGTGATGTGAAATTTTGAAATCTATTTAAAAAGCCACTTTATGAAATAAGTAATTTTATTTAGAGTCCATAACCTTTTTTCAGACTGCTGTGATGAATTTCTCAGTGTGGTAAACACTCAGATGCATTTAGGACGCCCAGAGTAAGTGATACCATCTTGTAGCTCATACCAATCAAATATTATTTAAGGTATAATAAATCAGAACAAAATTACCTGTCTGGTATTCAAAGGTTATGAGCAATAGAATTGTAGTACAAAGTCATTGACAAAAGGATAAAATCAGTACTGCAATCATGCTGTAATTATCCAGTTCTTGACTTCTTATATATGAAAAATAGGTTGTAACAGTTTAATGAAACAGTGATAATAATTGTAAGCTCATCTATTCAGATTTGACTTTTCTAGGAGGGCAAAGGAACAAAATTAACAAGTGACAAGAAGCCACCTTATGTTACTTTATCAGAAAAGATCTGTCATGATGTCTAAATCCTTATGATGTAATCAGAATAGAAACATCAGTATGCAAAGTATAGTAAAAATGACTCAATTCTTTTCTTTCTTCATGACATCTTAGAGTTATTAGTATCATTTAAACATAGGCAACTGACATGGGAATTTCTGATCAGAACCAGTTACCTTCTATAAGGTTTCTGATTTAGATCACCCTTCAGAGGAGTTTCTCCCTTCTTCCAACACTCTGTTTCACATTCTCTCTTTCTCTTTGTCCTTGTTATTTTTCACTTAGTCCTTTCTAATTTTTTCTCTTTTGGTTCCTCTGGCCCTCTCCCACTTCCCCCCTAGGTAATACAAAGCATCAAGAAGAGTTCTAAATTACTCTTACAGTAGCATATTTTTACTATTCTTATTTTCATGCAAAATTAGAAAGTGTATGTTTAGATTAATAGCATTAATTAGAGTAAAATACTTCACAAGACACAAACGTATTCTTCATGCAAATAAAAGAGTTAAGTACCTCTGATCACCATGACATAATCAGAGAAAATTTAGCTCCCTCTGTACAGCACAAAGCATCTTTTTGATGAATCATGGGTCTCTTTGCTTATGTGGAGAGTTGGACCAAAACCAAACAAAATGCTGATGGTTAATTTTTTTTCCTATCTCGCAGAAGTTTAAGATAGCGCAAAATTCATTACTCCAAAATATTCTGATTTGTTCCTTTATCTGAAATGTGTAAACTAATATCCATGAAGAAGAACCCGCAAATTAGTTTATCAGAAATCTAGAGACCTATTATGTGTGAACTCCCAAAAACAATTTTTGAAGTCATAAAAGTCCTTAAATGTAATGTAAATTTATTTTAAATACTTTCTGATTGATCTTGCAGTCTTTTGGCAGGCAAAATTCTCCTTGATGCCAATGGGAGTTTTGCCATTATCTGAATTTCAAAGATGAAATCTTCTACAAACAACCTAGTGGTCTAAAACATTATCTTTTATTATCTCCATGAGAACTATGTTCCTTATAAACTTCATAATAGCAAATAAATTTGTTCTTGACTTGTGGCTCTGAGAAAAGTAATGCAAATAAAAGACCATATCTAAGTCTTACTTATTTTTATAAGTAAGGAACTAATTACAATTTTTGTGCCTTGCTGATTTGCTCTCTGCCACATGCCTGCCCAGCTGTCTGCCAGTATGTGGGCGCATTTGATTCTGTGGGAACAATGGTACATATCCAGTTGGGAATATGAAATATCATGAAGGTGACTTAAATAACTTTACTTCTTAATAAAATGACCAATTTTGTTCGTATTAGGTAATACAACTCCTATGAAGTCTCTATCCAGCCCTGTGTGATACACAAAAGGCTGTCACAAGAATTTCTCTCTCCTATGATGACAGGCTGAGAGAGTTGGGGCTGCTCAAAGAAAGGCTTTGGGGACACCTTTTAGCAGTACTTAAAGGAGGCTATAAGGAGGCTGGAGAGGGACTTTTAAGAAGAGCACATAGTGATATGACAAGGGGAATGACCTTAAGCTAAACAAGTAGGTTTAGGTCAGGTATTACGAAGATTACAGGATAAGACTTGCAAAAGTCAAAGTGAGACCGGAATACGGCATCACTGGACTCCAGCAGTATGGCTCTCATGTCCCCATCACTGATCAAAACATAACAACTTTCAAACTTACTGATCAACTCCAGGATCCCCTTGCCTCAAGTTCGTTTGCAAGGGCCTGGAAAGGCAACAGGAAGTTCAAAAGACTCCTGAGACCTAAATCGCAATTACAACAAGAACAGGTAAACCAGAAGCTCTGGTTTTTGAGCCTCTCCTAAACAAATTAAGGATCCTGTTCAGAGGAACAAGTAATGGTGGAATTAAAATCCAACATTACAACTTTGCCTTGAGCATGACTCAGGACCCTGACAAAGACTTAGACCTCTTTTTCAGAATTACCTTGCTTGTCCAATTCAGTCAATTCAATCCAAGCATAATTTGGCCTGTTCTAGGGGCTAAAGGCAGGCCTTTGACTGTCCTAGCCCTGCTAAAAAAAAGAGAAAATTATAAAAGAAACGCATTTTCCTTTTCTCTAACCCCAAATGGGATTTGAGTAGCCTGTACACCTGCCAAGTGCCTAAAACTAATTCTGGTGTTATGACCAGGTATTACGAATAATTAACTCTAACAGTGGTGAGCCACTGGAACATTGGCCAGAAAGGTTGTGGCTTCCCCATTCCTGGAGGTGTTCAAGACTAGGCTGGGTGGGATTTTGAGTAACCTGCTCTAGCAGATGGTGATCCTGCAGGAGGCAGGGGCTTTAGAAATACATGACCCTTAATGTCACTTCTGAACTAAACTATTCTGTGACTTTTGTTTCATGTAAAAACTTGCCAAAAACCTTATCCAAAGCAGTATCTTCAAACCAAAAAGACACAGAAAAACAACCATTGTCCTATAGTTGTCTATTCAGCTTAGATGTAATAAAAAATATTTTTTATTCAGTCTTAGTAGAGCTATACTTGTTAAACGACAAGACATCAAACTGGGTAAAAAGCTTGTCAGTGTAGTGTATAATGATAAACATTTGAAGTATTCACAGTAACCATCCTATTGCGCAGCAATCTCCCTGTGCCTCATTTCCTAGTCACTTCAAATACTATCAGGCAGGATACTTCTCCACAAAACCTCATTTCCCAGTGCTGTGTAGCTGCTGTGAAATGAGCCACTTCCCCTCAAAAACGAGTGGAAAGTTGTCACAATGCAGTTAGATACCTACCAGTGCTGTACATACCATAATAACAAAGGCAATGTTGTTATTGCAACCCAGCCTTTACAGACAGCAAAAGTATAGCCTTCTGAACTGTGTTCTGGTCAGTCCTATAACTCTCTGAGGATGGCTGGACCGGATCAGTTCTTGCGAAGTAAATCTCAAGAGAAAACCAAGTGTATTAGAAACTATTCTGGTGTCTCAACAGATGTTTCTGCCTAGACCAGCTCAAAATTAAAATTCCATTTTAGCTCTGGCATAGGAAGTTTTTTCTTCTGGGTAATATGCAGGAAGAAAAAGAAAATCTAAACACTGTAAGCTGTAGTTACTCAGAGTGGAATATTAAGGATATCTATCATAACATATGTCTGAATGTCTCAGCACTCTGGCCAAATGCTATTGTTTGATGATTATCAGTAATATTATAATTATATTATATGATATTGAATCATTTTTTTCTTGTATTAACAAATGAAAAATTTGTGCTGGATTTTGCCCATTCCATCATTGTAATAGGCTAATTCAGCATCATTTGAGTTTGATAAATTTTATCCTGTCTGTGTTGCACATGAAAGTGTATGCATTACATACACTTATATTAAATTACATTACTTCCACAAATTAGTAAGGTATTTTGACACTCTCTGTGGAAAACTTACATTGATTTTGTCTGTGATTTCAAATGTATTATAAAAATCAATGAGGAGTGAAAGGATAACACAAGTTATTTGAATCTCCAGAGTCCCTTTAATTGGTTGCTTCTTCCGGCTGACATCCTTGGTTGTTCAACACACAGGATGCTGAAACCAAAATATTGAACAAAACCTTTTCACATGGATTTCATAGTGGAACTGAATATGAGTTTGTCAGTTTCTTGGAAAAGGTGACTTTTCAAAGACAGTTGTTCACTGTAGAGGAGAGAGAAGGCAATCTGACATCAGGGGTACTGTCATACAGCAAAGTTGGTTTGTGCATATTGCGGCATTGTGAGTGAACCTTCAGAACCACCAAAGGTCTGTTCTGATGCCTGTATTATTTGGAATTTTCCATTAAGATGTAATACTTGTAGCTTATGGTAGCATAATCAAAACAAGGCATCAGGTATATTTTAGAAATTACGGTTTGGGTGCCAAGTTCAGGAAAAAGGCTTTTGCTCAGCTCTGTCCAGAAAAACACTGAAATATTCCCCCCTGTTCTGTTAGTGTTTCATATCCACTGTTTCTTTCCATCTCCTACCTAAAAAACTCTCCCATGTGAATATTAAGCTATGCAATCTTCAGATTCTCTGACTTATGGTAATGCTTTTGGAACTGTTTACTATACAGTCCTAAGCTCTGATCCCAGAACTCTACAATGAATTCCATTATTTCTAAGATATATGTATTTATTTATCTCTTTTCTAGCAAAAAAATACTTGCTACAGCTTTTGCAAATATTTCTCAAGTTCTAGAATGAATATCTTTATTGATTTTACTTTCTTTTAATGAGTATTCACAAAAAACACAAAGAGCTCAAACAAGCCTACTTCAGCAGAAATTCAATTCCCAGCCGTAGAAAAGATGTTTTATCCATAAAATTCACAAGAGGCAAGATAGAAGTAAAAACAGTTGTTTTATTTTTTCATTTGTATTCAAATCCTATTTGTTTAAATTATGTCATTGTAGTGCCTGATCTTTTAACTTCCAATAAGCCTCTGTATGTACAAATGTACACATAAACATCTTCCTAAAAAATCTGTCTCTGAATGTATGTATATATTGAGGTCTCTGTGCACTTGTACACGATTATACATATGGGTGAATTCATTTATGTTTCTGTGTTTATATACCCATAGGTACATAAATATTTTTACAGCTTGTTGAAAGCTGCTAATATGTCTTTGGTAAAGGGATGCTAAAGACATTGATTTTCCTCATATCTACATTCAAAACTATAAAGCCTGCAAATTCACCTTGAAAAGTCTGCATTTCAGCAAAAGAAATTTTCTGTCACCTAAGACAGGACTTAACATTTCTCTTCCTGTGCTTCATGAGGTTCCTCTCAGCCCGTTTCTCCAGCCTGTTGAGGTTCCTCTGGATGGCAGCACAGACATCTGGCATGTCAACCACCCCTCTGGGCACTGTTTGCTCAGGAAACTTGTTAAGGTGTGCTCTGCACCATCATTCAGATCATTAATGGAGATCTAAAGCAGCTTTGGACCCACTACTGGTCTTGTGGCATGCCATTAGTGACTGGTCTCTTTGTACCTCTGCCCACTGCCCACTGGACTCAGTTACTCAGTCTGTCTTTAACCTACCCTATTGTCTTCTCCTCCAGCCTGTACATCAACAGTCTATATTAAGAACTTTTGTGACAGTGTCCAAAATATTACTGGCATCAAGGCAGACAATATCCACTTCTTTCCCCTCCTCTACCAAGTCTGAATTAACATGACTCAATCAACAGACTTGTTCAGCACACACAGTCTCCATACTTCACCATTTTTACTTATTTTTCAAAATAAAAATAGAAGGTTTTAATTTATGAATAGTTATTTCAAAATCCAGCATTTGAGCATTTTTTATCTCAGATACTGACCTAATCCTCATCTCATGTTTATAAAGAAAAAAATGTGAGGAATAATCTCTCTCTGTCCTCTACTTCTTTATCTAGCCTATAAGTTGTTTGCATTGATTTGCTGGGTTTCATTATTTGCTTGGTTTCTTTGTTATATTTTCTTTTCTTGGGTTGGGGAAGTGGGCTGGAGGCTACTTGCCTTTTCTTGGCTATATGAAAGTTAAATGCATATATACAAAGCTTAAAGGAAAGCTACAGAGAAGCAATTACTCCTGCATTACTTATACAAATACTTGCATGCAAGACAGTAACTCTTCTTCACAGTTAGATGTCCATATCCTGTCAGATATTTCACATGATCTTTATTCCATTGGTCAAGAGTTTCAGAGCCTCACTCGAATGCTATGCCTTGGGAGGTCAGGATCATGCAGGGAAAGACAATTTTTGTGCCAGTTAGTGCCAATCCTGTAGAGAGTCTCAATACTAGAGGAGAATCCTTGATTTGGTCTCTGAATTTCATGAGGAGATAATGGACCACTGGGGTGATGCGCTCATCATGACCTCTGCTACTAAGCAGATGAGCTTACACAGCCTGTAATACCTGGAGGCTTTTTTAGGTTGCTCTGTGCATGATTCAGGGCAGCAGCTTGAAGCTGGGTTTCCATCTCAGTGTAAACATCCCACTTCATTTTATAAATATATTATTTTTTTAAAGAATCTTTTAAGTTTGATAACTAAGTATTCAAAAGTTTTACATGAAAAATATAAAATGGAAGGCCTATAATAAATCTTCTTGTTTAGATTAGCCAGAAAATGAAAATGAAAATATTTCAGTAAATTCCAGACATGTTTCCCAATCGTCAAGTTAAAATGGCAGTCATGGACTGGACCTAACAAGGATATAAGGATCCTACTGTCTGCCTTCTTATTATCCGTACAATAGATCACAACACACTTCTAGCGCAGTGAAGAGAAAGTTAGGTTGTTGGAGGATAGCAATCCAAATAACCAATTCCCAGAATGCTTTTGTTCCTTATGTTACATTCTCCTTCACTACAATCTCTTTGAGGCCCAAGAGATAAAAACTCATCTTCTCTTGCTAACTAATCAGATTCTATCAATGGAATCAGGCCCTTCTCCCCATAAATATTATCTTAGAAAGAATTCTTCCACTATGTAGTGCTATTTCTGTGATTTGCTGTGTACAATCCCCATGTTCTATGGGTCTTGAGAGTCCTGAGATCAAATTGGTTTACATATTCGGTTAATTTCTAAAATGTAAATCCAATCTCTTATCACAATTCTTTAATCAAATACAGATTTGAATAGAAAATTAAATGTACTCTTGGGATGACAAAATCTCATTCTTCTACAGATTCTGGAATATATACTTTTTAATGGTATTTACATGAGCATTGACAAGTTCATATCAGGCAGCATATAACTCCCGAAATAGATTTTTTTCATCTGAAATACAATTAATACATTTGAAAATGACACAGGAGTCTGTAAACCTGAAGAGGGAAGACACTTGACAAGAAAACAACTTAATTACATATCAAAACTAATTAAGATACACCTTTCAGGATTTTCAGGATATTTTTAATAAGAAATTTTGTTCTATGGGCTTATTCCACTGTGGTAACTGTCTGTAATGCTACTGTGTTTCCCAAGTGAAATGCAGGGAACAAGTAGCTCAGGGAGTGATAAAATCATCCCAGACACAAGAGATTGCTTTTAGATGATTACCCTGAAGACTCATTTGCTTATACTCTGAAATGATCTGTTGTAAGGAGGTTTTTTGGTTGGTTACGGCGTGGGTTTTTTGTGGTTTTCTTTGTTTTGTCTTATGGGTTTGGGGTTTTTTGTTGTTTTTATTGGTTTTGTTTTTTGTTTTGTTTTGGTTTTGCTTTTGTTGTTGTTGCCCTTTTTTTGTTTGTTTTTTAAATTGACTGGTACAAATATGATTCACATTATGATTTACATCTGAAGAAAGTTTTCCTTGACTCATTTTTTCACTTTGTTCAGGACCATAAGTTGAAATAGTTCTTTATATCTGCTTCCTTCAAAGGGTTTCTCTGTCACCACAAAGGATTCTGTACTGTGGTGATGTACAGGTGAGTCTGAATGAATGCCCTTTTCAAACAGCAATTAAATATTTTCTGGGGTTTTTTGTAGAATCATAGATTCATTTAGGAAATCTTATGAAAAGACCATTAAGATCACTGAGTCCATCTATTAACCTATCATTGCCAAATCCACCACTAAATCACGTCTCTAAGCACCATATCCTCACATATTTTAAATATCTCAGGGGATGGTGACCCCAGCACTTCCTGTTCCAGTGCTCCATAACCCTGACAGGTAAGAAATGTTTCCCAATATCCAATCTAAACCTCTCCTGGCACAACTCGAGGCCATTTCCACTTGTACTATAGTGTGGGAGAAGAGATTGACCCTCACCACAGTCTCCCTTCAGGTAGGTATGGAGAGCCACAGGGTCTCCCCCTAAGCCTCCTTTTCTCCAGGCTAAACAATCTCAGCTCCCTCAGTAGGTCCTCATCAGATTTGTACTGCAGACCTTTCACCAGTTCCATAGCCCTTCTCTGGATGTGCTCCAGCACCTCAATGCCTTTCCTGTAATGAGGAGTCCAGAACTGCACACAGGATTTGAACTGCAGCCTCATCAGTGACGAGTGTAGAGGTCAAATCTCTTCCTTAGTCCTGCTGGCCTCAATATTTCTTATACAACTCAATTTCTGATACTAATCACAAGTAGTATAGGCTCAGGTGCCAAGAATAAAACATGGTCTCCATGTCATGAGCTACTAGTTCTTACCAATTTTATTTATTTATTTATTTATTAACACAGTGGGGTTTTTTTCTCTGTGTTCCAGTAAAATTGTGTCATCTTTTCACTCAGTAGATGCCTTAAGTGTTGTATCAAGGCAATGCCGTTGCCATGACACAACAAACATTCAAAATGTGCAAAGGAATGGGAAAAGTCACAGACACTTTTGAAGGATAGTGGCTTTCAAACTCTGTTGTTTGCCTCATTCAGAGAGGAGTCAGAACATGCTGCTGGCTGGTAGAGATATGTGTGATGAATTCCCTGGTCCCTGCTTCAGCTCCTCGACACATGCAGCTCCTGCTGATAGAGGCCCCTGAAAGAAGATCCCTTAAAACGTACTCAAGTATTTCTACTAAATAAAACAACCAATTCGATGTACTCTTATACCTTCAAATATATCAAGCCTGCAGAAATATTGATTCCTGGAATGTGATAACAAGTGGAATACCTAGGGGTCAGTTCTGTTGCAGAAAGGAAAAGGCGGATCCATACTCTAGGAAAAACTTCCCAGTCTGCTGCTCCAGAATAGGCTCCCATAGATCCTGCTGTCATATCTATCAGCAAATGCATATTATTTTCATTTTACAAGGTATGACAGTAGTTGTCTAGTCAAGCAATTCAGTTTATCCTTTAGTAAAAGTAATGAATGAATTTTAGAGAGCTAAATACGGGCATTTAGTATATTGGTTTGGGGAGATGTTTCATGTTATGCAACATTAAAAACTCAATTCAGAGCAATAACTGGAGGAAAGTTTACAAATTGTTGAAGTAAGCAAAAAGGAAAGAAGGCAGGAAACTTTTATTGTCTTATTTTTCAGTATTGTATAAATCCTCACAGCAGGGGAAAGAAATGAATAATATGTAAACCCGATGAAGAATATGTAACACTCCATGTAGAATGAAGCACTCCTTTTTTCCTGTATTTACTTCATACATATATTCATCCTAAAATAATTTCTGATGCCTCGTGCACAATGTCCTTGTGCATTATAATGCATGGGCTGAAATTGGTGGTTCTTAATTGAGTGGAACTACCACTGAAAACAACAGGATTTCATTTCATTAAGGACTGCAAAATATGTCCTCCTGTGTGCACTTCTTTGTTCATGGTTAGTCACACACTAAGTCATGCAAAAGCTCTTTTTAATTACATTTTCAGATGGTGATGTAATTGGTTGGAACAATCAATACCTTGCTTGATTCCTGAAGGTGAGACTTCTCAAACGTGACAACTGTCATGCTTATTCTGAAATATAAAACTTTGAGAATGTATTTCAATAGATAATTAATATTTATTATTACTTTCATTCAAATAAATTGAAAAGAAGATACAATCTTGATACTTTTTTGAGTCTGTCAGAATTCTCAAAATATTGGAAATATGTAATGACTCGTGTCCTACTTTTAGTATAATTCAACCAAAAAAATTATACTCTTCAGGTCAACTAGATACTCACAGAAAAGTTCTACCTAGAACCTGGCAAAGTATAGATACATGTTCAACAAGTAGGCAGACAATTTTAATGAAGGGATTTTTTTTTTGGTGGTCAATTCAGCAGAGAAAAAGTGAGACAGTGTGAAAAAAGTAGCTGAGAAGAATCCATGACAACCCCAATATGAAAAGGTATTTGAGAAAAAGCATTTTGATTAATTTTTTTAACTATGGTAAAAAAACCAAAATATTTGACTTCATTATTATATTTTTTTCCTAACAGAAACAACATCAACATCCTGAATTTAACTAAGCATTTGGGTCAAAAGAGCCAATAACATATAAAACTTAAGTAGGTTTGAAAGACAGAAAATTGAGAAAAACTAGTGAAAGCATAAGTGTTATTCATCCATCCTTCTACTCCCAATCTATTTATGATGCCAGCTGGAAGATTACTAATTTAATCCACCTCATGTTGGGGTATAACACCTTTCATTTTAACCTGTTGGCTTTTCTCAGACTGAAGTCTGGTTTCACATAAGTTGACTGATCTAGATCACTTCAAGGTAGAAAAGGAATCATGGAGTATGGGGAGAGATTTGTGGTCATTTTAACCCACATTCCTCTCACATTTCTTACTAACGAAATTCCTACTGAGATGTAACTGAAAGCAGTCATCTCAAGAGCCCATGTCTCTCCCATCACCCTAGGTACTGTATTGGATAAATTCAGTGCAAAAAGAAGGGTACTAACAATTTTATATATACTGAGCTTCTTTTCTAGATGCCTTCTAGGCTTTTCAAACTGAGCATATTTGACTATTGAAAGTGGAAAATGCTTGAAAATCTAATAAAGAGGAGTTGAAATCATTTATGAGTAGCAATCCATTTTCTGATGTGTAAATTATTTACTGTACTTAATGACTTGTGGATTGTGTTAAACAATAACCATATGCTCCAGTAGAATGTCTTTTACGTCTTTTGTAATGCGTGTTTGTAGACATAGAGTAATAAAATATGCTTCCAAAACTATATTTCATTCTTCTCTCATTCAGCTACTTAAGAAATGTTTCATAAGAGTAGGAAGACGTGAAAAGTATAAAACTGCCTTTGAAAAGGGTGTGTCCATTACTGATGGCAATTTTTTTTCCACACAGCAGGATTTACAGAGCTCTGTGGTTGGAAACAATACATATAATGAATAAATAATAAAATCTTTTCTACCTCCCACGCTTCCTTATCCTTAATGATAGTTGGTAAATCCTGGCAAAACATATGCACATTGAAATTTTGGCATTGGTATATTTGGTGAGGTAACATTCTCTGACCTCAGCAGACATCATTTTTTTCCCTTTAGAAACCTGTTTTTATAGTATATTTAGAGGTGATTGCTGCTGCTGCAGCAGGGTGTTTCATCAATGTTTTCCTCAAGACTGTGTCACTGTTTCTAATTCTAACATTCTAATTCTGATCTCCAGGGCAGTGAAGAGTGTCACTGAACTTAACCTGATGCTGAAGATAGTTAAGAGAGGCAGGATCAGAACCATGACATGTACAGTACCTTTTGTTAGTTGCTGACCTGCCTTCTAATACTGGCATGTAAAACTGCATGGTTCAGTTTAATTAATTTTTGAAAGGAGAAGGTCTAAAATCGCTCTCTGGGAGCTATAAGTTATTTGATTCCATGGCCAAAAATTTGGATTTGCATGGGAAAATTAACTGCACGAGCATAAATTAAACTAAGCCATATCCAGAAAGTAATTGGAATCTGCTTCTATTACATTAATTAGTAGGCTTAAAGAATACAGATCCATTGCCTAACTATGCAGTTCACCCACCATCATCTTCACAGTGAGCATGTGTATTAAAATGGTGCTCAGAAAATATTCAAACTACCCTGTTTTACAGTGATTGGACAGGTAAATTTTGGGAAATATGCAACCAAGATATAAATGTGCCAATGTGATTATATAACACATAGGTGAATGCCATTCTTTGCAGAGAAAGGAGAAGGAAAACAAAACAAAACAGAAGTTAATACTGAATCGTATATGGAACAGAGATGTCTGACCAGTAAATTGAGTTTGCTCTGCCAGAGCTCAGGAAAAGAGCAGGACTGAAAATCTACCAGGCAGGCAACTCTCAATATCGTTGGACTAAATTAGAGCATATTGGGCTCAGCACAGCAGTGACTGAAATTTCAACAAGATGTCCCCTGGGGTTTTGATACAATGAACTCTGCTCTTAACACACCAGCCAGCACTACCCATGATAACCACTCACAGGCAGAGAGGTTCTTCACGATTTAGTAGAGCGCCTTAAAGCAATGTTAATTATAATTTATGCCACATCATCCTTATTCTATAGATGCAGAAGGTACTCTCTATGGTCAAGGTGAGGAGAAGCTTTCTGGTCTGAGGAAAAGCAGTACTGTACTAACATCTTATGCTGACATTAAGGAACATTAAACAGCCATTAAAGGCCAATTTTGTCTCACCTAACTTTCATCTCCAAAATGGAAGGCCTAGATTAAGGTTATCTCCTGTTGAGAAAAGCTCAACAAAGCCCAACTCCAGGTTCCTTGACATATCTAATAGGATGGGATGAATAATTGGAATAATATCTCTAAATCCACTGCTTATACATAATTAATGCCATCCCTTGGATCCATTTAGCACAGGCCTGGGACACAAGCTCTAGAGTGTCTGAGGAACTAGTCCAACCCTCAACCTTCCTCAAGAACAGGGGAAAGATAAAAGCATCATACTTGTTGTCTTTCCGTAGAGACACACGTCTGCGCACCTGGATATTATACCCTGGGTGTTTCAATTTGGTATACTGTCTTTTACACACACTGTGAAATCTCTCTAAATGTCATGTTAGGACTTGTCAGCAAAACCTCTGAGCAAGTTTCATTGCTTTGTAACTTTTATTAACTTCAGAATCTTGAAAGATTGAAGGAAGAAACTGTTGGTCTCAACTTTCTATGTAAGAAAATACCTGTTCTCTGGATTTACCTTTTTTTAAATGAGTTTGCCATAGAAAATTAATCAGGAGTTCCATATCGAATCTATATTGAATAGACCCCCTAGCAAGCAGGAAGAAAAAAGCTGAAGTATAGATCTGTGTTACTTAATTGTATTTGTTATTGTCATTCTCAAAATTTAGGGCCTGAGTGTAATTGAATTTTTTTATATATAAGAGATAAAATGGCAGTGAATTCTTCTAAGTTATCCTGATATAATACCGATAGCTATAAATGACAACAAAATCAGTCTCTGAGTACATCAGTTGAAATTTTGTGACAATGTGTAAGCAGACCTGTGTATACTTGTCAGACAAGCTTTAAATCTCTTTCACAACCTTCCTGTCTTGTCCTGCATCCCACTAACCAGTACCCTGTAGAATTTTTAAAATGTAGAAACAGCATGAAACAGCTGCCACAAAACAGTTATTTCACGGCTGCTCTAAAAGGTAGTTATTTTTATTTTATTTTAAAGACTTGTCCACATGAC
The DNA here is from genome assembly GCA_013398615.1 of Brachypodius melanocephalos. Lineage (NCBI taxonomy): Eukaryota > Metazoa > Chordata > Aves > Passeriformes > Pycnonotidae > Brachypodius > Brachypodius melanocephalos. Next base: position 27,024,774 of record VZSR01003803.1, read on the forward strand.
AAATATTGGGAAGCTAATATGATGACTATCAAAATATTAAAATCAACTGGAGTTGCTATAATTCCACTATAGATTCTAACTGTGAGGTAGTGTTTCTGCATCTTTGCGTTCTGAGAAATCATAGAATAGTTCCACAACTGATAGAGTAGAAGTTCCCTAAATTGCCTTCACGGTGGTCTTACTTCCCTAACTGCCAAACATTTGAATCTTCCAGTAGATTTGATACCTACTGGACTGGATTAATGTCTGGCAGGAAGTTAAGCATTATTTACCATAAATCATTAATTTTTGTTTTAAAATCAGTTGAACAAACATTGCTTAGTGGCAAGGACAGTTTATTTTTTTCTTCTAAAAAGGGGTGGAAAGTATGAGGTAGCCACTGACTGAACTGTTAGTCTCACTCTCGACCGATGCCTCTCACACAGCAGAATGAACAAGAAAGGCATCTTTGAAATGAGCTTGACACACCTTTGATTTTAGTAGAATCTAAGGACGCAAACGTGATAGACCAAGGCGAAACTTTATGCAGAACTGGGGTCCAAGTTGCCCTTCAGCAAAGTTCTTATTATCAGTGTTCTCATGAATGCTCTCCTTTTTTCAGGATTTCACAGAAGCAAAGATGCTGCTGATGCTCAAAACTTTTATCTTGTTCTGGGGGCCATATTTCTGCTGACCAAGAAAGAAGCAAGCACAGACACACCAGCAGAGAATTTGATGTTTCTCTTTTATCTGTTTTCCCACTTATCTTTCTGTAACAATTGTTTCAGTATAATGCTGTTGCAAAATATTTTTCCACAAAGCATTAATTTTTGCAGAGGAGGGGTATAAGAGATGTTTTACTTTTTGTTTGTTTTTCCCCATGTTTAATGAATCATAAATAATTTTAATTAAATTCATGGTTTAAAAAAAGCAGTACCCCTGTACAGCAGGTGTTCTTTCCTGAAATAATATAATAAGCAAAAAATAAATTAAGAAAATAAAGTCACAAGCACTTTTCTAAATATAGTTTTCAGTATAAGTTCTACTATCAGTTGTCAGATTTGCTTAAGTCTGATGTTAATTATATATAGCATAGTATGATCGTATTCAGCATTCTAGTACCTCTAGAGCTCAGTCATTTTACAACTCAAAATATATGAAAAAAATTGAACTGTGGTTTCAACTACTTCTTAAACAGTATATGACAAGAATCTAGGTGCTTTTTGACAGTTCACATTGAGAAAAAATGTAAACAGAGATGTCATACTCACAAAATACGGTTGGAGAACACAACTGCAGAGGAATTTTAGAACATACACTCCAGTTGCCTAGAAGGTGACTTGTTAATCTATGTACCAATAGCCTTGTTAATGCTTGCTAGGATAACTCCTTCTCACTCCCCCTCCATTTTTTTATTATATGAACCTTCTAATTCAGACTGAATTTATTTAGATCTAGTTTACACACTTTTGTTTCTTTTGGCAACAGTGCTTTACTTATCTACTTCTTGTGGTTTTATATTTTGCTCCATTTCCATTTCTGTAAGGAATTGTATGAGTCTTCAAATTTCCCAACAACGTTTCTTGGTTATGATTAAATATCTGTTTCTCTATCAATTTAATGCTTCTTTTGCACACCTGTTTAGTTTCTTCATATTGCATATGGATGAACAGCACAATGTCCAGAATTTCAGATAAAGTTCTATCAGTTCTCTGAATAACACTACCCAAATTTCTTATTCTTTGTTAAAAGCACCTCTTCTGATTGTAATTTCTTTTTCATGGTGACATTATATTAGAGAAATATAATAATCTTACAACCAATTACCACATATCATCTTCCTTCTCCACTATTCTTAATAACAGAGAAGGTTTAAACTTTTGCAGAAATGCTTATTAATTGTCACTATCCGTTATTAAACTTCATCTTCTTTTGTCCTCACATGTAGTACTCATGTAATTTTAAGGTCAAGCCAAGAATATGTTTAATCTAAAAAAGATGCTTACAGTGTCATTGCTGCATTTCTTCATACTTTTCACCTTCCTATTTCATTGCTAGACAACCTTTAATATTTTTTCTTTGCAAAATCTAGTATTGTAAGGTAACTGTAAAGGGAATGTCTAATTGCAGTCTAAAATATAGTGAAATGTGTGGATAATGCACAAGAAGTTCTGATGGCAAAATGCAGTAACTGAGAAGCCATGTTTATAAGGGACTGGGAAAAATCTTTGTTTAGGTGAATATTAAAAAATAGTCCTTTAACTGAAGTGAAAATATCAGGATGACTGAGAAGTTTCAAACTGGTTAAACACGAATAAAATAAATTCATATAATTTAGTCACAGAGATGTTGAAAATTCTGGGTGTGGAGGTGTTAGGAGTGCATATCTGGATCTCACACTGTTTAAAAAAAAACAACAAAAAACCCCAAACAATACCAAAACAAGTGTATTGGTCCTTCTAAGCCCTCTGTGCAAATTCAATTTTGACAAGGTGACAAAGCTATCAAAGGTGTAAAGTTTCTATAATAGCCCTGTATAATCTAGTGTACAGGCTACAGACAGGATTTGTAACAGTTTGCACTACCAACAATAAGGAGAAGCTTGTTCAGTTAGCATTAGAGGAAACAGAAGACAGAGGTTCATGCACACTGTTTATTCATAAATGTAATTCATCTTGAGTTACAGAATCTGATGTTTGGTTAAAAAAAGAAAAGAAAAAAGGAAAAAGAGAGCAATGAAAGAAATGGGAATGCACATTATGGTTTGCTACAAAGAGAAACAGAGCCATGGGAAATTAACCTTCCTTACCTCTGCTTTTCATGCAACTACCTAATTTTTTTCTGATTATTTTTATTTCTTGAAATGACTGATTTGACTTGTTTTTGGAAGGGTGTGTGTATTTCATCCTACTCAAATTGAAACATATTTAGGTTGAAACAGAAGGGAACAGACAGACACCTACAGCTCGTATGATATAACATCCTTCTATCTTCTTATGTAAGCATGCACATAATTTTATTACAGAACCAATAATAAGAAGACATCCTCTTGGCCACACAATACAGTTGGAAGATTGTGTTAAAGTGATTGGATTTTTAGATGTATACTGTCTTTTCTTCTGGTAAAAGTGAGAAGGATCCAATCGTTTTGAATTGTGCAATTATATTTGTTATTACTATTTTCATTTCTCTACCTGAGAACAAGAAAATATTACATATATAAAATACAAGTCTCTGTGACCTATTTATTGCAAAAATTTGGAATCCCAGTCAGAAGAGGTACATGTAAGGATACCAATGAGATACTTACTAAATATTTGTTTTAAATGTGTAAATAAACTGCTGCAGTCAGAAAGACAATGAAGTGTTAAGAGGAAAAGCAACCATAAAAGAAGAGAATTACGATGATAAAGCCATTCAATAATCCAAGGGGAGTTAAAATTTCCTGGCTTACATTCATGAGTTCATACCAGTATATGTCTGTATGTTCACATATATCTCTATATAATTTATTTAACATTGGGATTTATTTGTTTAGTCCCAGACTGTGGCTGTGTGCCTTCCCCTCTTTCTTTTCTGCTTGAGGAATGGCCACCAGTGGTGGTTTTGATGGCTATATCTGGCTTAAGTTGCACTCTGGGGAGAAACATAAGAACACAATAGGTAAAATGAAATAAATCTCATTCAACAGGTGAAGGCTTCTTGAGCACATGCCAACCCAAAATACAACTGATTTGTGAATATAAGTCAATCATCTTATTCCACAGATAATGGGCAGTCCAGGGCCCATTGTGCAATCCTACATGACAAAGGGCTGCACATCAGAATCTCCCCTCGTGTAAGGACATGTCTCAAGGTTACTGCTCAAGGCTGAGGGAGTCCTTATTGCATCCAAGACTCAGTAAGTAAATTGGAATAAATACACTGAACCTTTGAAATCTCAGCTAAGTGGTATAAAGGATAGATTGTGCATATACAGTCTTTTAGGTATAAACCATTGACCAAGCTTGTACGTATCCAGCTGCACATGATCTCCCCTAAGAAAGGAGTTTAGAACAGAAGGAGGTCCTTTCTGAGCCTCATGTCTCAAAAGGAATGTTTCCCTGACAGTTTTGTCTGGCCCTGTCCTCTATGCAACAAGCAATGAAGACCAGCCTTGCAGCTGAATCTGGTTAAATCACTGTTGCATTTACTTACAGACTTAGTCAAATCATAGTTCTGTATCAATAAACTGCTGCTTCTCTCTTACAAGGGAGAATTCCTCCATCTGTGACAGTCTTGACTTTGTTCATGGAAGTGGTATGAGTTTTTCCAGTGTAATATCTCACAGCTTCCTGAGTTTTAACACCTGAGTTTTAACACCAATGTAACGTAAGGTCTTCTGAAGGTGGGTACTCAAAACCAGAACCACTGCACCTCATTACTCTGATTTTCAACTCAGCAAGCAAATTAATAAGTCTATTGAAATGGGTGAGGACGTACCCTTCACACACACAGTGTGTCCAAACAAGGTCACTGACTCAGCTCTGCAGTTCCTGTGCTGTCTCTCTTCAGTGACGACTGTCAGCTATTTTCACAGCCGATTGTGATTACACATCAACATGATGCATTCAGGGCCAGGCAGCAAGGATATGCATGGAAGTAAAACAACTAATGCTGCCGACACTGGCTCCTCTTCCTCCTCACAACTGCTCTTTGTACCCACAGCACCTTTATGCTGCTCCATTAAGAGAGTAAGGGAGGCAAAGAACTGTAACGAGTGTACAAATATGAAGAGTAGCAGAGCAAAGAGCTCTTTAGCAACTTGTTTATTCAACTTGTGCAAGAAATAGATCTAATAACCAGGAAGAATATTCATATAAATTGGTCTTATTGACTACTGCCCAAATATTTGTGCCACAGTAGTGGCAAAGAACAGCAGATAAGAGACTGAAACTGCAGATAAATATGGTACAGTAAAAAATGCAGAGAGAAATTCACTCCCAAGTAGAGGATACCATTATGAGAACTTACTTCTCCATAGGGTACTCTGTAATCTGTTTTGTAGTATCTGAAAAAAAACAAGTTTCAATAGGTAAATGATGAATTGAACAGCTTGTGTGGAGGAAGGATGAAGTTTTGAAGGTTTCACTGTCTTGGTACTTACTTTTTCAGGCTTGAGCACTGAACAGATTGGAAAATCCCACATTGCATTTTGGACATGCTCATTGATTGTGTTAAGGAATAAAAATAACTGGGATGAGGATTCTGAATAGGTCCTTTTCCTAAGGTGAACAGACCTTCACTAAGGTAAGCCTACATATAGGAAGAGACTCCCCTTGGCTTTCTGACATTCAGATGGTAAGTTTTTTTTTTTTTTTTAAATAAGCCTTGAAATTTTCCTCTGTAAGAAGGAGACATGCAGACAACCTCTGGAGAGAAATTCCTGTGTCCTAAGATAGGTGTTTAAGACAGATGAGATATATAGCTCTCTGGCAGTACTTATCTCTCTTCAGCAAATATAAAAGGAGTTAAACAACTAGTTTAGATTTTTCACCTGATTTCAAGATAGATAAATCCTTGGTTTAGCTTTTTTTGATATAATTTTTTTAGAATGAAGTGTAGCTCATACAAATTTTCTGTAAATAAACTCAAGCATCATATTAATTAAGGCAAATAACTAACCTAAACTTGAAAAAGATAAAATTCATGTCAGGACACAAATTTTCAAATACTTTAGCATGACAGAAGTCCCACTTTGTACCTGAAGCCACTCAGCAATGTCAATAAAGACCTATATGTTTTTTCCTGGTTTCAGCCAAGGTCAGGATTAAATTTTTCTTCATAGATGTGAGGGGGTGGAGTTTGTATCTGTATGGGCATAGCCAAGACTCAAATTTTCTTCAATACCCTCTCATATGTTTGTAAGGGGACAGGGGAAAGGGACTGTCTCACTGGTTTTCAAGAAGGATGTGCCTTCTGGGGCAAGAAATTGTGGCAGGCAAAACAGTTGGTACTGTTGTGGACCTTCTGTATAAATCTTTTCTTTATCTTATACCTTTTGTTCTTAATATTGTTGCTGTTACTTTTTTTTTTTAATTTTTTTTTTTCTTATTTCATTGCTGTTTCCATTAAATTGTTCTTATCTCAACCCGTGATCTTTACTTTTTGTGCTTTCATTTGGAGGGGGAGAGGAAGCAAGTGGCAGCACGGTTTTAGTGGGAGCACTTAAACATTTGTCTATTTTCTATTTGCCAGATGCTTCTAGCCCCTCTCAGACACCTGAGAAAACATAAGGTTTAAACTAAAGGTGGTAGCTGAATTAGAAGTTTTAGGTCTACTGTCCTTCTTTACAATTTTAACTATGTTTCCAAAATTTTGGGAGCCTGGAGACAGAAAGCAGGCAGCCATACACGCAGACAAGTGAGACGGCAGGAAAATAAGGCAGCAGTCCAGGGGCATCGTTCATCATCTGCTTGTGGCCCATGACACAACATTTAACACTGTTTCATTTGAAAGAGGACTCAAAGACCTTTAACCAAAATTGAGATTTCTGGGCATTGCCTATAGCTCAGGTGTTCTTACCTGATTACCAAGTCAAATGTCATGTTGCAGATTTTCTTGTGATTTTCCTAAAAGTCAGCCAAGTGACTACTCTCAGGTACTATTGAACAGAATACGCATCCATGTAGCAAGTCTAATAAAGTTTATGGCAAGCACAATCTTGAATTTACTGTCTGAAAGCGTGACATAGGAACATGTTGAGTATGCTCAGTTTGTCTGCACAGGTTTGGACTGTCCTGCAAATCCTGCAGATTCTTCACACTGTGCATATAGGGTGTGCAGCTACTGTGTCAATGCATATATGAACTTAGGAAGAACAGGTGCACTACTCTACTTACCTAGTATTGGTTATTGCCCATACCAATGATGTCAGAGAGGACAAAGGGGAATCCTTTGTAATAGAATCCAGCCTCTCCTTCTGTCTGGAAGGAATCTAGCTCTAAAAAAGTAGCTCTGGCCATTCAAGTCTGCTACCTTCCTTTAATTTAGGAGTTCATGTCGTGGTTGTGTTTTGTTTTTTTTTCTTCCCTCCTTTTTCCCTCTCCCTGTCAACAAAATCTGTTTTCTGCTGTGTTTTCTGATCCCTAATGTTAATGTATAGTGCTGGAATCAGGCTTTCACCTTGTTTAGTTTTTGAGAGAATTATTTCCTCTTGCTTTTGCTATGAATGTTAACCCCATTTCTCTTTACAACCCTTCTGGGGCACATATCAGTTTTGTTTTGCTCTCTTCGCCAGCAGATGTTTTATACTTTCTTTTGCCTTTCAGTAATGTCACCATCATCATCAACTTCTAAATGTATAAGTCCACCAGGGACACAGTTCAGACTGACAGCACCACATATTAGTCCTGGACCCAACCCTGCTGGGTTTTTTTTTTCAGCTAATTTTGGTTTCATATGCACTACTGCCTGGATTTTCTGAGGCTTTCAGTGAATGAAGGAATCTGTGTATCTAGGTGACTTTGATGCTTCTCCACACAAGGGAGGGAAACAAGTGACTGTATTTTACAAGCATAGCAATTACACATTTTTTGGGTACGTGGATTTGTTTGGTTGATTTTTTTCTCTTTTTGCCCTTGTGTGCAGACTGCCAGAATAAAATAATTTATTAAAGATTGATCTAGACAAGATATAGATCTTCTGTGATTAAAATGATGTAGCTTCTCAAGCCTCTTTTTTATGTTTAAAATGTGAAGTGTAGATAAAGATTTGTGATCAAATTTAAAGTGTTCCTAATAGGGATTAAATTTAGATTCCATTAAGCAATTTTTGTAGACATCCTTAGCAGCAAATGTTTGTTGCAAACATATTAATTGAGTTTTAATTATAAGATAGATGTTTACATGATATGACTTCTAAGCTTTCTTGAAACTGTTTCTAGTAATGAACTAACATTCCAAGACATATTTATGAATGCTTTAACCCAGTAACTCAGTTATAAGATGAAGTAAGATACAATAATAAAAACAACAAAACCCCCACATTAGATACAAATTAAGCAGTCAGGCATTTCATGCAACCTTTATGGTTATAATTAATTTTTCACTTGAGTCCATACTCTGATATGTAATCAAATCAACATATATTAACTACAGGAGCTCTAGTGCATACATCATCCAGAGCTGAGCAGTTATTAGCATTGGACAGTTAACTAATACTTATTCATAAAAAGATTTTTAGATTCACCAGCTATGTGATAAAACATGGATAGTCATACAGTAAAACTGTGCATAGTCATTAGCGCTCTCAAGACAGCTGCTTAACCATCACATTAGGTACTTTTTTTATTAAATCTTCTTGTCTCAGTCTTTTTTCTTTCCTGGTCAAACTGTTTTACATGCATAACTAGTCCTGTTTCTTGTCTCTCTATGTGTATCTCAGATCTACTTCCTAACTTGGGAAATTGAGAAAAATATTTTCAAAGACTTGGTTGAATACAAAGGTACTACTCTCTGTTTTTCAAATGAGAGTAGCAGGATAAAATTTTATGATCCAGAGTCATGGATGAATTATAAGTATCACAAGAAAATATTAGATTACATCCCAGGAAAGTGTACAATGTGTAAGGGCCGGTAGTGGTTTCTGGCACAGTGCTGACCCATTACCTTATTCGCCACAATTAGAGAAAGTTACTGGTAAAACTACACCAAGGGAGACTGATTGCATTGCATTCAAATACACTGAAACATTAGCTTGCTTTTATTTTTAAAGGATCTTTTGTTGGTTTTGAATAATAATAGATTACTATTTCAGAGCACTGTTATGACATTTGATTAATGTTTGTGTTTTGAGACCCTTATTTGAAAGGCACTAAAACTACAAAGTGTTGTTATTATCCTTTCACTGAATTCCCCCAAGTTCCAGGTGGCTCATAACATTTTTGAGAAAGGCTGTCAGAGTAACTCCATAGACTCTATTAAAGCAATGTATTTAATCTGTTTACTGATAATTTCTACTCTACGTTTTTCAATTTTCCTAGTTTCTGGTCTCTTTCCTTCAACTGAGTAATGTATGAGACAGGATGATATGTCTGATATGACGCAAATGGGCTGTTCCCAAGGCTGGGACTTTTAATCTTGACAACCTGTTAATACACTACTTTTACAATAGTGTCTCTCAAATGAAGAAAAACAAGCAACAAAAAAACCTATATAGTCCGTGCCAGGCATCTCTTAGAGGTTTAATATGTGCCAAAGTATTTTACTGAGAAATTCCGTCATACTAGCAGAT
>VZSR01003803.1:27034091-27114017 GCA_013398615.1 Brachypodius melanocephalos
ATTTCTAACGCAGAACTCGGATCGGATATTTTGAAGTCAGCCCAAGGCCATAGGAAGCACAGAGATGGTAGGACAAAATGATTGTGCTGTGTGTGCTTGTGTATCCACATACACCATAGTCTGACATGCAACATTTAATGGAATTTGAACATTACCTTTCTCTGCATATATTGGTAACTAAATGGCTGCTGGCAATTATTCTTCAAATAGTGCAGAATCTTTGTTTTGGAAAAGGTTTCTTATATAATCCAGTTGTTTTTCTAGCTTCTCAATGCTTCAGGATGAAAATAGAGCAGCACTCCGGCAGATATTATAAAACAGAAATACAAGCCAAATTTTTTTGATGTTTCTGTCACAGGGCTGGATAGGGTACAACAGTAGGAGAGAAACACTCAGAAACGGTCCTGCTGCTGTCTACTGACCTGAATACAAACAAATCAGGAACCATGCCAGTATTCCTATTTCTGTGTCCTTTCCCTCCTCCCCCAGCCCTCAGTAAAACAAAACATATATAACAAAAAAAAGCAAACCCTAGAAAGTTATACAATTATAACGTGTTTTCTCCTCCTGTGGTATGTTTTTTTGAGCTTTAGACTAGCAGACAGCAGTGCAGCAGCTGAGTTTTGGCACACAAAATGTCTCTATTAGTTAAAGCAAACCATACGATACGAACAACACAGTGTGCCAGAAATCCTTACAGTCAAAGAGTAAAAAAAAATCCAGAGAGAAAACACAAAAATAAAGTAGTAAGAGCATCACTCTCTTGGTTACTTTATCAAAGATGGAGTGAGGTAGAAGAAAAATGGAGCGAAAATATGTTTAAGTATGTCTTGTTAGATTATTCTGAGACAGAGGCAATTTTCAATTTAATTTTTCTCTTTTTTTGTCAATTTTTTTTAGAAATATTACTCTTTTCTATTTAGATAATGGAAATATAAGGCTTTCATTAAAAACAATTATTATAACACGGATGGTAATGAAGACAACCATGAAAACATCAAGTGAGTATAAACCAGGACATTGATGGCTTTCATACAGCTTGAACAAGTAACCCCAAAGCCCCCCCAGTCCAGTAGATGATCTGGCCTGTTTGTCTTAATGCCTGGTTAACTCCTGCTGTGTCTGAGCTGAGTGACCCAAGGCCACCTCCAAACAAACATGTCTGGATGGACATGCTGGGTATGTTTTCAACCCATTGCAAGGTGTGCCCAAGTCCCTTTTCTCTTGCCTTCTGCACGCCCTGCTCTCTACAAGCTGTGACCCAGGTGTACGAGTCAGATGAGATCAGTGGTGTGCTCCAAGGAGTGTGATTTCAATGACTCCATGACAAGGCTGCAGAGACTGCACCTGCAGGACTTCTCAAAGACTGACTCTTGAACTCTTCTGGTGTCCCTTGTTCCCGTGAGTAATGGAGTTTAAATTTTAATAAAACAGTTTTTTTCTCTTCATAATAGCTTTGCACAACACAGGCAATATTTTTAGTATAATTTAAATTGTGGTTTTAAGCAGATACATTCAGCTTATTTACACAGGCAATGGGGCTTAGTATGCATTATACAGTAACAGAAACATTTACAGGCATAATTATGCTGATATACACCAACAAATAGTTGTTTTTGTAGGAGAAAAAAAAAATAATTCTTTTGTGTCGTGTACATTATTTCACTAACTAATGAAGCTCCAGGAGCAACTTGGATCTCTGGGGCAATCCCTCTTCCCCTGTACTTCGGCTCTTCTTAAGCCTTGAAATGCTCAAGAAAAGAATTACAGGGATAAGCCAGGCAAAAACTTAAACCAGGACAGCTGTTGTAGAAAGATTTTAAGGGGCAAAAAACAGACTTCATCTCTCAACAGATTTTTTTTTTTTTTTGGTGGGGATTGATCTAAGTTCTGTTTTATTTCTTGCAGATTATATAGAGAATATCCTGTCCCTGAAGTAACTGGCTGTGTGGTTCATTCCCTGCAGCCCAGAGTGTTCGGACATGACCCCAAATCTCAAACTTCTCTGTCTTTATTATTTTTCATACCATTATCTTCCTACTAACATGATCCCCACTAAGAAATCGAAAATGACAAACCAGGAAAGAAAAACACCAGACAGAGAACAAAACAAAGCAAAACAAAAAAGCTCCAAAGTCTCACAAGAAAACACAGTAGAGCTGATCTTGCTGGTTCTGTGCTTTTCTCTTTCCCTGATTTTTTTTTTTTAGCTGCCTTGTCTGGATTATAAATGCACCTTTCATTCTGCTTGCACAGAGAACAGAACAATAGGTTTTGTTTGATTTCTAAGAAACTTGATAGTTAGGGTGATAAAATAGGAACATATAAAATGCCTTCACTAATAATCCTCTGATAAAGAATATTACTATGATTTGATAATCCCAAAAACATAGCTTTTTATGCATTTATTTTTATGCATATCCCCCCCCAAAAAAAACCCAAAAAAACAAACTATTGCAGTTTCAGTTCCACATCTGCAAATACAGAAGTTGAATGTTGTAATAAATAGCCAAACCTGTCTCTCCAAAACCTTCATGTAAGCCAGAAGCCAAAAGTTCTGGCTTCTCCCTAGCAGCTTCACAATGCAATAATGTGCTGTCAGTACAAATATCAATTTTCAGACAATCTGGGAATGGCATAAACTAAGCTTAACTTCACAGAAAGATGACAACATGTGGAAAACCGTGTTGATTTTTTGTGTTTATGTATCAGCTATCACATATGTGTTAACACCTACAAAAGCATATATTTCTTGATATATAAATAGACCAGAAAAAGCATACGTAGAAGAAAATGCTAAAGTTCAGATACATAGACATATATATATATACAAACATATGTGTACATATGCTTAATGAAATTATACATATGTACAGATACTCTGCACTATTTTATATTTGACTTTATAAACTTGCTGCTTAAGCTTGGCATAAAAGCGAACTTTATTTTGCAAAGTAAGTTACTACCCTTGTTGGAAAAGGTAATTGTCTCCTACTACTATTTAAAACAAACGAAAATCATAAATAAACACATGAATATGATAGTGGCTCATAAAGAAAATGAAATGTTAAATAGGATTGGTGTACACTGGTTGCTTACGGTGACTTGATTCCCTCCAGTAGCAGTGATCTCTCTTTTTAGCTATTTGGTGTAACTTTGCACAAAAAGAATGTTTGTCCTTAAGAAAGATAACAAAACTGTTTCCTCCAATAGCAACTTATTTTTATATAGCTTACACTATAAGCCAAATCTAATCTGACAGTGTCCCTGTAAAGCTTCTCTGAAGTACTGAAATGCAGATTATAGTTAGAATCCGGGGGGGTTGAGGGGTATGAAGAAGGTATTAGGATTTTCACTTTTCATCTTTGTTTTAGAATCACTCTTTTGACAAAGTCTGTGTGAACTCTCTTCAGATGCTTCAACATATTTGTCAGACCACTGCACAGCAATGCAGAGCATATTAATTCTTGGCACAAGCGTTTTGTCTCCAAGGAACATCAGGGCACCTTCTGTCCTGTAATCAAACTGAACCTGCTCTTGGATCTTTTTATCCAAGCTTGTGCCATCTTCTGACTGAGGATCCTGTGGTGATGTTTGGCTGCAATGCCTCATCTGAGTAGGTGCTGTGATGGGGCGTGACCCGAGCAGGGCTGCAGGTTCAGTTTAATCCAGGCACCAAAGACTGAGCACAGGGCAGCTCTCGTCCCACCAGCATTTTAGTGCTGCTTTCACCAGGGCACAGAGCAGGGGTGAGGAGGAGTGTGATGCAGCCATTCACAGTATAAAAACATGCACCTTTTTACATATGAGATTGTTTTTAAGGGCCACACAAGCAGGCTGGGCAGATTAAATTTCTCCAGAAAACCTTTATTGCTATAAGGTTAGGAATAGGTGTTAATGCAGATAAAAGAGAGGAACTCTACATCTTTGTTAGAGATTAATCATTTTTTGGAAAGAATAATGTCCATCCCTTCAAGAGAAAGATTTTTTTCTCATATTTTAGAAAAAAGAAAGACAGAAAGCTAAAGATTATCTTTTGTTTGGACATTCTGCCTCACAGCATCCCTTCTCTCTATTTGAATCTATCACTGGATCCCCAGGATCCAGGGATATCTTTCTAGTTCAAGAACACAGTGTCTTAAACTTTTTCTGACACAGAACATGATTGCATTAATAGCCAATGATCCGTTAAACAAAATATGTCTTAGAACTTAATTCAGCATTCAGGAAACTAGATCTATTTGAGGAGCAGAATTTAAACACATGATTGGCTTCAGGCCTATGCTTAAGTCAATAAACTTTAATGAGACAAAGTTTAATGGCTTTCTTCAATCAGGGCAAAGGTGTTCTGTGTTGAGGGCTTACAGCTTTAAGCCTAGAAACCAACATTATTTTAAGATTTAAATATCCGTTTAAAATACAGCAGTATTTAAATAGGATTTCAGAACTCTACATCCTACAATATATGAATATTAATGCTTTAAATTATGCAACCAAAAAAATTCAAACATTTAAAAGCGCTGATGTAACACTCACATTAATATATTGTGTCCAATCTTAAGTATAAAGTAAAAATCCAAACGTGCTGAACTGAAATTTATGATAATAGATGTTAAAACCGTTTGCTTGCCTATTTTTCTACCTTCTTTCTCTTTATTCCTTAACTACACTTTTTTCCCAATTAACTTTAGTTGCTTGAGCCCAGGACAATCTAAATTTATGTGAATAGGGAAAAGGAATCTTAACTTCTCAGAATATATTCAAATGAGAATTTTACTAGTTTTCAGTTTTATTTTTCTCTGAAAATTGGGTACATTATTAAGACCTGGAAGGACAAATTAACTTTCTGATGTTGATTGTTTTAAGACCTGCTTTTTTAATTTTTTTTTTCACATTTTTATTCACCAGTAAAAATGCCATATACAAATAAGAAGTACTCTTAATTTATGTGGGACCTCTGTAAGTTATGGAAAGATAGAAACTCTTTTTGAATGCAAAACTTAACCTTAGCTATAGCTTTGTGAATGGCACATTGAGAGTAAAATTCAATGTCTTATTTAATTATTAACTATAATTTTATTTTTATTGCATTCCATCCCTTACCCAGATATCCACATTGTACCTCCTCAACCAGATCTAATGTGACAGCACCTGACTCCTGTCCCACTCTCCTCAAATTTTGCACTGATATTGCAGAGAAGTTTGGGACCCATGGAAAGGGCAGCCCTGGCCCTGCTATTCAGAGACACAAGAACCTCAGTATCTCCCCTTTCTGCTTCTTCTCTTTAACATTTGGTGCAGTGTTGTGGAGCCATACCAAAAACACAGCCCTGATGAAACAGCGCAGCACCTTTCCCCAGCGCTTCTTGTTGTTAAATGAAATGGGGCATGACATCTGGAAAGGTGGAAAGCTTTGCTGACTGTTTATCCTTAAAGCACCAAAGACTTTAAAAAAAAAAAAAAAAAAAAAAAAGGGGCCTTGTTTTGTTTAAAGTTGCAAGATGGACATTATTTTTTTGAAATGTACTAAAATAAAATCTCCAGCTGAGCTGCAAATTTAGTAAGCTATCTGGCCTACTCTGTCATGCTCCTTATGCAACTAAGCTTAAGCACCTTAATGAACTTTAACGTTAACCCAAATGCTTAAAGAAAACAATGCATATGGAAAAGCCAGAAACAGAATAAAATCCTTCTGAATTCAGTTTATTTGTTCAGTTTTTCCTACAAACACTCTATATAGTTTACAGGCAAATTACAGATATATATAGGCTACAGGCAAATAGGGCCTTTCAACATACTATATGTTGGCAAAAACAATTTCTCACCTAGAGAAAAAGTCATTACTGGTAAACAATTCCATTTTAAGATCTCTAAGGAGGTAAACGATGTAGAAACAATATCTAGGTAATAGCTACCTATTTATCTGCTCTACTGGAAACATGCTTGCTTTTTGTTTTGGTTTGGTTTGGTTTTTGGGGATTTTTTTTTGTTTTTTTTTCCCAATGCACTTTCGATCTGAGCTCCATTGTTAGGTTAATTAGGAGTTAGACACATTGGAAATTAAAATCTGGAGATGTTTTGAACTTTCAAATTCCCATGGTCCAGGCAAGCTTGTCTATATATGCTCTGTTTCCATTTCTTAAACGTCCTTTAGAGAAGGCTAAGATTTTCTAGTTGACAATAGAGCATGTGGTTGGACAGTTTCACTGTTCAGTGTTCTGGGATATAAGAGTTTGCATATGAAAATTTAGGAAATTTCTTATATTTTAATTCTGATGACTTCTGCTTTCAGTTTGCTGGATTTATTTTTTCTGATCTGTGACCTTTAACATATTTCCTGATTTTACTATGTAACCAAATACAAGTGAGATATTTTTTTTTAAGAGTTTTTAGAAATAAATAAGGCCAATATAGAATACACATGGCAAATTATTTCTGTTTTAATGCTCCATTGTTTTAATAATTTAATCAGTAATAATGGTGTATACTTAATTTTTATGCTACAGAGAAAAAAAGGTTAAAAAGTAAAGAGGGTCAATATTTAAATGTAATTAAAAATACAAGAAAAAAAAAAAAGCTTTCTTTGCAAGACAAAGAATCTACAAACAGAAGAAAAATTACAAGCTCTGGGTAGAGATTCCTCAGTCAATTTGATATCTGTTTAAGTCATTATTTTTAAGCATAAAATTTAAGGTTATTTATTGTAATCATATCCAGTGCCATGTGTATATCTATGTACGACAAATATAAAACTTTTATCCCTGCAGATGATAGCCATACCTAACTACATAAAATACAAGCAAAAGCGAGAAAAGTGAGTACTCATATAATTTCTCATTTTCTCTAATATTTTGTGAACACTGAATCATTTCACATTTTAATTCAGGCTTCATTCCTGAGTTAAAAGTGCTTTGTAAGTGGCTAATGATCATCAGAATTTTATTTGAACCCACCTTGTAGCTGTAATTGTAAAGGAACCCTTTTTCTTTAAATGTATATACATACTTGAAAAAAATAAGAATTGATCTACATGCTGCAGGCAAGCTTGACATAACTATAAATTGTAGCAGAGCTGAAACCTAGCCCTGGCAAAGTGTATTCATACAGTTCTGTCTAAATATTACACCCAATCCAAGCCTTCTTAAAATTACAAATTTGCTTTTTCCTTCAGCATTCCTTCTCTTTTTCAGGTTCATTCTTTTCCCTTTCCATCTTTAAATGTCTGTAGGAAAAAGAAAAAGATTAACTTTTCAAGTTTATGAAAGTCTTCAAAATAAACAACAAATAATTAAGCAGACACAAATATTGTCACATACACATGAATAGCACAAAGAGAAGTAGAAAAGTGTAAAATGAATCTTTATTTAACATATTAAAGAAGGACATTGCAGTCCTTGCTTTAGGTAATATGCTTAGTTCAACATGTCAGTCATCAGAAAATTCATCAAGTTTTAGTGTTTGAAGTACGCTAAGTGGTTAAGAAGAATAAGAGACTGTTTGATTTCTAAAGTGCATTTTCCAGGTAACTCAGGGATCAGAATGGAGCAACCTTCCCTCAGAATTGCAGAGACAACAGGAAAGCTTATCACCCTGTCTCCTTCTACATGGGGTGCCTCTTTCAAGTAAGATAAAGCTAATCAAAGCCTCAAGCATTTGTGGCAGGAGACAGCAAATTAAACATACAAAAACCACTAGGTGGTCTTGTCTTTGTAAGCAGAAATGATTTGATGTGTGCCTTTATATTTTAATTGAAATGAAATGCAGAGATACTGCATGCAGCAAAGAAAAAGATCGCTGTAATGAATGAATCAAATTGTATGAAGTCTTAGATGCGTGTCTGAAATTTATAAATATTAGATAGAGGATTTTTCACCTTTGCTTCTCCCTGTCCTTGCTGTTTAAAATGAAGCTATTTCATTACCGATAAATAAATGTGTTCCCCAAGGCATAAGCAATTCTCATTCACCTCCACTACACTGTCTGCTATCACAATGGATTGACTGACCACACAATTCTGATTTTGAAATCTGAGTTTCAAGAAGTGATATTAAGCTGCTTTGAGTTGTCATAGAAATTGCATTTCTAAAAGAGATAAGTAGGTTTCAGATTCCTAAATAGTGCTGCAACAGGAGCACTTTAGAAACTGTAATGGAGCTATAGGACTCGGTATTCACAATTGTTGAATTGGAATGATCACATCATTTATGAAAACACATACCTAGATGTCCTTGGCCATTTATGACAGCAGTAATGAGAGCAAACACAGCCAACCTCAATTTAAACATGAATAAATATGAACCTTTCTGACATCAACTGTCCTTCCTTTGACAGTTTCACTATATACCAACTAAAGAAAACACACCACTATTCCAGAACAGATTTCATCTTAGAAAAAACAATCGAGCTCTTTATTGTCAGCGCTGAAGAGCTAAAGATGCTATAAAATAATAAAACACTTTTATTTCTTCCTGCATTTCAGCAGTTGCAAATAGTATTGAATCTGGCTGGTGTGGCAGGGCTTGCAACCACTCTGCTGATGAGTATTGCCAAAATGGCAATTGCGTTATTTACTTACCTACAGCAACCGTATATTTAATATAGACTAAGATTTGTTCTGGCATGTGCATAATCAGTCAAATACTTATTGCATATATAAACATCACAGAGGAAGAAGAGACATCAGAGTCCAGTTCAGCAGCACACCTGGAGTCTGGACTCTTGTCTGTGAGGGTCTGCCTTTCTCTATTGTGTCTAAACAGCTCATTTAGGGACTAGCCTCTTTGCACAGGCATCCATAGGTAAGTGGTTTGAATTCTGTTTTCTTTCACTACAAAGTGGGTAAAAAGAACTGGGTTTACACACCTCTTTTCATCTGTGTTTCCTGGGTCATTTGGAAAGCTTGTCCAATTTCACATGGCATATTGCATCAATCTGTGTTAATTAGAAGTAAGCCCTAAGGTCTTATTTGAATATTCACTGACAATAAATTTTAGGGAGAAATATGCCATTTCAGGTTACTGTTTCCTGCTTCTTAAGTTCTCTGTTGCATTCATGATTTCAGCACTACCTTAACATTGTGTTAACTATGACAGCATCAAACCCTAATGTTGTTGATGAGGAAATGTGTCACTCAAATCAAACTCCCACTTCTCCATCATTGCACCCTGAACTTACACCCTATGCACTCAGGTCCCTAACACCTTTACAGCCTTCCAGAGTAAGGTTGTTCTTTAGAGGCACAGTCCTGTGGAAAGTAACCCCATATTTTAACTTGTTTTTCTTTCTCTTCAACCTGTGTTTGGCCTTCCATTGGCAGAGTGAATCTCTTCTTCCACAAGATTCTAATTTGAGAGAAGAGTTGTAGCCGCAAAGCTCTCTTTCCTCCAGCTCATATTCAGGTTCTTCTGAAGCAGTAGACTTAAGTAACCATTTCCAGAAGTCTGCTGTCCATCCCTGTGGCCATGCTTCATTGGTAGTTTTTGTGCCTTCTGATGACAGGGAGTCTATAAATCTTCATTTTCTTCTAAACATCATGTTCCAGTGGAAGTTGCACTGGGTGAAGCTTTGGATATCAATAACAGCTAATAACTTTCCATCACAGCACTATGCTCCCTTCCACCTTCCTTCCACAGGTTCAACCAGCTGTCACTTCCTCCCCACCATGCCATAAGTTCAAGTAATTCTAAATCATAGTTCTAATGGTGGAAGCTCAAATAGGCCTGTGATACACATTAGTTCTGCTCTCTAAAGAGCTCTGCTATATGGTTTGCACTGTTAGGTGGTTGTGTGCACAACACACACACAGTTCTCTTGTTTACTAATCCATTTTTTACCATCCAACATTGGAGTTTAGATTTCTGGATTATGGAGTTATTTTTATCTAAAATGAAACTGAACTAATTCTCATATTTTTGAATGGATGTTTTCTCTTGTATGCTCTTAACAGTTTCTTAAAGGCTTGCCAAATTTTAAAGCTGAGGGGTTTTTTCCCTATGTTTTGGGGTCTTTATTTTTTTGGTCTTTTTTTCTTTTCTTCTGGCAAGGCAAGCAATACTTTGCAATCAGCTTAGCATATAATACATTTGCTTCTGAAATAATTGATGTATATCAACTTTATACATAAAACATGACAAAAGCCCATCAACTATATTTTGCAGTCAGGAGATTAAAAATAAAAAAAAATTGTTAAAAAGTTGATTGGCAAAAATGTCCTAGTTATTCAACTAGTTTGCATCAGTGTCTTTTCAATGACAACTAAGCTCTTTAAAAAGTCTTATTTTGTTTGATAGTCTTTTTAAACAGGAGCTTGAATTTACACTTCCAAATTCTCTTTTTGAAGACTTTTAAAATGTTTGCTCATTTGAAACATTGCATCTAATCTAGTAAGACACATAAGCTAAGCAAACAACTTCTAAAATATGTACATCAGCAAATCAAAATACCATCTTAGCACTGACATTAAAAATACTTTTTACTAAATTCATGAAATAAAGATTGTAGAGTGTAGATGACTTATGAATGTTTGTGTGTGTATATTCAATCCCACTGTGATTTACAAATGATGAGCAGTACTACACAATTTACCTGATCAGAATTATTGAGCAGAGACATGTAGGAACATCCTAATCAGTATGAATAGGCATAGTAAAATCAATTTCTTAGTTATAGAATTAGTATCAATATGGCAACATCTATAGAAACTAAAAACATACTGTTCTACAGACCTGTGCTCGTCTTGCACCCAGCTGGTAAATTGTATCCTTTTGCTTGTGCTTAAACTAAATGCATGAGAAATAGTATAAACATATTGCAGAAACCTATCACCTTCATAGTATACAAGTACTATCTAAAATGTCTTCTCCTCTGAATCTTAAAGAACTCATTATTCTTATGTGCATCTAGAGGTTAAGTAAAAGTGAATATAAAAGTTGAATCTTACAGGAGTTCTTAGAAATGTACACACATTCTTGGAATGATACATTTGAGCTGAGATAGCTGAACAAGAACTAGTTGGAATATAATGTAAGTCATTCTTTACTTAAGAACTAATAACAGAACTCTCTGTGAAGCCAAAGTGACACTTGGCCAGTTTCTGAAGATAGTAGAATAATGGTAAACTAATTTATTGAACTCATATTTCAGTTATGGTTCCTGAATGTTTAAAATATGTTCAGAGAATTAAAAGGGATCACAGAAACATAGAACTAAACCATATGACTAACGGTACTAATTGGGTGCTCCTCTAACTCTGGCAGGCTTGCTGCCATATCCACATTCCCAGGGAGTCTTTGAGTGACCACCCATCCTCTCAGTGAAAAATCTTTTATTAATGACCAGTTCGAACGTCCCTTGCACAGCTTCATTTCACTTCCTCATGTCCTAGTACTGGTCACCAGAGGGAGGGAACCAGCCCCTCTGCCTCCTCTGTTCTCCTAGAGGAATCTGTTGACTTTGATGTGGGCACCTTGCAGCCGTCTCTTCTTCAAGCTGAGCAAACCAAGGCAAGAGCTTCTCCTCTTGCCTTCAAGACCTTTCACCCTCCTCTGGACACACTTTAATAGTCTGATGTCCTTCTTGGACTCAGTGTGTCCAAAACTCCACATCATGCTGGAGATGAGGGCGCAGAGGTGCCGTGTAGAGTGGAACAATCACCGCCCTCAGCCGGCTGCCATTCCATGCCTTGTACATCACAGGGCATTGCTTGTTGGCCCTTTTGGCTGCCAGGGAACACTGTTGGTGCAGGTTAAACCTCCTATCAGCCCGAATCCCCCACATCTCTTTCCACAGTGCTGCACTCCAGCCTCTCATTCCACAGTTTGCATGTATAACCAGGGTTGTCCTGTCCCAGGTGCAAAATCTGACCCTTGCTCTTGTTGAAACAAAAGTTTTTCGAACGGTCATTTCCAAATAACATAATCAACTCAGAGTAGATGGTATATTTATCTTAGCTAAGCTTTGAGGCAAGAAATTTCAAGAAAATAATCTCAGAAGAGACATTCCCAGCTCTGTACTGAGTAATATAGCAATGTTATATACTCAACAGTTTGATGAACTATTCAAATAGACTAACAATAAGATTAGTTTATTAGTTTATGATGGACAGTAAGATTTGATTACAGTTTTGAACTTGAAATCGCTTGAAGTGTGATTTCTCTGTTCACTGTTCACCCTTAGGTTTACTCACTCTTTTGCTGCAGTATACTCAAATCATTTAGCAATAATAAATACTCTAAAGGTCCAATTCAACAGACTCATTTTAGGCAATCACTGAAGCATGAATCAAACAGTAACTTCAGAGCTTCTTAATAAAGATTCTAAAAGAAAGCCTAAATGTGCAGTTTAGGTATTTGTATTACAGAAATTTCTAGAAGTAGTTGTGATGAGACCCTGCTTTTTGGCTTCTGTTCAGATACATGAGGAATATCAGAAATTAATATGTTTGTATCAAATGTACAGCCAATTTGAGATGACAGCAGAAAAGGAAATACCAGAAATAAAAGGAATATTTTACAATATTGAAATTACATTTTTTACTTTACTAGTACTTATATTTTGATTTTTTTAATGAGAAAATAAGGGGAAATATTATTACAAGATCTGTGATCCTACAGATTCTCAAGCTACTAGTCACCAAACATTCATTGAAGACACCAAATCAACTTTTACCTTAGATAAAGGTACAATTCAAGTATATTCCCATTGCTCTTAATCGGTACTTTCTATGAGGGCTGCTGCTGCTGCTGCTGATTATTATTGTTATCATCATCATTATCGTTTTTGCTGCAACCACTAGGTCATACAATACAACTGTATACAATTTCTGCAGTAGAATACAATAAAAAGGGAAGAAGAGAGGAAAGAGTATCCAAGTAAATTTTTTTTCCTTCTCCAGTCTCTTTTTCACATTAATCAGTATTAACCCCTGAGTGGGGGATGTTTAGATCTGTCACTTCACCATGCTGCTACATAACTAATTAATACTAATGGTGGAGCTGTGAACTCATCAGTCTAAGCTACTAAAATTAAAACATCGTGAGCTATCCCACCCTGAAAAAGGATTAAAACACATTTATTATCAATGAGAAAGCCAGAGCTGATCCTCCCTTTTTGATTCCTAAGGAAGAGGGCAGTATTGTATTTAATTTATCACAAGAAATAGGACTCCCTATCTGTACTCTAATCTATGACTGGATCTCCTCTTTCAGCAGCCTGAAGTCCAAAGGAAATGGTAGAATATATTTTATTAAAATTCAGTTATTATCACGGTTCTAATAATTCTGAGATCTCAAAGACACAGAAGAAAATTTGTGATCTGTAGAGTGACACTGATGCAGGGGCAGCTGAAGCACAGTGAGAACAGCCTAAGGGAGGACCATTTTTGGTGCTCTTTTTAAAGACAGCATCTGGGTTTTGTCACGTAGCAAAAAAAACCCCAATGAATTAGGGAAGAACTATTGCTAAAACGAATCCCTTAACTGCTGTTTTTGAGATGAGGAAATTGGACAAGCTGTTTGGATCTCTTATTTAGTCAAATGTAGAGAGGCTGACAAATGTAGTATGAGTGAAATGTCTCCTGTCCAATGCATGTCCCTTCATCCAGCTTACCAATGGACTCAAACTTTAAACCCCAGTGATGGCAGTCTTCTTTATTTTAGCCTTTGCATATAGAGAGTTATTACTACATTCAAAGGTAGGGTGAGCACAGAATCCACACGTTTTGAAAACCCTGAAGCCTTCACAGTGGTAAACAAACAATCAGGGATCTGAGTGGGAACACTGGGGAGCCGGGATGTCCTTATGACAGGATACTTCTGCCCTATGAAAAATTTCAAGTAATTAATTCAGGTCATGGAACATGGTGCCAGCTGAAAGCTGGGTGTATTCACACTGCTGTACTCTGAGAATTGCTATTTATTTGATATATGTCCACAAGGCCCACAGAAATCAAATGACATTCATAAATCTAAACAGGAGGTGATAAAAACACAAAGCTCAGCCTTTAATAAACAGGGGCTTCCATCTGGTAGTTCTTCTGGTGACATTACGGGTGTATGTGGCAGAAACATTTATGGAAGCACAGTCTGATTGTCCTCAGGACTTCTTCCCAGTGGATATATCTATTGATTCAGAACAGAGCAAAGCAGCAGAAATTTGCACCAAATAATTTACAAAAGCCTAACTCTTTGACAGCACTGAAAATGCAGCAGCAAAATGGGTGGGGAGAAAATGCGTGGGTAGACCTGGCCATTATACTCTGTAAGAGCTGTGGCTTTATTCAGTCTGCTGCAACTATGTTCTTGTGTGTTTCATTGGAATGCAAGCCACATGTTCAAGTTGCATGGCCAGAGGGATCTGTAGAGGGCTCAGGTGTTGATTTATAAACGTCTCAGTTGCAACTTAAAACAGTAGTCACATTCTGATGCAGCAGCAAGCATGCCAAAAATTGATGACAGGAAAGATCTTGTAACAAAATGATACTTTGGTAGGTAAGATGTTCCTTTAATTTTGTCTTCACAAAAACTCAAACAGGCATGGATCAAAGGATCAGAATATCTAAATAATATATATGGGAAAATAAATATAACTTTTAAAAGAAAACTGAAAAACAATCTTTTTCACACAGATTTAATTTGTGGTACAAAATTTTACTGATTGTGGCTTATTTTAGATCCATTTCTTGTGTTAAAATAAGTCCTAACACTACTTTTCAAACCAAATCTGATGGCTATCACAATAGAAATAGAGAGCTTTTTCAAATCAATCTTTTTAAGTCTCTTTATTAAAAGTGACTATTCTGAATAATAAAAACATACTTTGTGTGATATTGAAGCTATTCACAGAAATGAAAATGAAAAGAAGAAACTTGAATATTGATATATTCTACATTTTTTGCAGTCTTTCAAACGACAAGTGGTAAATTAGATTACTTTTACTTATAGACATCAAAGAACACAGTGTCTCAGAAAATCTCTGAGAAATAACATTACAAGCGCTAGCTATTCTGTACAGTCCCAGTAGAAGAGCAAGATACAGAATGATGTCACTGCACTGTGAAAGATCTAAGCAACCATAAAACAGGTTCAGAACATACTAGCTGAAGTTCTCCATTACAAGTATTTAATTAATTGTCTCCATCAACCACTGATAAAAGACCTTTCCCATTAGCACAGACTAACCTTCTCTCTGAGAAAAGAGACTGATTCATTTCCGATTTTCACCAGAGCATCTCAAAACTCTGACCAGAACTAATCTTAGACACAAACATTTCAGTCTTTAAGTTAGACTGACAATCCCCTCAAGTTAGTTAGCAAGTAACTGTGCTCCTTAGTGTTGGCCAAATATAGGAGAGACCCTGGTGCTGAAAAAGGGTGTAGATATAAAAATATTTTTATTTTACTTAGATATTCTGACAGCATTGTTCAGAATTTATTACACTTAAAAATGTTACTACCATGATGAAATATTATAGTATCAGTCCATTATCCTAAATTATATATCTTTCGAGACAACTTTGTGAACATAAGTCCAAAGTCTACATTTGCCTGAACTGCCATATGTATTTCAATAACACTGTGCCCTTCAAATGACAAGTAAAATATTTATGATATCACCACACTGCATTTTTCTCTAAATTATTTAAATTTATAACATAAGTGAGAAAAAAAAACAAAAACCAAAACCCTTACAACCTGGTGTAATTAACAATTTAACAAAGTCTATATTTGGCGTTCTTGGCTGAAGTGCATAGTTTACACATCACAGTGAATTTTGTTCAGGACACGTGGGAGCTTTCCATCCTATTGTTTGATTAGCCCTACTCTTTGGCCTTAATTCATCAAATATTGGGACAATTTGCAGTTTTTCTCTGTCAGGTCCTATTCAGAGTTGTTTGAAGTCAAGGGAATGATGTCAACTGAGTTTAGACCAGTCCCTAAATATAGTGCCCTTTCTTACAGCACGCAGAAAAAGGGCATAAGGAAAATTACATGGTGTAATTGCAAACATTACACTTAGTACAAATTATGATTAGTAAACATTAATGACTTTAAGCACCTAAATTTTTTGTAGAACAAACAAAAAGGGATTTAATCAGGGAGACATATCTGAACTACAATCCTATTCTGGAGCTCAGTGATGGCTTACGTGCAGCCTGGTGCTCTGCACCCAGAATATGAGCCCTCCTGTTCGAAGTTGTGTTTTCCTCGTATGCCAAGTAGGCAAGATATTTCCTGCTGAATTAAGTTGCTATAAGCAAGATCAAAAACTGTCAGGAGTCCTGGGAAGGCAATTCAGAATGTCTGTCTCCATAAAAGAAATAATCTCTCTGAAGTTTCCTAAGAGCTCTTCAGTTTGTTTAATCTTGTCAACCATGCTTCCTTTTTAGTCAGTGAGGAGAAAAATCCCCATCACAATGTGGAAGATGGCAATTAAGTGTTCCTCTCTACTTGATGGTGAAAAACATCATTCCAAAGCCAAAGGAGAGGTTTGAGATAATTGAGATGTCTCCTGAGGTTCTGATCATTTTCTTCTGATTTCAGAGAGATTCCAAAGTACTGAGGTGGAAAACTAAAACCTTCTTTTTTAACTTAGAGTATATCATTCTGATACAAAATATGCCCAGTAGCAAAATCTCCATATCCAACACTTGAAGCTTTTGATTTCTTAAAATATGGTTTCTGTATTTGTACAATTATTAACCCTACTCTGCCTTAGCTATCTCCATTACAAAACTGGGATCAAAACACTATTTCACTGAGGTTCATATACCTGGGTACTTAGGTCAAGTCCATGGGCTCTTGGTGAGTAATGAAACATGGCTGCAGTCCTCATGGCTTAAGTCAAACGTGGGACAGAAAATATTGCTGATAAGCAAAGATCTGATGATCAAATTTTCTTCCTTGCATTCCTTCTTTTAATCACGTTTCCTCACTGTATGCCATTTCTAGGCACTCTAAATAGTGATGTAGAACCCTCAAAAAAAAAAAAAGAAACCCAAACCTAAAAAAATAAATAAAAAAATAGATTCAATACATAAGAGAAATATTCAAGTTATGGATGGTTTTTATATGGATTTCTTGGGTTTTTTTTCTGAATTTTGTGGCATTAGCATGAAAAACATGATATTGTCACAAAAGAGTCTGGGAGTGCTTCATGACAGCCGTCTGAACATGAGCCAGCATGTGCCCAGTTAGCAGCTTTTAGAACCATTGGAAAATACCTCCTCTCAGATGATTCAGCTTTCATTTCTCTCTCCATTACTCTGGGCAACGAAATTTTGCTACCTTCTTGGTCAGGTCATTAAAGTGCTAAGATAAACTTTGCAAGTTCTGCATTCTTTACTTCTATGAGTACCGTGCACAAAAGCTTTAACTTGCAATTGCCACAATGCAAATCACATTCACCTAGTCAGGTTAGATATGTGAGAAGGCCATCAAGTACTCTTCATTCAGATCAGGTGACTTCTGAGAAGGCTTTCTAGTAAATCTTTTCTTACCATTTGTTTTAAAATACTGATTGTGTGTATAGGCATGTGTGAGTAGAGTTTAATATTTAAATTAATAATATATTGTACAAAAAATAATGATAATTTTGTCTAGGTTTTATTTTTAAACTAAATTATATTAAAATATCTCAATCTTGGAGTAAGCTCCAATGAATCTGTCATGGTCCATTATGCTCCAAAGTAGCCGCTAGTGCCTATTATGTCAATTATCATACACATCTATGACAGATTGGGGTTTTTTTGGCTTCTGTTTTTTTAATATTAACATTAAAATAAAGCCAAGAAGGGTCTGGATCACTCATAGTATTTAAATGCAGCAGAGACCATTCATTTGGAGGCTACTCACTGAAATCTAACTTGGGTCAGAGGTAGCCGAAAAATTCTGTTCAGTGATGCTCATAAAAGAGGCTTAGTGTCTCAAAAAATCATGTCTGATGCACAGAAGTTCAGGGAAATTCAGAAAATTCCTTCGATGATTACAGAATTAGGTCCTGACTTCAGGCTTCAATGTTTCATATTGCAGCTGGACAAATACTTCTAAAGTTGAAACTGATTTGCTTCCTTCACTGGAAGAGTGAAAACATAGTCACAGGTCCAATGAACTTCTCAAGCATTCTGGTGAAATTTCACAACCTTCACCGTGTTTCCTTTAGTTTCTATGCTATGTTTCAAAAAACAAAACAAAACAAAACAAAACAAACAAATCAAAACAAAAAACCAAAAAAACCCCCCACCCCATAAACAATGAGAGAAAGAATGAAGAAAGGTGAAAATTATGATAAGAAGTATGGGACTTTTTTCATATGAAAAAAGTTTAAAAATTAATTTTCACCATCAGAAAATACAAGAAAGTATGGAAGAGCTCTATAAATCATAAAGTAAATTAGTGTTCTTTTTCCAGTAAATTTCAGTGGTTTACTCTGTGGAACTTGAACATAAAGCAGGTTTAAAGCACAAAGATTCACATGGAAGCATGCAAAATTGAATTCACTCATGTAGTAATTAGTAACCTGAACACAACTACAGTTTCAGGATATCCAAAACAGCTGAATGTCAGAAGTTGAAGTATTCTTCAGATTTCTACTACGAGTCTTTTGAAATATGAGGTCATTGTATAGAATAAATTTCAGATTTGTGACTCATAAAGTCTTGTAACTGTGCTGGCACAAGTGAAGGCATATTGTCATCTCTAATCTTCCTTTCATGCCAGTGGTTAGCCTGACTTCCACATCACTATGGAATTACTGAATTACTGAACTCTTTATATTAAAAAAAACAACCAAACAAACAAACAAAAACAAACAAATAAAAAACTCTAAAGGTAAGAAAATGTGAGGAAAAGAAATGCAAGGCAAGGATACATGTCAGTCTTCACAGCTGAGAAACCTGTCTCTTATAAAATGGTCTCTACAGAAATAAAAAGGAGAAAAGAAAAACCCAAATAATCAATCAAACAAACAAAAAATAACCCCCCAAAAGGTTACAGGGCATTGTTCATCTCCTCCAAAAGTCAACATATTAAACTGATGGGAGGAATCATGACTTGAAAAAAAATACTTTTCTCATTGATTATAATATTAGCTTGATTTAACCAGCAAAACCAGAAATGGTTCAGCTGGAAGACTTGTGATTATCATTAATATGAAAAAATTCCTTCATACCTTAATTTTCTTTAGGATAAACACACATGATACAATACATGCGGATTATTCATAACCTTTGGCATGAGGGATGTAGACACAACAAACAAAAACGCCAATGTATGGACAACTGAATTAACCTTAGAACATCCAAATAGACAGAGTGATATTAGGAGTTGATATTCAGACAAGTTAATCTAGGCATATAGTGAGATTTATTTGTATTGCGCTATACCAGACCTGATGCTCAGCACTGGTACCAGAGTGCATGTGTCTCCATAACTTCTGTGCCCTACCTGGGTGGCCTGTGTACGCCTTCAATATCCTAAAATACCTTCAGTGGCACTAAGTTCCTGTGCTTAGGCAACTGAATCTTGCCCAGGATGTCAACATTCGTATTGGAAAAGTCTGAAGTTAGATTAAGTGAATCCAAGCACTAATGATTAAGGACAGGTGAAATAACCCCATGTTTTGAGTCACTGATCATGCATCTCTTACGTCAATCTCCAAGGTTTTACAAAGATAATGCATGTAGCACTCCTGTCTAGTAGGACAAAATCTTTTCAATGAAATCTTATCCCATTAAGATCAACAGCAAACCTCTCTTAGCTTTTAGTAAGTTGTGCTTTCTTTAGTTGTCAGACTAGGCACAAGAGAACAAGCAAAACATCTCAAATATAGCTATTCCTCTCCACACACCTTGTTTTGGGAAAAAAAAAGACAAACCCAAAACTAATACTGTTAGACAAGCAGGTCACTCACGTTCACATTTACTTGCACAGCACTAAATTAACAATAGAAATACTATTAATATTTTTGTAGCAATTAAATGGAAATTACATTTCAAAACAGTCAGATAACAGAGACATGGAAATTCAAACACCCTACAAAAGGATACATTCATCCCATTAATTGTTTTAGTAAAATTCTTTCTAGTGACAACCATCCTTGCAGACATAGTGTAGGTAATGGTGAAATTGTTAAGTCTTTTATACAGGTGAACACAAATACTGCAGCTATACTTGTCTCTTGGCTTAAGAGAAAAGGGTCCTTGTCTTTCTCCCCCACATCTCTGAGAGTAAAGCATAGTATTGCCTTTTGTGTTTCATTTAATGCTGAAAATTTCCTTTCTTTTTCTTGCACATAGTATAATGCGACAATTATGTGACACATTAAAAAAAAATTATGACAATGCTTCCACTGTATCCAAATGTGAAGAGATCTGCAGTCATTTCAAACGGGAAACCTGCTATTAGCTCACACAATGGATTCCCCAGCTGAAAAGAAGACATAAATTGGAGTGAATCAAGCATTCACCGCCAGCGGATCTGCTGCTTGTGTTCACTGATGAGATGTAAATGTGCTTAGCAAGAGTACAGCATCAGAAGAGGACCATGAAATTATAATATAGTGACTGTAATGAGAATGGGTTAATTTGTAGCATTTCTTATTCTAATTATGGTATTTGACACATGGGAGCAAAACCATTTTCAGCCATTTTCTTTTCTTGTTACTATCCCTTATTACAAGAATGAGAAACAAGAGCAATCTGCATGTTTTTCTACTCTCTGAAATACCGTAGCATGCTGCACTATTTTGACCCTTTCAATATTCTGCATAGGCAATTTGAGAGAAGACAGTCCAGTTATGGTTTCAGCAAAGAGCATTTAATGAATACAGGAAAACTATAATTTGTATGGAAATAGCTTGAATTATTTTTTTAAGTGCACAAGAATATAAGGGGGGAAAAATAACAACAAGCCAGCAACTAAACCCAAAACCTAGAAAACAGAAACAGCATAGCATTTCTCTATCTCTAGCCCAATGATTTTATGAGAATTAAAATGTGCATGAATTTATCCTATTCTCAGAGAGATGGGATGCTAGTTTCATCTTGCAATGTGTAAATTATCTACGCAGACATATTCTCTTTGTAAGACAGATGTCCAGCTGGTAAAAATATCCTGTTCCACACAATTCAGATATTAATGCATTATTTTGACAGGAAATAAGTATATAGAGGTGAAGATACTTGCCATTAAAACTAAATGGGTGCATTTTCGGGACTATTTTGTAACAATGGGTACAAAATTATATCCACAAAGAAAACAGAAACATGGAATTCATATTTCTGTGAACAAATTCAAATTCTGATAACCAAGAAATGGATGAAATACTTTTTTTTTTTTTTTTTACAAAAGAGTCTGACAGAAGCTTACAGGAGATTAGGCAATTTTGTTTTAAAAATCCTCTTTTAGTTTACCTTCCTGCTTGGTAACAGTCATTTGAGGGTTATTGTATTTATGTGCAGATATGCATGTTTTGGACAAGTGCAAATTAGCTCCGCTTTTTTGAGTTGCTTCTGGTACTGGGTATCCTGACTTGCCTTTAAAATACAAATATAGAAAATACTGTTGTCCTTAAAACTCACAACTCTGAAAGTGTGGTGTGAGTGAGGATAAGTAAAAGGGGAAAGGAAAAAGGAAAAAAATAAGGCAACATGGTCCAAAGGTTTTCTTACCAAACTGTCTTCAATGAAGATGAGGAGGACACTTGTGTTTTAGAGAGTCTTTCAAATATGAGAGGAAGAAGTGAGATCAGATTTTTATAGGAGATTTGTAAGATTTATTAAAACTGCATTTGAGCATTCAAATCATTCAGGCTATTTTTAGGTTCAGACTTGGCACATTGAAACAGCTAAAATGAAGGAATATGTTCATGAAGGTGATTCAAAAGTTGTCAATAGCGGGATTCTCACCAGGAAATTACAATTTGTGTGCTTCTTCAGTCTGTATTTGAATCACGGTGGAGCTTAGATAACACATCATACATCTAACTGCTTAGCTGAAGATTGATCTAAAGACATCTGAGTGCTTCTGTTTAGGATAGAAGGAACCCTGTGATCCAGAATGACAATATAAATCAATTTGGGGCTTCTACAGCAATAATCCAGAGCCCAGGGACCAGATAACTTAATCTTTGCTTGAAAGAAAGATCCCAATTTGCCACAAGTCTGAGCTTGGAATTTAGAGATTCTGAATCTCATTTACAAATGTTCGTGTCTTATTAATTTTTCCCAAGTAATTACAGAACCGTGAATTTCTTAGATCAAAATGCTAATACACTTTGCAAATGAAATAAATTTAATTTACCTAGTAGAAAATTCAAAAACCTAGTAAAATTCACAAACCTACTAGAAAGAGAGAAAAGATGTTATTATATCGGAGTTGTAGACCTACCAGGAAAAGGACACAGAGATACCCTGGCTTCAGGGTATCACAGCTAAGTGCATTAGACTGACAGAACACCTTATACCCACACTGATAACAGATTAATTTCTCTGTGAGTTCTCAGTACAGGAGGTAGCCCAGAAATAGCTAAGAACGAAGGCTGTAGTAAAATAATTATCTACCGACAAAAAAATCACCATATTAACTTAATGCATATGCAACAGGAACATCCGTATGCTCACATGTCAATATGCACCATTATATGAATACTATTATTCTTACATATATTTCAGTTTTCACTGAGTATTTCTTACAAATGACACAAAAAAAATAAGATATTTTAGCCTTACTAAGCTTTCCTAAATATATTTAGCTATTTGAGATTCTTGCCTGGCCTCTATCTGTCACTTGCCAAGGGAATAGGTCTCCTGTAGGTCCTATGACTTGGATGCTAAACCAGATGTTTTTAATACACTAAAATACCTGAAATCACAATAGACTCCTGGGTTTTGGCAAGTAGCATGCCAGTTTCTGGGATCAGAATTTACTGCATATCTCTGCAGCTGTAACTGCAGCAGTCATTTTGGCAGGCTTCAGGTACCAGAATGTAAGACAGACAAGGCATCGTGCCCAAACTCTAGCAGCTGATCTCCAAAAGCCTGCATATCCTCCATAAGTTCTGTCTCTAACCTGCCAACTCCATTTAGGTGTACTGGCATCTGAGGTGGCAGAATATACCCATGTTTATGTAGCTGAATCCTGCCCTAAGTCTCTATTAATTATAATAGGAGTGCAGACATCTAGTTCACGTGAACATAATGAGGAAAAAAAACTTTACTCATTTGCTCTTCTACTTCTTAGTAATAATTTGAAGATAGCAACATGATGATTTTTTTTTCATATTTCATTTTTTTGTCTTTCTTTTAACTCACTTTTATTTAATTGTATTTAAATGAATGTTGAAGTGAACTTAATACTATTTCTGGTGGCAGTAGGTCAAACTAGGATCTATTTATATTTATTCCTGTTCTCTCATTTCACCATTTCTCCTTTAACCCCCTTTATTCACAAACTTTAATAAGATGGGTGAGGAGTACAAAGAAATGGAGCATTATTTTCCATTTATAAAAGTTTGTACAAATATAATTTCATATCTTTATTATTAAGTTGATACGTCATATTAAATGGAAAATAGCCTCTCATCCATCTTTGTGAATACTTTTTGAATTCAAAAGGGAGTATGTCTTTTTTAGAGTACATATAAACTAAAGTAAAACATAAAGCTGTTTAAACAGTTTCTAATAATAATTTTAAAAACTCCCAAAAATATAATACCAATAAAATAGAGTTCAGGTTTTGTGAATTTTGTTTTATCATCTTCAGCATTAAAAAAGCATCTTTCAGTGAAATTTTCTACCGTTAGTGAATTCTTCAGAGTGCACTCAGGGTATATCTCCTTTTTTCTGCTTCCATGAATATTAAAGATGAAAACAAAACTCTAAAAGCATATTTGATCTTCAGACCATCTGGTCAGTTCAGCTTCCCATTGTGTCCTCTTTATCTCTGATGATTTTATAGCTGCTTAATGTTTAATTTATGTTCCTTTCTTTTGCAGCTTTGCTCTGTTCTCTCTTTAACAGTCACATGGATACTCATGTTGATACTTTCTGCACATCCTCACTTTGGGCCTTGGCAAGGAATTCAGTCTTGTATTCTGTGTATGCAAGTAAGTATGGAATTGCTCATGCATTTTCCTTATAGGACATTTTCCTAAAAAAGGAGGGAAAAAAGACTGAAAGGACTTTCACAATAGAAAACCATTTTTAATTAGAATATGAATCATAACAATTATCTTTCAAATACAGAATGACAGCAGAGAAACAATAAATGTTTATGACACCTTCTCTCTCTTCACATGCATACTTAGAAGATGGTTACCTGTTTTCACCCTTGGTTTCAGTTGCTCTTACAAAAAACAAGAATTGCAGCAAGCTCAGAACAGGCTATCCAGTCTTAGGAATACTTCCTGGTGTAGCAGACTTCTCTGTCAGCTTCCATCCCCTTCCTCTGTTGTCTGAGTCTCATTGCTGTGCTCTAGACTTGCTTCTCATTTTTCCCTCACAAAAGCTCCCTACCATCATTGAAGCTATTCCCTTCCAAGCACTCTCAGCAGTCCTAAAGGGAAAGAGCGGTTTCATAGTTAGAAATTTTCACATGAGCTAGTAATACATTTTCTGAAACCACCACAACATATATATTAAGAACAAACAAATACAAGTCATCATGACATAGTCACATACCTCTTGTTCATTAGCTGTAATCTAGTCTGAAAAATAAAAGAAAGCCAAGCACAAAGCTCTTGTAGTGAGACCACTGGCAGCATCTGTTTGGGGCTACATTCTTCTAAAGCATTATTATCCTGAACTGGTGTAAAGAGAAGGGGCCAGAAAGAAGCTCTGAGCTGAGTTGCAATGAAGTGAAACAGAGGTGCAGGACTGTCTTGTATTTCACACTTGAAACAGACTACGTGTCACTAATACAGGACATACAACTAATTAGGCAGGAGGCAATAAAAAAATATAGAGGATATTGTGGAGGCAGTAAAGACCAGGGAAGAGGCTAATCTTAGACTTGGAGAACAATATTCAGAGAATAATTCGAAGTAGGAGATCTCAGTTATGTTATCTTCATCCTTTGGGGAAGTCTATAACTCCACTTAACACACAGAAAACTGAGGAAGCTTAAGAAGAGTGAAAACGCTCAACAAAAATGTGTGGATCTCCTCCACAGGAGCCTTGTGAATTCAAAGAACTAAAACCTCTTACATTTAAACTAGATTTTATCCTTGTTTTCAATCCTTTGAAAGAAAAGAAGAATATGGTTATCTCTACATTTTCAGTTACTTGGTTAAAGGATCCTAACTGTGAACACATCAGAGCACAGAGAAACAATATCTGTTAGCAGAACCCCAATAAACTGATCAGAGAAAGAAACCCTGGGCCCACTCCTTCCAGAGCTGCTGTGGGAGAGCAGCAGCCCCAAGGGCAGCAGGTGAGACACATCAAGATCAGTCAATGGGAAATACCCTTTGCCTTACCTCACAGCAGGGTGTCACTTCCCAAGGATATGGGATTTATTTGGTATGGGATGCTAGGGAAAATTACCTTGGGATAATATAATTACAGGATGTTTGGGGGAAAAACCAAAGGTAAGAAAAGATTGCCATGTTGTCTGGCCGTGCTTTGGGAGTGATTAGTGCAGTCTGTCCTGTCTTACCAAATTAGATGTCTAATTATTTTCCTGGGTGAGGTCCCCCTTATTTTGTGTGCATGTGTGTGTATGGATATCTGAATGCCAATAACTGGTGTGGGACCATAAGTCATAAGGGACAGTATGTCTAAGTGTCAGCACCTGGGGTGCCTGCATGTTGTGTGACTATATGTGTCTGTGTGATCACTTGCAAATATCATGGCAGAGTAGCCCAGGAGCAGGATAAGAGCCTTGGCAGCCAGGTCAAAGCAGACAGAAGCATGAGCCAAACAATGGAAATACCAGAATGTCTGAAAATTGACAACTGGAGAGATCAGAGGTATCCAAATCATCTACTAGAGAGACCATGAGGTCTAAGGGTTGCCTTACTGGCATAGGTATATGGCTATGTTGGAGACAAGAGGATCCCAAGGATCTACGGGGTAGATTGAGTACTTAAGGTCATTTACTGAAGAAACTGGATTAGCAGTGTGTGTGGGCTCATGAATCTGTGTGTGTGTGTGTGTACACAAATATATGTGCACACAAATGTACATTTGAGAGGTTCTGAACTGCAAGGAATTAAAAGGTCATCACTGGTTTTGGGAGTACTAGCAAATGAGGAAAACAAGGTTCTAGGGCAAGTTCCTCCCTGAGTGCACAAGTCCATGCTGCTGCAACTATCAGCTTTGCATTTCTGCACTCTTTTCCACTGACAGACCTTTACCCTGGACTGGCAGAAAGGGTTGCAAAATTAGGCAGCTATTTGTGCTTGCAGCTTTCTGTCTGTCCTGTTCTGTATTGCCAGTGTTCCTGTGGGTGCCTTTTGGGGAATGTATGCTCAGCCTTGCCACTGGCTGTGCTCAGGAGCAGAGAGCTGTAACGCTTTTCTCTCAATTGTGCTATCAGAATTAGCAATACTTTAACAGTATTATCATAGAATCATTTAGGTTGGGGAAGAACTTTATGGTCATTGAGATCAATCATATTCACCAACATTTTAGCCCTTCAGAGGTTTGACTTTGTAAACTATCATTATTAAAGTTAATTTTATTTTTATGGATTTTTGAATGGATATTTTATATTAATAAGCCATATCTGCCTTTTATATTGCTGTAGTTCCTGGTTCTTACATCTTAACACTACAAGCTACTCATAATTTCAGCTAAAGGACAGAAAATCATATGACAGAAAACACATAGCTAATGCAAGAAAATTAAAAAAGCTTTGGTTGTTGTCTCAGTGTCATTCACGCTTCTGTAGAAAATTTGCTATATCTCAATTAAAATGTATATATATATATATATATATATATTTATATATATATATGTATGTATGTATATTTATCTGTATGTGTGTATATTGAGACAGTGATCCCTGAAGTAAAGCAAATTTATTTATCATCCAGTGGAAGAATTGCATATCTGTGTATAAAAAGGACTATTTCAGATGATGGTTACAAAAATGTACTCCTGGAGGATTATTCATCACGAAGTTATTTTTTATACACTCGGTACATAAAATCTGCAAGCCTTAGATAAAATTGTCAGAATAATTAGGTTCTTTTTACCTCATCAGCAAATGAAATGTAGTGATTCTAAAATAATATTTCTGGAGAAGGCACCAAAGGGGCTGAGGCTGATTCACAGTAGCTAGTAAGACAGCACACACCCCAACCAAGCAAGCAAAAGCTAATCATAAAAATAACTTTAATGGGTAATTTCTGTGCTTCAGAATACACATGAATACTAGAAGGAGACTGAAGACATGCTTTTTGACTTCAGACAGAATTAAAGTCCTGCTCTTGGATGGGCAGTACTGTCTCTGATTAGTAGGGGAAAAAAAGGATTTAGATGTGATAGACACAATTTTTTGCCATTCGTCTTGATTTCTGATGCTACTTTGGTAAATTTCTTTGTTTACAAACTGCTTAAGTTGTAAGAGTTTTTAGATTTTAGTTATTCAGGGAATAATTGTAAAAAGAGCCATGGGACCTAGCAGCAATATTTTCATGCCTAACTGTCAACAAGGGAAAAAAGAGAGGCTCATCAAACTGACAAATATGCATCCACTCTGAATCAAACTTTGGAAAAAAGATTTGGCATAAATGATTTGTAATCTTCTTGCAAGAGAAGCAGAGAATTCAATACAGCAAAATTAATCTGTTTATGTATGGGCAATCTCACAGGTAAAAATGTTTCTCTATGTAAAATATTCTCTATACGTAAATATTACTTCTATGCAGTAATTATAATAACAGGTAGCAATAGTGTTCTAAATCCCTCTCTTAAAAGAAGCAGCAAAATCAGGCTAAATCCAACTTAGTGCCATAATAATGTGTACAAAATGTATGTGCTTTCATATAGTCATAGATACATTTAAGCTGGAAAAGATCCAACCTTTAAGATCATCACATCCAACCACTGCCTGAACTCTCCACTGCTAAGTGTGCTAAGTTTAGTTCAACACTAAACTGTGTCACTCAATCCATATCTACACACCTTTTTAATAATTCCAGAGATGGTGACTCAACTACTTCCCTGGGCAATTTTTTCCAGTTCTTTACAGTCTTTTGTTGAAGAAATATCTCTCAATATCGAATCTAAACTGCCCCTCACCAAACCTGACACCATTTCCTGTTGCTGTCTACTTGGGAGAAGAGGCCAATCCCTACCTCACTACAACCTCCTTTACTGCAGTTGTAGAGAGCCATAAAGTCCACCCTGAACCTTCTGTTCTCCAGACTGAACATTCCCAGCTCCCTCAACCACACCTCATAAGATTTGTGCTCCAGACACTCCAGATCAGCTTTGTTGCCCTTCTCTGGACGTGCTCCAGCACCTTGATGTCTTGTAGTGAGGCGCCCAAAATTTATAGCCTCTGCTGAGCATAGTGCATACATTGAACATGATTTCCAAGAGCAGAACTCACTACTATTTTCAAATTCAGTTGTGGAACTACAGGGTAGACAGCCTGAACTTCAGGCTCAAATCAGGCACCAAAAAACCCCAATCAAAAGCTGTTTTTGAAAGGTTAATCTATAGCATCATATGGAGGTGAATGGATACCACTTTAGCAGCTGTTGGATTGAGAAATGGAAGTTCCTTTCACATGAGCTCACCATGTTAACAGCAGCAATACAGCTGAAAATTTTTGTTATGCTGTGTTTTGGCTCTGTGCAGCTGCGTGACCTTTTCCTTGGCCAGGCAGTCCTGCTGTTCAGTCAACACATGAAGCCCTTTGCCTGTCCTGGGCTGGCAACATTTAATGGATCATATTAAGCTCTGATTTGTGTCTTAAAGCAATTAGCACAACTTTGGTTGGAAAACCTCCATTTTCATTTCCTTAAAAATACTCAAGAAACTGGAAGCTGGAAGGAAATAAAAAGATAAAAACATAAAGGGAATTTTGGACCCTGTTGACTTTGCAGCAAACATGAAGAAAGCCAAATTCTTCATCCAGCCCTAATAATGAGGCTTAGACTGGCTCCAACAGCAGTCTTTGTACCACCTATTGCAAAAGCTTCATTTATGTTCTATGTAAAAAGTCCAATGAAGCATAGAAAATATGTAATTTGTGTAGAGAATGAGAGTTATGCAATTTTTTCTGGCATAAACAATGCAATAACTGCTCAGAAATAGCCTTTTGCATTCGTGAATGAGGTCCATTATCTGCTCTGTCTTTCCTTTTTGCTCATTCTGAGTTGGGGCGTAGTAATAAAAGAAAGGCATCCTCTTTGCCTCAGAGGTCTGGTTTTCAAACAGCAAGTGGATAACAATATATGACAGCTCATTTTTGTCTTCTGATTAAGGAGCAGCCATGTTTTACAGACACTTACTGAGTTGCCAGCCAATTAAACATTTCAATTCATTTATATGTATTTAATTGGACTACTTTTGCAAATAGGGCTTTTCTGGAGTTATCAAGCAGCTTAGACACTGTAAGGCAGTAGATAAGAATTACTGAACTATTATTATTGTTATTATTGTCACTCTCATCACCGCTATTAGTGGGGAGGTCGGGGTAAATGCATAGTGGAGTATTTGCAAGGTACCTTTCTGGCAGAGTGTGTGTCCTATTTAATCATTTGTCTGTAAATAAAGAGCTATTAATTATGTCCTTAATAATTTTCTCAGTGTTTTTGCTGGTTCCATTTTTGGGAAGAAGAATTTACACAGAGGGTACTGACAGGGCTGCTAAGGGTCCAGCAGGTGACATAACATATTTTCAGAATCTAGATTTTCAGACAGCCTTTTGTAACACTACACATGACATGTTCCTGTTTAAGCTCCAGGATGATTCAAGGATTCAGGGCAGGACATGGGCAGAGATACATAACAGGTTGAAAAATAGCAAAGCAGTGACTATAGATAGTTCCTGTGAAAGAAGCTATGTCAAACCAGAGAAAGTGTTTTTTCAGGTCCACAGGGGCTAGTGCTGCATGTTATATTCTTTAATTTAGAAAGACACAAAGAACAACTGTAGTACAGTAGCATATTTTAGGACAAAGAAATGAAAGATGATGAATGAAGGCCATATAGACAGCTAAACTTAAAAGAAAGTTACATTTGATTTGTAAATAAGTTGTCACAGAGGAGATTAAATGTAATATTGACAAATACAAAGTAATAAAACTTTGGTGCTGCAAACTCCACTAAATTCTAATGTAGAACTAATGGGATTAAACTCGAAGGAAATTTGAAAAAAAGGAAACCAAACTAATCAAATAAACAAGCAAAAATATCCCCAACACTTTTCAGGATAAACAGGAATATTTCATGTTACCCTTTCTAAGAGCATATATTTAGTCTTTTTCTTGCTGTAATAACAATACTAATACTTGGCACATCTAAGTCTATTTCCTCAAATAGATTAACCTGCACAGGTTGACAGATATTGGTTATTATAGGAATTCAGTCAGCAAGGTATACAGCGATAGAAGCAGCAACTATGGAGAGCTCCGTAGCAAAACACCTGAAGGAGATAAGGAAGGAGTTACTGGAGTCAGGAAACCCTCAAAAGAGCAGAGAGATCTGTCAGGACCTGGAAGCTCCCATGAGCAACCACAGGCAAACAGGATGTGCAGAAGGATGCTTTGTGCAGGAGTTTGTGTAGGGGAGCACAGCCACCCCTCCAGGCAACAAAGGTTTCCACACAGTCCACTGCTAGAAGGAGCATTGTGGCACAAAATATGGATGGAATATTTTACGAGCATCTGCCTGATGTTCCACAGTCACTAGCCCTTGTTCTTGTGGAAGGCTTGACAGATATCTGCTGGAAACTCAGTACAGCAGAGAAGGGCCAGTGTAGGAGGTCCCTTAAGAGTGTATAAGAGAGCTCCCTGACACAGCTAGTGAGTGAGCTTGCCAGGGGTGCTGCTGTTTGAAAATAGAGAAGGAGATATGGTGGGAGATATGGTGGTCAGATAGTGATGGCCATCATGGGCACAGTGACCTTGAAATGATTGGTGAAGTAAAGAAGTGGGTCAACAAAATATTTAGTTTGGACTTCTGGAGGGTGGATCTTGGCCAGGACATTGATGCAGAGAGTCCCTTTGGAAAGAATCCTTAATAACGAAGGGGTCGAGGAATGCTAGACATTAAGAGTGAAATCTTCAAGCCAAAGAGCAGGCCATCCTTGGGTGAGAAAAGGCAAGCTGG
Organism: Brachypodius melanocephalos; assembly: GCA_013398615.1. NCBI lineage: Eukaryota > Metazoa > Chordata > Aves > Passeriformes > Pycnonotidae > Brachypodius > Brachypodius melanocephalos. The sequence goes on from VZSR01003803.1 coordinate 27,065,374, forward strand.
CAAGGAAGAAGACTGGCCTGGCTAAACAGGGAGTTTTGATTGAATTCAGGGAAAGAGAGGGCATTTATGAACTTTGGAAGAAGAGGCAGGCAATTCAGGAAGGGTACAAGAATGTCATTAAGTTAAAAAAAAATATTAGAAAGGTGAAAGCTCAGATAGAACTCATCCTAGACACATCTGTGAAAGATATTAAAAAGTGCTTTTATAAAGCCATTAACAACAAAAGGAGGGCCAAGGAAAATCTCCATCCTTTATTGGATGTGGGCAAGGGAGGAACATTGTTACCAAGGATGAGGAAAAGACTGAGGTACCTAATGCCTTCTTTGCCTCAGTCTTTAACAGAAAGACAAGATAACTTCAATGCAACCAGCCCTGTTAGCTGGTAGAGAGATGGGCAGCAGAATAAGCCCCCTGCAATCCAGGAGGAAGCAGGTAGTGACCTGCTCTGTATTTACACACACAAGTCTATGGGGCCTGGACAGGATTAACACAGAGTACTAAAGGAGACAATAGAAGAGCTTGCCAAGCCACTCCACTATTTATCATCTGTCCTGGTTAACTGGAAAGTCCCAGAAAGCTGCAGGTTGGCCAGTGTGACACCCATTACCAGAAGGGTTGGAAGGAGGATCTGGGGAACTACAGGTCTGTCAGCCTGACCTTGTTGTTGGGGAAGGTTGTGGAACAGATTATCCTGAGTGCACACATCACATACAGGACAACAGGGGATCAGGTCCAGCCAGCATGGATTTAGGAAAGATAAGTCCTACTTGATCAACCTGATCTCTTTTTATGGCCAAGTGACCTGCCTGGTGGATGAGGGAAGGTTGTGGATGTAGTCTGCCCGGACTTCAGTAAAGCACTCTCTCCCGAAACATTCTCCTGAAGATGCTGGCAGCGCAGGGCTTGGCCAGGTGCACTCTTCTCTGGGTTAAGAGCTGGCTGAGTGGCTGTGCCCAGAGAATGGCAGGGAATGGTGCTGCATCCAGCTGGCAGCTGGTCACTAGTGGTGCTCCCCAGGCCTCAGAGATGGGCCCAGTCCTGTTTGACACTTTTATTGAAGACCAGGATGAGGGAGTTGATGGAGTCACCACCCCTGGGAGCATTCAAAAATTGACTGGGACTCAGTGCTGTCGTTGACATGATGATGGTTGGTAAAAAGCTGGACTTGTTGATTTTGGAGGTCTTTTCCAAACTTATTGATTCTCTGATTCAAACATCAAAAAGTCACGTATTCCTTGAAAGAAAGAAGTAAAGAGATGTTATGGGGCACAACATTTTCAGTGGATGTCATTATTTTGGGACCCCATGGATAAATTCATATTACCTTTGTAACCGCTTCTCCTTTATCCTATTCTATTTCACAATCCCATTTGGGGTGAACACCACCTCTTCACTGATCACTGACAGGATCAGTAGTAAACAGTTTCATTGTGCTTTTTCTTTTTTCTCTTCTTCATTAAACAATCTATTTTCCTTTCATTTAAGGGGGAAAACGCTGAGCAAAGTATGAGAGCAATTTTCTATAGAAGACCTTGCTGTTGATAATGTTCTGTGACATTAAATAACTTCTCATGACATCACATGACACAAATTTGCTCCTTTGAAAACAAAACCTTTCAGATTTATATTTCAAATAAATGTCATGGACGGGGAGACAGGAAGTATTTGCAATGTCTAATATTAAGCCTCTCAATTCAGTTTCTAAGTTTTTATTTAGTCAATAGAGAGATGCAGACTCTCTATGTTGTTTGAATCGCACTGTGAATCAACCCGCATTCTTGATTTAGGGATCTACAATAGATGTTTCAAGTTTAACACTGTAAATGCACAGTACATGGCATCTGACAGCAGAAAATTCAGTATTTTTATATGATTTGTCTTTTCTACAGGATTTCTAATGATTGACAAGTGCTGCAGTATTCCTGGAGGTTCAGGAGCAAAAATCACAAGTCTATTCTCAATACTCTTTGAATAAATTCTGAGCTTTTAATTTTATTTTTTTTTTTTACTTCCTGAAGGGAACAGCTTTGCTGTCTTAGGAAGCCTGACAGGAAAATATGTCAGAAACAGGAATATACTGTCCTAATCTGGATTGGAGTCACATACTCTTAGATTCTGCTAGATGCTTCTGTTAGAAGGATATTGAATAGTAGTGATGAGTTTATGCTGTTTAATTTTTAAAATATGCTGCCTTCTGTCACACTTAAGTTTTAAATAGGCATTTGTGCTTTGCAATGGCTGACACCTTCCTGAAAAACTCTTGTCTGCAGATCCACAGAGACCAGCCTAAACTCAGGAATGTAAAGATTACAGTAAACCTAGAAACTATATAGGCTTCAAAGGACTACTGACTAAACACTACTTTTCAACAAAAGTGATGCTATGACCTGGACCCTCCCAAAAGGAAATATAAGGAGGTTCGGAACCCAAATGTGATGGTGTTGAGGAATTCAAGAAAGTGTCAGCATATTATTAGCTTGTGATCTGTGACAATGTAATTGTCATTGATGGCTCATTCCAGAGGGAGAGAAGTGATAATGGCAAAGTGATAATGGCAAGCTTGGCCCTAGGCCTTTCAACCTCTGAACTAGCTCTCCCATCTAACATAAACTCAGTCAAAAACATCAAAAAACTCAGGAAATGAAAAATTTGAAGGGTTTTCTGAATTACAATTTTTTTTTAAGTGAAAACACACAAACACACACAGATACACACACTCCTTCAGGAAGATTTAGGGAATAGGATCAGCAGAAACCTCTGAAATTTGAGTGTGCATCTTCATAACTATTTGGTATTTTGCTTTTGATTCAAACCAGAGAGGAATGCATCTAACTGAAAAGGACGCAGGAAGAAACAGAAGAAATACAGTCTACATCAGCAATTATTTTGGCTCAGTTGAAGCTTTCTGTACAGTGGAAAGATGTCATGTTGAGCTATCAGCATCCATATTGCATTAGTTTCTTCAGAATGGCACTAGTGTTTTTTTCCCGTGGACTGAAGAATGTGATACGTGGCTGTATCTCCCAGTTTAATTTTATCATTCATGTTCTATTAAGATTACTCAAGTATGGGATCCAAGCTTCATTCTGAATGCAACATCAGTGTTCCACTTCAGCAATTTGTAACTCAAATCAAAATGTTGATGGTTATCTATAATTCTTAAAGAATATCCTTCACTACAGGCCTTAGGAGGAGTGAAAAATGATGTCTCTCCAGGTTCAAAGTTTTCCCATTTCATTTTGACCTTCAAAATTATAATTGTTTTCATGTTTTGTTTTGTCTTTCTCATAAGAGATGTAAAAGAGAAAAAACCCTTCAAAGCAGAATGTTTCAAGATTCAGACACAAGCTTTTATTTGTACTTTCAGGATTTTTCTTTAATTTTTTTTTTTCTTTTACTTTTCATCTCAGGGGCAAATATTATTGCTTGTTTTCACAATTGTTTCTTCTTTCAGTACCTCTCAGTGTGGAGACAACTATTTCCTATGCAGCTGGGATTAGGAGTTCACTTGTCATTATATTGTGGCACATTGGTTTTACAACACTGTGCTGGTTAAGTTCCTCTCCCCAGGCTAGCGTGTAATTTACATACAGAGGAGACAGCAGCCTAGGATTGATTTGCCTGTACACAGGTCACTCTTTTAGCTACCTGGGTGCCAGCTGCTGTCTCTGAACGATATTGGCCTCCCACATATAGGAGGACCCTCATCATCTTCAGCCACGTAATGTGTTGAACACCTTATGGCACCTATACTGGTGGGAGATCACAAATAATTATGTCCATACAGGCAGCTAAAAGCTGTCTTAGCATCAAAGAGAAGCGGTGTGTGAATCACAAACTCCTTAAAATGTATCCACAGATTTTCAAGTCCTGTTCAAGCTTCTTGGCAAGCTATTGGCTGACATTTGGCCAGTACCTCTCTGGAGAAAATTATCTGGTGGGAGTGATAGGAGTTGTGAGAGAATCTGGGGAGATGAAATAGATGTTTGTCCTGCACTGAATGCTGAGATACACATTATTTCATGCCTTTCCTTTCTGGAAATTAGCCAGAGAGATTTTGTTGTTATCTTTTATGAAACAACATTTGGAAGAAAAAGAAAAGGAAAAAGAAAAAAAGAAAGAAAAAGAAGAAAGAAAAAAGAAAAAGGAAAATAATGAAAATGAGGAAGGAAGGAAGGAAGGAAGGAAGGAAGGAAGGAAGGAAGGAAGGAAGGAAGGAAGGAAGGAAGGAAGGAAGGAAGGAAGGAAGGAAGGACAAGAAAGCAAGAGCAAGCAAGAAAGAAAGAAGCATGTTTTTATCTACATAAAAATATTTTCTGTAGCTACAGAGTAAGTTACAGATTTCTCAACAGACATTCAAAAGACAGAAATTAAATTAGAATTGATTCCCTACATATCACTTTGACATACCTTCCATTTCCAAAAAAGTATTAAAGATAGAGACTTGGATTAACATTTGAAATATTTAGTAATTAACTTAATGTCTGCCTTTTTTTTTTCCCAGCAAGCTTTTAACTGTTACATTATTTTCTTCATTGAAAAAGAAAATCTTATAAACACAGAAAAAAAAAAAAACATCAGTACAGGGTATGTCTATTAAGATCACTAAAGATTTTTTACAGACTAACTCACTCAGGAAAATACCTACTCTTATATGGATTATAACACTGTTAACAGTAGCCATCATACATGGATATAACATTTGTTTTATACATTTTCCTGACAGTGCATTGGTGGGGAGAGGGAGTGGGACTCTGCATAGTTGGGGATAGGTGTTTTGATTTGTTTAGGAAGACACATAGATCATGATTTGGATGCGTTACAGGTACAAAAGACTCAGTTTGGGGTAATTACATTTATTTCCAAATTAATTAAAATTAAAGAAAAAAAGAAGCAGGAAACAACTTCTCCCCCTCATTGAGGAAAAATGGGTAAACAAAAATTTAGGCAAAACACCTCTCTTTCCCCCTTCACAAGCTTAGCTTCACTCCTGATACTTTGCATCCCCCTTCCTACTATCCACTCTCCTTGTTGGCACACGGGCTGTTCTCAGTCCCTTTGGTGAGGTGATGGGTGATGCAGGATGCCAGGGTCAGGATACAAGAGTTTCTATCTGCCATGCTTTGTTTTCATTCCTTTGTCTTCTGCTGCTCCTCCCTTCTTCCTCCTGTGCATTAGTATGAGTCCTCTGTGGGCTGCAGTCCTTCTAGAGAAGTATCAGGTGTGGACTAACCATGGGCCACAGGCTCTTTCTGGCTCTTACCTGCACTGTCACAGAGCACCACCCACTGCTTTGGCTTTTTTGTTCCTTTTTCTTTTCTCAGGAATTTGCCCTTTTTTAAATCTTTCTGCTACCAGCTTTGCAGACAGACTCAGCTACAGCCAGTGGTGGGTCTGTCGCAGAGTTGGAACCATTTGAAACTGGCTGCATCTATCACAAGGCAGCTGCTGGCCTTGCTTCATAAAGGCTACCCCTGCAGCACCCTTCCTACTGCCCAAACCTTGCCATTTATACCAAATACAGGATACTGCTAGCTTACAATGGCTTTTGAGACCAAGGATTTCATACTAAAATGGAAAATATTTAATTAGGAAGCTGTTTGCTCTAAAATCTTAAATACTGATGAAACAAGTTAGCAAATTAGTACAGAATGAAGACAGCCTTAAGGGGGGATGTATTAAATGGAGGCAAACATCAATAAAGGATGTTTTACAAAGGTTAAAACTAATGTTTCCAGAGCCTTTGAAGAACAGCAGTGCCTGTTGAATGTGCCATCTGGAGTTCAGCCAATGTCAAATGGGTTCATTATAACAGCATGGTGGATCAAAGCACTGAGAGCTTACCCACTCACAGGGAGCAAATCACAAGTGAACAGGCTGTCATGCAGGTACACTGACACTGGAGGGATGGAAACACTTAACCCTTCTGCTTACTGGGTCACAAACTACTCTTGCAAAGTTGCCAAGAAAGAATATTTTGGATCAATTTTTAAGACATAATTTAATTTTTTCTCCGGAAATCACAGTTTGGCTTGATGTTTCTCTGCAATTAAAAAGATTGTTTGTAGCCTTTCAATGTTTCACCTCTTTGATAAGAGCAAGCCAATGCTTTGAGAATGACTGAGGCTGGTTTGCAAAGTTAAATAAGAAAAGCTTATGAACTTCCATTGTATCAGAAACATGCAATTTTCTTTCTGACATCTAGAATGCATCTTTCTGTCTTGAAATTTATTTTTCTTGAGAAAACCTTTTTTTTTCAGGCATGCTGCCAGTCTCATATACTTCTATTGCAGTTTTAAAATATTCTTTAGAGTATATAAAAGATTTTGGTTTTCCCTCCAAAAAAAAAAGGAGTGCAGAAATTCAGGCAGGATACTTGGTTGGTTCCGTCTTTCAATTCTGCTTTGAAATTTGACCTATACCATATTTTCCTCTGTAGTTCCCAGCTAGGTTTCTCAGGAGTTATGTACCCAAAAAGACAGAACTTGTACTGCTCAGATTTTAGCTTGTCTTTATATAAAATAATAGTCCCTCAAAGAAAGCTCTGTTCTGCATTTGAACACAGAACCTTTTGTGAGGATCCTCCTTTTCCCTTAGAATATGGCAGGTACAAGTAAGCTTCAAAGAGTACTTTGCTTCTTGCTAGAAACAATCAAAAGCTGTCAATCTAAGCAAGAAGAGCTCAGGGTTAAAGAAGAAATCCTATTTTCCTATTGACAGGAAAAACATTATTTAAGCCTTATCCTTCTCCAAGTTCCCTGGGAAAACATACACGCATTTGAAAAGTGATGTAGAAGCTGAAACATTTAATTTGGGGCATAGAGAGTCATCTGTATTTCTTGACTCAGCTCCAAAACATTAGTGCCCTAATTTCATTCTGAATGGGCAAGATTAATCCAGTTGAAAGTGGCACTGGAATACAACTTTTTAGCTCTCAAAGTTTATGTTGTAATTGCCTTAACACTAGTTACTTACAGTCAGTACATTCTTTAGGTAACAGAGGCACTTAATGGTAGTAGTCAAAATGACTTAATAGGCACTTTTAGGGTGAAATTAACTTCATCTTAAATTCAATGTCTCCAGATCAGTGAGATTATTCAGGGCTTAAAAAATTTGAACCCATTTGAACAAACTAGAGGTTGATAGCTATTTACCTAAAGTTGATATAAGGCTAAAATTAACACCCTCAATCAGAAAAGGAAAATAAAGTTCTTATAGAATCATGTGTTGTTTGACTGAATGCAATAAGAAAACATTTTCCTTCTTCCCATGTGTTTTATTTGTATTATCCTTTCTTCTGTATCCTAAGAACCTGGTCTCTGAAAACCAGATAGTAAAAACACACCAGATTTGATTTAGTCATTACTATAGTTGTCTCACTGGTAAGTGAAAGTTGCAGTTTGTTTAAAAAAGAGAAAAAAAAGTAAACAAAAAAAACCCAAAAAAACCAAAAACAAAGGAACAAAACAAAACAAACAAACAAAAACCACTAAAAAACCCCAAACAAACAAAAAACAACAAGAACAACAACAAAACCCACCCCCAAAACTACCTAGAGATCACAGTAAAAGAAAAAAAAAATCAATTTAACAAAGATAACCAAGAAAAAGTGTTCCAGTTCCTAAACATAAAAAAAAAAAAAAAAAAAAAAGAAACACACAAATTAAATACAAACCAAACCAACAAACAAAAAAAACCCCTCTAAATTCTCTGTACGTGTAACTTTGTGCAGTGTACAGGCACTTCAGAGACATGCTCAGATTTTTTTATTTCCCAAAAACAAGAGAGCAGAGCTTCACCATAATGTTTTTTCCTATAAGGCAATCTCATTAGGGAAGCCCCATGGGAATCCACCTCCCATAATTACCTGTAAGGTGCTTCCCTGTTTATGTCATACACTTGGAGTGGACACCCTGCTGCCCTCTTTTGCAGTCTCTGAGGTCTTTCTTTTCCATATCACTCTGCATCCTGTATATGGTTGTTATTCCTCCCTGCACCTTTGCATCTGTTTGTTATTGGAAATAAAAACGATATGTATAGAAAGAGATCGGCAAACAACAGGTATATAATTTTGTACTTTGTCAGTTTTCAGTAAAGGAAAAAAAAATCATTTGTGACTTAAATGTCTGTATGAATGCTGTTTATGAGTTAAAAAGAAAATAAAACTTCATATTCTGTAAAATGATTGTGGGATGGGATAGCAAGATCTGGAAAAGCCAATGAGTGTAGAAAAATTTTGGGATATATAATTATTTGTTTCTTCCCTTAAAAAAAAGAAAAAAATCCAAGTCCAAGTTAGAATTTTATTCTACTGATTTTAGTCACCTTCATACAGAAGCATGTAAACCATTGTAGCATTGGAAGTCATGTTTTGTTACAGGATAGTTAGAGCTAACTTATAAAATAACAAGTAGTATTATCTTATATATACAACTGATAACAAATACATTTGAGCTTTCACACATAGCTAAAAATTCATATATACATAAAAATACAATTTAATTTTACCATCAGGTTATATTACAGGGTTTTTAACGATTATTTGTTATAAGGTATGATATAAATATTTAACCAGAAAGAACTATGCCAATATTTCAGATATTTTTCTGAAACCATGCCATGAAACTGGGCTTTCATGACATAGACAAGACTATTGCAAAACTATACAACCAGCAAACGGACACATGTATTATATCTTGATAATAACTCATCAATGCTTGTAAGGCATCCAGGGAATAATGGAAATATTTGCCCCAACTGGCAATGAAAAATGACGGCAGAATAAAACTGATGATAAAGTTAGCAGAATATTTAGAAAGCTCACTAAAAACATACATTTGAAAAGGACTTTTTTTTTTTTTTCCTTGGGTTAATGTCTTGTGCCCAATCCAGGTTATACTGATTGGAGAAAGGTAACAGTGTCAAAAGATGAACTACACCTACTATGACAAGATATGTATATTTTTATGCTTTATATATGATTTGTTTACTGTCTTATATGGGATGGGCTGTACTCCAATAAATTTAAGCCATTATTCAGTGAGTTCAATTTATGCTACTGGAGGTAATTCTTCTCAGATTTTGCAGTTTTATCACTTATTGTGCCTACAAAGTCAATTCTGGTAATATATTGCTAATGCATTACAGTTAATCAGCTAGCCAATGTTGCCTAAATGAGACTCATCCCATTAATTTCAAGATTATTATAGTGGTTTATGCTGGCCATAGACATCAAGCCTTATACGAGCAATACCCAAATCACTAGTCTTTTCATGTATTTTCCCTAGGCAGACCTCCTATCATTACAGGTGCTTGGGACTATGATGCTTGTCTATAAATTATAATCCTTTATAGAACTGTCTGTGCCTTCCCTTAAACCTATCATGCAACACATGAATATGTTTAATGACTGGCTGCACAAAGAGTAAGAATCTGTCATTAACATATTTGTAAGAAATATAATTATGAAAATGTTAAAGGAATATGATTTAAAAGACAATTTACATTTACAAGAGCTTGCATTAAGAAAAAAAATAGAAAGATGAAATTATATTAGAAATCAGGAAGAAAAATAACCCAAATAAACTTGAAAAGTGGAAATGAAAACATGTGAGTGACACATGTGTAAAATAGGGGCTTTGTTATAGTATGGAAATAGAGATCCGTTCTTTTGGTTTCACCTCAAGGCTTTTCTTATTTTTCATACAAATGAAAGGCAGTTTTTAGACTTGGAAACTTGCCATTTCACACATAAAAAAAAAAAAAAAAAAGAAAAAAAGAAAAAAAAAAGAGCTTCTTTGCTGGGAAGTAGAAAAAATTCATAATAAATCAAATTCACAAGTACTTGCTAAGCAAAAACTGGTTGTTTTTTGCAGCCAAAAAGGGCTGAATTGATTTTTGTGGTATCAAAACAACCTATCTACACTTCCATACCTCAGCAAAGAAGCTAAAATTACATTTCTACCGCTATAAGCTTGTAGTTTATATTTTTCATGTATGTTTCCTGGCTTAAGTTATGAGAGAGTAGTTGTTGAAGGAGTACTTCTGTATATTATAAGTGTTCACAGATGCAGGAATGATAAGTAACTAATTTGCTTTTCATAAATTTACACATAGGGGTCCGAGTTTTATAGATTTTTCATCTTTATTAATTTATCAACCAAAACTGACTGTGACGGATAAAACAACTTTTATAATTCACTGACTGTGACAGATGTAACAACTTTTATAATTCATGTAGCTACATATTTCACTAATATTAGTACTTTTTCTGTGGATCGTCTGCACACCAGCAATCTGACCACAAACAACTGAAATCAGCAGGAAATGTGCTGTTGAATTCTGTGAAAATAAAACATAACAGGACCCTGAAGCTGCCTTCCTGTTGCTGAAGTATTTTTACCACAACGTCTTTTCTAACCCCTTTTCTGTAAAGATACATTTATATGACACAGTACAGTGTTGTGTAGGAAGAATCATATTGATGCAGAATAATTGATGAACAGGTATATTAGTCTGGAATTTGTCATATCTCGTATCAGTAGCACTTTTGGAACTTCCTCTACTTTGCTCTGCTGCAGAGCACCAGACAGACATGCAATCTGTGAGCCAATCCTCTCCACCTACCAAACATTTTCCTAGTGTTGAGAGTCCTATTGAATAGTCATGCTTTGTTTTATTAGTCCCAAAACATATTATCACACTGTTCTGTTAATTCTCAGCAGTCATTGCTGTTGCTCAATTCCAACACTGTCACATTAAATACTTATGTGATTTTCATTTGTAGCTTAAATACTTTTCCAGATTAATGAGTTGAACAGATGAACAAGGCTACAAGTACTAATTTATTCCTTAAAACAATTCCTCTAATATGTAGTTTGGAAACTATTTTTCTTTTTAGGAAGAATAAAATATGTAAACCAATAACCATAGTTCCTTTCCTAATTTTTTTATTTGCTCAATTTTCTGTACTCAGGACAATGGTTTTACGTAAACCAGTATGAAATAAGTTTTTAAATTTATAAGGGTTAGTATCAGACACAAATCCACCTGATTTTTCTTTTTGATGCAGGGGCTCAGAACTAAATCCAGCAAGGTTTTGGGGGTCCAGGCTGACCCTTCCTCTTTCAGAAGGATGAGGCAGCAGCATTAACTTCTCTGACTGGTTTTATTCTGCTTTCTGAAGACTGCTACACTCTGGCATAATGAAAATCTAAACTTCATGTAAGTGAACTCTTAAACTGTCCCTGGTTTAGAAACCTGTAAATCGTGTTTCTATGTCAAGTTATTCAGCTGACAGTAAACTTCCTCTATGTATTCTAGAGACAAATAAAAGCTTCCATTGATTATGTAAGGACATGTGGATCTTTCCTTCTAATCTAAACGTTTATCTGCATTGCCTAGTTAGGTAGCTTCCCAAAGTTAAGTATGAGGATGTGGTGGTGTATTTTTCTGGTAACCAGCCCTCTTATGGGCACTTGGCCCAAGTTAGTATTTTGGTAATGGTTTCCCTGGGTGGTAGATGTCTCTTATTATACTGTTACCTCTGCTGTATCGTGTTCCCTCCCCTCCCTAAAAGACCTTCAAATACCTAGACTAGTCCCCTTTGTGTTTCTTGTAAGACTCCTCCTCGGCTATCAGGGAATTTGAGAACCTCTTCAGGTTCTATAGAAAACTAAATCCCCTACCCTTCTACCCTTGAGAGATTGTATTTCATTTTCCTAATTTGGGTTTTTTGGGTCTCTCCCCTTGTACCCCCAGTTGATCCAAGTTTGTATCCCCTGCTTTTCCCCACCCCACCTTAAAAAGTAAGGTCTGAGCCCAGAAAGGACACTTTCGTGGTGACTGCCTGGGTGGAATAAAAATCTCTTAACTACGCAGAAGTCAGTCTTTCTTTTTCTGCCAACACCACACTTTCCACCAAACTTGGACTCACACACTAAGAGTTATAAGTAAGTTCAGAGAATGGGCTAGCATAAAATGCCTTCAAACTGCAACATGAGGACAAAACATTTCGGTATTTTTATTTAATATGGAAGGCCAGCAGAAATTTCCTACAGTGCAACTTCACTGAAAAGAGGTGGCGAGTCCTGCACGTAGGGAGGTTTAATCCCAGTATTCGGGTACGGGCTGGTGGAAAGGAGATGAGGCAAAGGATCTTTTCACTGACACCCAGTGACAAAACCAGTGACATAAACTGTAACACAGAATGTTCCTCTTGAACCTCAGGAAACGTGAGAGCAACTGATCATTGGCACAAATTGCTCAGGGAGGTTGTGGACTCTCCATCTCTACGCATATCCAGAAACTGTCTGGATACAGTCCTGGACAGTCTGCTGTAGCCCTGTTGGAGATAGAGTGCCAGACCAGATGATCTTGAGAGAAGTCCCTTCCAACACAAACATTCTGTGGTTCTGAGCATATTAAAATATCAATTAGCTCTTCTAAATTCCTGCTAAGCTGGCTATCTAGGCCTGCAGACACCTAAAGCTCCTTCCTGTTCACATTTGTACATCTTCGGTCTCAACAGTCCTACTTAAAGCCTTAACACTGGCATGATTTCAAATCCAAATTTTCTCTGAATTGAAATGGGCTAGAGCCAAAGGAAGTGAGACATCTTATATATACTATGTAGTTCAGCAGTTATAGAATTATAGAACCATTTCAGTTAGAAAACAACTCTGAGATCATAGAGTGCAAGTGTTCACCTGTCACTGCCAAGTCTACCGCTAAAACATAAACCATGTGCCTAGGTGTAAATATGCCCAAGGATGGTGACTCAAGCTCTCCCCAGACAGCCTGTTCCAAGGCTTGACAATCCTTTTGGTGAAGAAATTTATCCTACTATCCTCCCTCTCCATGACTTCCTTTCAGGTAGTTTTAGACAGTGACAATATTCTCCAGGTTAAACAACCCCAGTTCCCTCAGCTGCTCCTCATAAGACTTGTGGTCTTAGAACCTTCATCATCTTCAGCATCTGGACATGCTCGAGCATCTCAATGTCCCGGTAATGAGGGGCCCAGAACTGAGCACAGCACTCAAGGTGTAGCCTCACCAGTACCAAGTACAGGTGCACAATCCCTGCCCTGGTGCTGCTGGCCACACTGTTGCTGATAAAGGCCAGGATACCATTGTCCTTCTTGGACACCTGTTCAGCTGGGTGCCAATCAATCCCCCAGGTCTTTTTCTCCTGGCCCTCTGTCATTGTCAAGATGGCCACTGCACTCAGAGCACTTCTTCAAAAATTTCAGAAGGCTTCAAGTATCACGACTTTGTTATGCAAAAAGTCTTTCATACCTTTTTTATCTATCTTTCCAATGTACAGCTCCACACAGCTCTGGCTCTTTCTCTCCTTCTTCTCTCTTCATTCTGCAGTCCCAGCTCGCTGCTTCCTGTCCCTTGCACGGCCACCTGTCCCTGTCTGTCCCTCATACAGTGGCTCACCTGATCTGTCCCTTGACCGACCTCCTGTCCCTTTGTCCTTGCAGCACAGCCAGCAAACCTCAACTTCTTCACAACATAGCCAGCCTGACTCCAACTAACCCCACCTAACTCACTCACTCACTCTTTATCACACTCTTAGCCTCGAGGGCAAGGCTGTTTCCACTCTTTGGTGATTAACACAGGTGCAATATATCGGGGTAAGATTTCCTTTAGCTCTATCTCAGTCTTCCCACAGCCCTCTTTCCAGCTACTCTGCCCCCAGCCCATAACATTACAGGGGGTTGTTGTGACCCAGCACCTGGCCTTGTTGAGCTCCCCCCAGCTGGTCTCAGCCCATCAATCCAGCCTGTCCAGATCCTCCTTCAGAGCTTTCCTGCCCTCCAGCAGATCAACACTCCCACCCAACTTGATGTCACCTGCAAACTAACAGAGGGTACATTTGATCCCTTTGTCCAAAAGATTGCTAAAGTATTAAATAGAACTCACATTAAGCCATGAAACAGAATATGTAACTCAAAGGCCACAGTACTACTCTCATATCTACTATTTTTTAATGATGTTTAAGCTCTACCTTAAGTCGTTAGCTTCCCTAAAATTGTACTTGGAGGCACTGTCCACACTTCTATGTTCAAATCCATGTACATGGATAAAACCCACTGTGAATCTACCATCAGAAAAGTACATCATTCAGTATCTTTGCTGGATTTAGATGCTGATTTTTTTTTTTTTAACATTTAATTTTAGAATTTCTGACTCCATGGTAGCTTCATATTAGTTCAATTTTGTGTGTTTGAGGTTGAAGTCATAAAGCTACTCCCCACACTCCAAAGATGACATTGACACAATATGCCCATATCCACCAGTTCATGCATCAACATTCATCAAAGTCCTGAAACAGAAAACCATGTTGTTGATATAATAATTATTTTAATTAAAGCAAAAGTGGGACAGGGAGAAAATAATTTACCAACCCCCCGATACCCCCCAAAAAACCAAACCAAAACAAACACAAAAACACCAATATGCTTTGCTGCTCAATATTTTCCTATGCCTCTCTGACCATCTTCCTTCCTTTAATATTGCAGCTGATGTCTGTCAAACAAATTAATAGATATGACGAAGTATGTGAAGGGTAAGTCATTCAGTTTCAGATAATAAGCTTAGGTACCACACACCTAGCTTTTTTTTTTTTTTTTTTTTTTTTTTTTTTTTTTTTTTTTTTTTTTTTTTTTTTTTTTTTTTTTTTTTATCTTTTAGGTATATTCCTTTATATTTTTTAGTTTGGATAATTCAGGAACAATCTGTCTTTAATAACAATATTCCCCGTAGTATATATTCCTTATATACTTAAGTAATGTTAAAGGTATAGCAAAAACTGACAAAAGCAAGGCAATTTAAAGTTATGATGGATACTGCCTTTCACTTAGCCTATTGTGCACTGTTACAGGTATTGCAGAACAAATCATTCAGTGACCTGAGAGCCTCTCTGTAATGACTAACTATAATGGAACAAGTCAAGCCTGGAGTATTATCCTTCACACTGATTTTTCCCTTGCTTTTGTCAGTGTCTGTGATAATTTGGCTTTTAGCCTGTTAATTTCCTCCATTTGTGAAATGCTCCCTATGGAAGTAGTTGCCTGCCATAGGGATATGCAATATGAGAATTCTTAAAATATGTATTGTTTAATTATATATCAAGGTACCAGTAGAGCAGCAATTATTATGTTATATTTCTATGACTGTTACACTCTACACAATTTTCTACTATGACTTTCTCTCGTAGATAAACACATTTTTGAGAAATCAGAAATGAGATTTTCCATATGTTTGAAGTTACCCAGTTAGTAATCCTGCAGTATCACTTGTCATAATCAATAATGTTAACCAGAATGTAAGTTAATTTTGCAAAATAAACGTCCAGTTACATTGATGAGATTGGCTGTTGACACTGATTGTCAGACAGAAGTGAGTCTTTGTGACAGAATAGAGATGTAATTGTTATTGAAAAATGTGAGCAATAAAAAGCTACTGTTCTTCTTTAAAATCTAATAAATAGAAAGAAATCTATGTCTAAAATTGTTCTATCTTGTTTAGGTACCAAGGGGCTTTGAACGGAAACAAAATAAAAAATGTGTTTTGCTTACTTAGAAGAGGAAAAAAAAAGGACAAAAAACCCCCACGATTTTTTCTCCTCTAATATATACACTTTTTGCTCCATCCATCTGCTATGACACCAGTTGCACTTGGTGCATATTGTGTACGGAGTGTACGTGAATATTAAGAAGGAACAGGTAAGGGAATGTCTGAAGCGTTGTCAGTTAGTTATGGTAGGAGACAATCAGTTAACAGATTTGCAGAGACAGGCAGATCTTCTCAGGAGAATCAAGGAGTTTAAGAGGAGCTGGGATGACACATGGTTGCTGTTAGTCTCAGCAGGAGTGACAGCAGAGGGGGAGGAGGGCTGGCTGTGAGTACAGCAGGTAGAGCTTGGGGCAGCATGCCTGTTGTTTTCCTGTGCAAGATGTTGATAGCCAGACTAAGAGAAAAAAAAAACAAAACAAAACAAAACAAAAAAACACCATTGCATAAAGTAGTTTTGTTGTTTAATTACATTCAAATGGCTGTGTAGTACCATTAGTGTGTAAAATAAAAATAACTAGGGGAAATACTGAGAGCTATTTGCTTGCAGTGATCTAAAAGAAAAGATCCTTTCCCATGCCTCATAATTAACAGCTTTTTTTGTAAGGTCTGTTAATTATAAGTAAGACCCTTGCACCTTTCCTTTCCCTGGCTACATGCCCTGAGACCAGACCTACTTAATTTGTATGAGTTAATTGAAATTATTTGTTTATTGGGTCCCTTTATAGCCTGCTCTACCTAATTCTTCTGTTTCTTTTTTTTGATCTATGTAAAATAGAAGCACTGTCATGATGTGTGGACACTTGCCTGTAGTGCTTGGTTTGCAAAAAATAGGCCAGAAGTTATCTCATCTGCATGATCATCCAGTCCTTCTTCACCCCTTGAAGAGAAAAAACAAAACAAGATAACCTGAACTCTTAGACAGTATTGGTAGGACAATGTAGTTCTTTTTCATTACCATTGCTTAGCAACTTCAATAAAGTTTGAAAGCTTTTAACAACTGTCTTTCACTGTTGGAAACAGTACAACTCTCCAGAACAAGATTTTAAAATCCAGTTTCTCTCATTTAAATGTCCCTGCCCCAGGGATTGTTGTTCCAGTTGTGATAACTTCTTTAATATGTGAATGGAGTCTTGCAGCTTCATTCCCTGCAGTGCAGATTCCTATTCAGATTCTGTTGCTGGTTGAATTAACTCAGATATACTTCCATCTTTTTTATAAGGCTCCTATGTTAGAACAGCCTAAAACTATTACTAGTGGAGAGGAACAGAAACTCTTGAAAGTATTTCAACATTTAAATGCCCTGAATTGTATTGCCAGGAACAATTGCTCAGTTCAAATAGTTTAAACTAAATTAAGATCAAAGCAGTTTAGTGATTTATTAATGACACATAATTATCCAGAAATCAGGGAGCTATATAGTCAGAATCGATATCAGTAATACAACAGTTAAACCACAATGCTAGACACTTTAAAATTGCTAATAAGTTTCCTACAAGTTTCTAAACACCCTTCAGTAACCAAACCTGCCAAAATTTTTGTGTCACAGTTCCCCTGCACTGCAAGCAGAGGTCAGTGCCACCCCTCTCTGGCAGTACAGGTTTTCCAATTGCTCACCTCCTGTGAGAGGTGTGAGCCCTCCAGCTCTGTGTCACAAAGCCCCCAACAAGGCCCCCTGTACCTAGAAGTGAGGTGGCATTGAGTGCTGGTCACATGTGACATCTCACTGTGTGTACAAGCTCTTCCCCAGCACCCCTTTGTGAGGTTGGGCTGCCCTGCCTGGGCTGCAGCTGGGTCCTTAATGCGACCATTTTTGAGTGCAAACACCCTCCTGACCATTTTGACTATGTTCAATCTCCATAAACTCCATGTGCACTCACATATTTGTTTCTAAATTATCCTGGCTATCTGCCAAGGGAGTGTTCAGGCACCCTCACAAAATGCCTGCTGAGATGTTCCCCTCTCTCTTGCTATTAGCATTTGAGAAAGTGAACAGCAACTGGATTTCACCTGTTTTAGGGATCTCAGTTACTTTTGCTACTGTGAATGTTGACCAGTGTACCTAATCATAGACTAAGGCTGTCACTCTCAGTAAGGTCAGCTGGAAAGGTGCCTACTTATTTCAGGATCAAAATTGATTCACAAAAAGTAAACTAACATTACGACTCTAGAAAGTCTGATTTGCACAGTTGATGGTCCTATAATTCTAACATCACCATTTTATAAGAAAGCCAATTTGAAATTGTTATACAGTATTTTCTTTGTAGCTGAAGCACTAAGATTTTAATCTTGTCTGTGACCCTTATTCAAAGCTTCTAACTGTTGAATTTATTGGCAAAGTCTGATGAAAATGGAGAATCTCCTCTGTAGAAAACATGCTGTCTTTGTTGCTATCACTGGCAGTCAAAGCAGTGCAAAGATAGTGAGTACTATGAAGTAATGAGCAACTTTTCTCTCATATCTGTTCATATCAATATGAACATTATTGATGTTATGAATGTGAATATGAATATTTTTTTCTTAGGAATATTTTTAAAAGTTTGCTCTTTATCCACAGAACACCATAAAAACTTTCTTATATAAACAATAACAGTAAAGTAGATTAAAGTATCACTTTACAATATCTTCACAATTTCTGGATCCAAACCTTGGTTTTCAAATCTCTAATTTAGCAGGTGAACACCCAATTCCTATGCAGGACACATCAAAAGATCTTTGAACCTAGAAAGAGTCATTAATAACATTTAGAACAGCCTAAGGCCCTTCTTGGTGTGTCAATATCTGATTTGGTATGCATTCTCAAAAAAAAAAAAAGACTAATGCCTTAAATTCAATTCTCTCAATACATTTCTTTATTGTTATACAACTGGAAATGTGTGGCAATACAACATAATGAAGAAATGAAAGGTAAGAAGACATTTGTTTATATCTTATGTTTAGGAGAGTAGCATTTTTAGCTGCATGATTGATTGAAATTTAACCTATTCATTTCAGCCAAAGACTTCCTTCATTATATAAAAATTAGAATAGTTTCAGGCATAAGTGTCAGTGTTTGTTACTATCAATATCGTATACACTAGCTCTTTAAAGGTATTCAGCTAAAGAATTTTTATGATTTGTTCAGCGGGGAAAAAATGGGTGCTTAATAGTTGTTGTCACTGTCATTGCTAGAAATGATTGCTCTTAAAAATATTGAAAAGCTAACTGCAAGTATTGCTATGCAAAAAGAATACAATGTGAAGATTAGCATCAAGATTGTATAAGACTAACAGTGTTTTGCCAGTAAAGTTGTCTGTTTATAATATATCAGAGATAATATTAATTCCTTTGGAATTCAGCTATCCCTCTCAAACCCCAATAATATTAAATAAGTGACCTGGCCAATATTTTCTCTTCCCAGTATAAGTTGTTTCAGCACCACTACTATGTGTCTGTCTGTACCTCATCTTTAACAATCTTCCTTTCTCTCACCCCAAATCAGTTTCCAATACAAATGGATTCCTATATAAAATTATATCCCTGTACAGACACTGCTGCTAGTTCATATTCTCAAAAACATTTTGTCATTTGTCATATTATCATAAACGGACAACTTCAGCCATCTGAATATATCCTATCATACCCTTTCTAGTGCTTTAAAGAAAAATAAGTATGATGTAATGTAAATATACTTCTAGTCTTTGAAACAGCAGAAACTCTGATCCTTCAAAATTAATATTTTAATTAATTAAAAAAAATAAAGTGGGAAAAAAGGCGGAGTCATAATCCACAGAAAGATCTGTAGACACTCTCATAATTGTGATACTGACCTGACACTGTTCTCAAAAGATTGTTAAGAATTTCTTCAGTTCAGAAGAAAAAAAAAATGAAGAAAGACTTAATATGAATGTAGTACCCTCTATTAAAACAAAAATAAAAATGGTATGGATGTCATATATATATAATTTTTATAATAACTGTTTCAGAAGCTCCTGTTTTTGAACTGTCTGAAAAGAACCTATTGATTAATGTTTTCATAACTAATTAAATGGGTTAGGATAAAGCACTGAAGTGACAGAGACATCTTAAAATGGTAAAGTCTACTAGTTGATCCTCCTCCTGGTACAATATCATTTCAAAGTCTCTTATTAGGTCTCGTTTTAAATGATTTAAGCAATAAAAGCTTCCTTATTACACATTTGACACAGCTTTTTAACTGGGAAACTCTTGCATGGTTTTCAGAATACGGAACTATGTTCTTTTTCTTTAATACTCTTTACACTACTCTAAAAATGCCCTTTTCTTTTACTGTTCAAAGCAGTAATTTGTATACTGTTATTCCACCTTTAATGAACAACTTGATTTGACTGTTTTTTTTCTGATTCTCCTGGTTATTCTCAATATTTACAGCTCCATGACTCTTGGTTCTCTCACTTT
Source organism: Brachypodius melanocephalos (assembly GCA_013398615.1). Lineage (NCBI taxonomy): Eukaryota > Metazoa > Chordata > Aves > Passeriformes > Pycnonotidae > Brachypodius > Brachypodius melanocephalos. Next base: position 27,085,372 of record VZSR01003803.1, read on the forward strand.
TTGTTTCCAGTATCTCTGCTAACATATGGAAGATATAAATACCAGTGATAACCTTTTCCTTCCTCACAATATTATACTACATTTTCTATAAAATGTAGTATAATACATCCCTCCCTTTCATCATTATTATCAGTTTTAGGCCTTCCTAGCTCCCTTTTTTTTGTGTGGTTTGAACCATAATACCTGAAAGTCAAAATGTTCTTCTGTAGTGTATACTCATAAGTTCTTCCTAGGACTTTCTTACTACTTTTCTGTTCATGTGGAAAAGAGAAAAGGAGCTGTTCGGCCTAACTTCTGGCATGTGAATAAACCAAGAATTAAAATAATCTGAGCATTTTATGGTTGTTTTTTAATCACAGATTTCTAGTTGTCTACAAACTTTTGTAGGCCTTTGAAAAGTATAGGTGAATCTATATATATATGCATAGATATGTGTGTGTGATCACACATATTCATGAGCTCAATTAGATTCAGAAAGTAGTGGGAAATTGGATGAGCCTACATGGTAAGTCTTCTGCCTTTTAGATACTTACAGAAATCCTATTTTTATTAAGCAACTAAATCTAAATAAAATAAAACAAAGAACAGCAACAAAGAAAAGCCCAAACCCATGAACCGAATTTAAAAACAAAGAATAAAACTCATAAGAGGATACACTAAAAACATTACAGAGATGGAAAGATCTCTTTTTTACTGTCTAGCTCATTAATTCATTTGTTCCCCTTGGAGGATAGAACTACAAACCTCTTTTTTTACCTACTCTGTTACATAGACTAGACTGAAGTTTAATTTCCCTTTTAAATAAGGTCTTTTGATTCAAATCAATATGTTGATAAAAGTAGAATATGGATGCTATATTTCTCTCCCTAGTCTATATAGGTACTTAACCACCAGGTTATCAAACCCCTCATTTTTTCACTCATTTATATCTAAAATGTGTGTGTCAGGCAAAAATAATTTGACAAGTCCAAATTAAAGAGTCTTTGAGGACAGAGCTGCAGAACAATCTAAGTATATTTTTTTTGAATTTCACCTGAAGGAATTGGACATCTTATCCTTCACATTTTAGTATTTTTTAATACTTTAAGATTATCACTTTCTTTGTTTTCTGGATTTTTTTTTCTTTTTCCACTTGAATTGTTGCTAAGAATTATCCAATCATTCTGATTTTTTTGCATCTCAATTACAAACTAAGTGGGCTTTGTTGTCCAGTAACTTTTGCAGCTGCTTTAGCAGACAAAACCTCGGGGATGGGTAAGCAGACCAATCAAGCACAGAAAAGAGATCATCATGACAGATATTAAGATTTTGTTGCCTTTGAAAATAATAAGACAACTACATCATTAGAGTGGCTGGAAAGAGGCCCAATGGAGAGGAGCTGGAGTTGTTGGTTGACAGTCAGCTGAGCATGATCCAGTGTGTGCCCAGGTGTCCAAGAAGTCCAATGGCATCCTGGCCTGTATCAGCAATGGTGCGGACAGCAGAAGCAGGGCAGGGATTGTCCCCTGTCCTCGGCAGTGGTGAGGCTGCACCTCAAGCTGTGTGCTCATTTCTTGGGCCCTCACTACAAGGAGGACATTGAGGTGGTGGAGTCAGTCCAGAGAAGGGTAACAAAGATTGTTAAGGGTAAAGAGAGTAAGTCTTACGAGGAGCAGCTGAGGGAGCTGTGGTGGTTGAGCCTGGAGAAAAGGAGGCTCTGGAAAGACCTTACCGCTCTCTACAACCACTGGAAAGGAGGGTGTAGCCAGATGGGAGTTGGCCTCTACTTCCAGGTGAAAAATACACAGGACAAGAGAAGATAGTCTCAAGCTGCACCAGGAGTGGTTCACATTGGAAATCAAGATGAATTTCTTCACGGAGAGAAGGGATGAACACTGGAAAAAAATGCCCAGGAAGGTAATAGAGTCACCATGCTTGGAAGTGTTTAAGAAATGACTGGACATGGTCGTCACAATCCACTCGATAAGAGGTGTGGTGCTCATTGTAAATTATTGTACAGTTGTCAGGCTGAACAGAGACAACAGTCCATGTGCCAGGGAACACTTATGGGGTTTTTTTAATATAAAATTTGCAACAATGCACCTTCCTAGTGAACAAGTGAGAGTCTGTGCTTGCAGGGTAAGAGTTGTCAAATAGTCTCTGATTTGCATATCTTTTTCCAAATGAACCCCGTGTAGTCTCATGCAAAATAAGAAAATTTTAATATGAGTGGTGAAAATAATCTCAACTACTCTTGCAACATAGTGATGTTTCTCTGATCTGTGTATAGCCAGAATGTCAAGGAACAAATATTTCCTCTGGAAAATGGTCCTGGGATGAAACTCTGCATTACAGACCATCAAGACTACATCAAACAATTACCCAGTATGAGCCAATCCAGAGCCAAGTAAGCTCTTATTCTGAAATTAGCATGAGTAAGTCACATTTACTGTCCAGATTTACTATGGGTGTCAGAGCTATGGCAGATACCCGACAGCCATTTCTCAAAGATGCCTGGTTTATCTCCTGGATAAAGCACATATGGATGCAGGATGTAAGCACATAACCACTGAGCTCAGAGAAGGGCTATCTTACAACTAAGAGAGCTTCTCCAACTTAAATAAGTATCAGAAACATATTTCTGGAAAATTTCTTCAGATGACTTTCCAGATTCCATAGAAAATGCACTGTAGGTGTTCAGATACTCTGTCAAGTGACTGTCTCAATGTTTTTTAGCCATTAACTAAAAAGTGCCAGGCATACAAAAGTGAGCAAGGGCTGTATATAGAAAATTGCTAAAATTTTAAAAACAAGAGGACTGTTACAGCTACTTAATCTTATTTATTTTATGCAATACAGACCACAGAAACACACTTAGCAACTATGTTGCTAACTTTTTTTTTTTTTTTTTTTTTTAAGTAGCTTAATTTTGTAACTAAACTCAATAGATAAGTCATTGTTTTCCTAGGGAAGTTGTCCTGTTTAGATCTCTCTGAAATGACCTTTACTCCTAGTCTAATTTAGCTGACTTGGCCCTCATTGCATCTCATTTTGCCCAATGCCACAAAGTTTCTCAGCTAGACATTTGTAGACTGTGATGAAGTCATGTCCTTGAAGAAATTCAATACATGAAGCTTTTACAGCTTCTTCACATGAGCCATTTTCTTCATCCTTCATCATTCCAGTTATTATTTTCAAAAGCTTCTAAAATTGTAACATCTTTCCTAAAGTACAAGCACCAGAACTTGTCACAGTAGTCAAGTAATACTATCATTAATCTCATCTTGCAGTGCAGAAATACTACTTTTCTTCTTGCTTAGCTGGTGATGAAGCTTAAGTTCTGAATCGTAACTAGGTAAATGAATTCTGTTGATTATTTTCAGTACAGTACTGATGTGAGATTTCCCACGTGGTCTTGAAATGCAGACACCTATGAGGATGAAGGAAGGAGGTACAAAGTGATAGGCAAAATTGGAAGTAAGGATTGGAGTGAAAACCCTAGGAGGATCATGTCAGCTGTAGTGAGTAACAGCAGGGAAGGCAGGGTTATGGGTGGCAAAGGCCACGGAAGTGTAAAGGTTGTATGTCAAAATGCCACCTGTAGCTGTCGTATCCTGTACTATATATTCTTCTTTCATTCTGCTTCTTGGAAACAGTAGAGGAAGAACTAAACCTCACTTTCCAGTGTACATGTAAAGGAGACAGCCAACCTCTGTGTTTTTCATAGTCTAGGGAGAGTGCAGCTCGGACAAGTACCTAGTTGCTAGATCAGCTCAAATCACACTAGTGTGATCTGATATTTATTCTGACACAATCTTTCACCCCTTCATCTTAAATAGCAAAGTGTTAAAATGTACTTCATTTTACTAAATATGCCTCACCTTCATGTGTTTACCTGGCTTACTTCTTTATTTATTTATTGCCACTTTTTCTATTCTGGTATTTTCAATAATTTTACTCACTCTTCATTCATATTTTATTTGACACTACCAATACAGACAGTGAATAACCTTGGGCTAAGATCTATTCATGAAATCACAAAAAAATTTCATCTACAGTGTCTAATAATTTTTCATCTAGTTTCTTATTGCAACTTAGTAGTAAAGACAATTATATGTACATGAAATATGGATACTTTTCTTTTATAATAGATCTTTTTTCAAACATTGGAGTAATGTGATGCAAAGTCAAATACCCTACAGAAACCTAAATATTTTATTCATCATATTGGCCATTTATCAACTGACCTTGTAACCTCATAAAAAACAGTAAAGAGTTTGTATAAGAAGGCTTATTTTCCATTACATTGCATTGGCTGACATGAATTTTGAATGCTATCAAATTCTTAATTATTTACTGATTACATCCATGCTAGCTTTTTTATAACTGTCTGAGATTGATATTAACCTAGTTGTCCCTTAATATCCTCTCCTATAACCTTTTAAAACACTAGTACAGCAGTTCAGCTGTTATGAAACCCTCTGTGAGGTTTTCATTGTTCCCATTTGAAAACATCTATTTTAAACAGCTCACAGACATTTGTGGATCATTCCTTGGGTGTTCTTAGATTCAAGTGTTCTAGTTCTGCATTTAAATAAATGCTTAACTTCATTAAAATTTTTAGTACTCTTTGTGATAAATGTAATTATCAATATCAAATCTGATGTTTATTCTTCTGTCTTGTTCCACGGTTGTTTTTTTTTTTTTTTCATTGTTATTATTTTCTTGCTGATGCCCAACAGAAACATGTATTTAATAGTTCTGCTTTTTTTTGCATCATGGTACATGATTTTGCCATCTCTGTTTAATATCAGTATAAGTAAATGTCACTGATTGTTGTGGCTCTGATGTACATACATCAGAACAGAAGTACACATATATATAGACGTATCGCACACATATTTATTTTAGCTATCCTTATCAGCTGTCTGAATTCCTTAGCTATCATTGTTAGCACATTACTTCCTGTTTTTTTTTATATACCTTTGATCTTTCAAAATATGGCAAAAAAAGATGCAGAAAACTTTCTTTATAACTCAGATATTTTTAGTAAAGTAAATATTTGTAGAAGAAAAAATATGTTTGGGACACCCGACAAAACATCTTAAACACATTTCAATCATACACATATATGTGTGGGTGTAGTCAGTGTAACTGCGCATTTATGAATATAAAAAGAAAGAGATTTTATCTCATTTTTCTTCATCCATAACTTCTCTTCCAGTTTTAGATACTGAATTTTAAAAAGACACCAGGTTTATACACCACTTCTTAATATGTATTCATTTTGTATAGGTACAGGAGCTAGATATTCATTTAGCCATGCTTCCTAAAAGTCCAAACACAATAGAAAATATTTTTCTGATCCAATAAACCAGAGGAAATAAATTATATCTAAATTTAAAAAAAATAAGTTTTTACAGTAGATGAAGCCTATTTGTGTAAAGAAAAACATGTACAAATATTGAAGAGGGAGTAATATACAGCAAAATTGATGAGATTCATTAGGGGTAGGCTATGATTTCTTTGAAAATTTTTTGATGTTCCACCATAAATTTGCCTTTATTAAATATCAACCGTCTCACTTAATAAGAAAAGAATTAAGGAACAAGTAAGAAAAAAGGAAGGAACAAGTTAAAAAAACTCAGTAACATAAAAATACAGGTCCCTGAACTCAATACTCCTTGCAGGTGAATTGTCTCAGTCTACCTGAATTGCCTAAATCACTGACAAATAGTTTTAGAAATGAAACGAGAGCTCAGCCTTTGCAGAGCTGATGATAAATCAGACTTGTAAATGTGCAATTTGGCTACTGCTTGTGTTAGTCTTTACTAATTTTTCATACTGAATGTGAGACAGTCTTTCACATGGGTGAGAAGGAAAATGGAAAGGGTGAAAAAAATTATCAATTTTTGCATTGTGTGTATAGTTCCCTGCTCAAAAACTGCATTGATGCATTCACTGAATACATAACTTTCTCTTATACTTTTAACATGACACAAAATGAACAAGTTTGCATAAAAATCTTACCTAATTTTCTTCTACTTCAGCATTGGGATTCGAATTTTTATTTCCACTATTATTTTCTACAGTCCCTGTGGTGCTTACAGTTCATCCTATCTCAAAATAGTAAAGCAAAACAACAGAGGGGAAAATTATACAACACTTTTAAAATATCCATTTTTAATTTTAAAAATAAGTCTAGTATATTAGAAACTGTAAATAAATGTTTTCACAACCATTCAAGTAGCACATTTGTAGCACAAAAATAGCCTTCTACAACACAGTGCATCAGCAACAGTTCACTCCAAATGCTGTAGATAATTAATCTCATTTTCCCTCTGCTTTGTTTTGTGTTCTATTAGTTTTCTTATTCAGACTTTCAAGTCACAAATCTAATTTAAAACCTCACAACTGGTCTAATGTGGTAATGTGTTCCAAGTGCGTGCAGTGTCTAGCAGTGAGTGATAGGGACAGAATACTGATTTGCCTCTCAGTGTTCACGGTGCTCAATAAATAAATAATATATTACCTGTGCTCACCATTACTCGACTACAGAAGGTGTCAAAAGCAACAGAAAAGTTGGATGCAAGTTTAAAGCATGTAACAGAAAATGCACTGAGGCAGGGATGGGTAGGGGAGACAGAAGAAAAGAGTGAAGAAGAGAGAGAGGATACTCTGCCACAGAATGGCAATTATTCTGTTAAAATGGTTAACTATAGCTGCACAGAGAATGTATGTTAGACTACATACTGATTAATGATTAAATATTAATTATTTATTTATTGTAAGAGCTTTGCCTTCTGTGTGTTCTCTTATTTCTCTACAGAGAAATGTAGAATTCTTTTATATTGTTCTAACTTCTGTTTGCTTAATTATTCTCTTTCAGAAATACTCTTTTTTTTTTTTTTTTTTTCCCAACACATTGATTTTCCTCTGTTGTTGACTTTGCTTCCTTACTCTGTGTAGAGGTTGTTTCATTTTTTGAGCTTTAGTTTTCATACACCTGAAAACTAAACTCTACACCGGTTAAGTAATCATAGAGTTACTGAGTTTCACTCTGATCTTCTGTGCCATCATCTGAACTTATGGACAGTTCACTGTGATCAGTGAAGATATACTGGTACAAAACTAGCACTCGGGAGACTAAATTCAGAGTGTTGATATTATAAAGAAGTGTGCAAGGGAGCATATACGTACAACAGAAAAAGAGATGATGTGCTGGCGTGTATGGTAAAATCGAAGTCTGAGAATAAAGTAAAGGATAGAAAGATTACGTGAAAGAAAAAAAAAAGGGGAAATGTAATTCCCATGGAACTGGCAATGTCTTGGATTATTAAAATATTATTTTGTATAAAATGTCATTACAATCTTGTTTAAATTTAATGCAATTTACCAGACCATAAAGAACTCCTTAGAATAAATGGCGGGTTTCCAGGCACAGCTACTGTGCTGCTGATTACAATACATCCTGACATTTATGACAGTTTTATAATTCTTGTATTCTGTACCTAGCTGTGCTCTGAAGTGTCTCTACTTTGCTGAAGGCTTTCTCCTGGGAAATGGCTCTAAAGTTTTGTAGACTGAAAGGACAATAAAATAGTGTGACAGAAAAACCCTATTATTATAGAATACAAATCTGTTTCCATTTTGTTTATAACTATTAAAAATGAAGATTCATTTTATAATGAATACCTGTGTAATTTGTCATCACAAAAAATGGCATCGACTTGAGATATTTAGTTATATAAGATATTCTTATATGACTAAACTTACCAATATGAGTAGGGATTTGTCAGATCAATGCCTAGATTCTCCTATTGCAGCAGCAACCCCACTGATGGGTTTACAAAGACTAAGATTCACAGGAAGACTAGGAAAAATGTCAGACCTAGATAGAAGCAAAAGAAGAGTGAGAAGGAGGATGAGGGCAGGAAAGAAATCCTACTACATAGCCTTTGACCTTTATGTGGGGCAGTACTCAAAACAGCATTTAATCATATCTTCAAAAGTTTCATTCAAGTTTTATAACAAAAAAGAGTTCAGAGGATGATTTCGAGAAAGAGCAATTTGAAGCATTTCTATAACTACTTGGGTCATACTGGCTTAATGTTTTCAATGAAAACATTGTAAGAGCTTTTACAGGAAGATGTTATCAAAATTGGCATAATAACAATAAATTTATTTTTTCTATGGAAGACTGTTCCTATACATTTCAACTAAAATGTTATAACATTTCCACTGAAAATCATGCACCTGCTGTGCAAAAAATATTTTGCATATTTGCTTGAGTTCATCTACTTTGACTTAGAGCTGCAAAAAGACAGTTTAAGTCCTGACTTAACCATAAAACTTCAATTAGACATACTGTCTATTGAGCAAGAGGGAGACAGACTGAAAAAGATTCAACCAGACTTAAAGATGGTATAGAGTATTCTGATTTCCAGGCAGCATGTTTATGCTTGCCAGTATTTAGGGTGTAGATCCAAAACTCCATTCATTCCTGATAATACTGTACCCCTGTCAGCTTCCCCCTTTGATATGAAGGAGGAATGCCTAAACACCAACAAGAAATCTACTCCTTCTTCTTCTCTGCTATCAGCATTTAGTGCAGAGGGTTATTGCAGTTACTCCCATTGGCCCTAAACTGCCATGCTAAACAAACTGTAGACTGTCCTCAAAAGGGTGTATTTCTAGAGTGCTGCTCCATTTCAAAGTGCTGGCTGTGAGACATAATGTAAAAATCTGTAATGCTGCAGAAAAGCAGGTTTAAATTGTAATCGCACAAGAACCCCTGTATTAAATGAGATCAGCCTAGTCTGTACACAGATGGAAGGAAGACCTCTGTCTTCCTCTGATGGAAGGAAGACCTCTGTCTTCCTCTGAAGCACTTAAGGAGATACTATTAGTGAGTAATACAGGAGATGACATTTTTTCACAGTATTAGTACTACTCAGACATCATGTTGGATGGAACCCTATTGCTAGAGATCTCATCTTTCAGATGAGAGTCATTACAAATTGTATGGTACTTCTCATTATGGTCTCTTGGCCAAACTTGAAGTAGGTAACTACATTCTGCTTGCCTTAATTAACCTGAAGTCTGTGAAAATGTATGTTTTTCCTTCTCATCCTAACAGCTCTGTAATTATATTTTCCCCTATCCTCAATGAACACACACTATTGTCTCAAATAAAAACAAACAAACAAACAAACAAACAAACAATCAAACCCCAAAACACAAACAAACAAAAAAAACCCCAAACCCCCTAGTATATACAATTATGAATAACATACAAAAAAGTCAATAACTCAAAGGTATGGTCTTAATTAAATTGAAAAATTTATAAATCACAACAGAACTTTCCATCAAAATTGTTTGATGGCTATCCAGGAAAGAAAGACCATTATTTACAAGTGCAGTATGAAATGAATATTCTAGAAAATCTGAAAACAGAGCTGTAGAATTTAATATATTTCAGTATAAAGTAATGAAGTAAAGGCAATGGAAAATGTCAGTCAGCTTCAGAGAGAAATACATACTTAAATCTCATCCTAACATACTACATGAGTGTAGAAAAAGACATGTCTGCTTAGAGGCCACTGGGAGTTGGTTTGAAGAAGATGAGATCAACAATTCAGATATTGCTGTTCAACTAAAATTAATTCCAAACTGGAAATTTCTGTTTCAAAAGGAACATTTTGACTCCCTCTGAACCTAATAGTGTTAGATCAAACAGAAAAAAAACAAACAAAAAAAAATCAAAACAAAACCAAGCAAAACCCCTGGAAGTATAGAGTTTCAGCTGTTTAGAAAATTTTTTAAAAAATAATATTGTGCTGGAATATTTAGCATCAAAGTATTCTTGGTCAGTTTATTTCACATAATATTAAAACCTTGTATTTCTTTTCTAGTACAAAAGAAAAGGATGGGATATTACACCAGTGTTTGATCTTACTGTTTGATCTTGTCCATTCTTAAAGTGTGCCCATCTTTTTGCATTCAATAGCAATTCTGTGTTTTTATCTATTAAGTATTTGACAATGTCTTGCATAATTGCAACCATTAGACACAGAGACATAAAGAAAACACATTCCTTTTTTTATATATCAATACATAAATTTCAAAGACAGTATCCATTTTGTGTATATTAATGTAAATGGAAAAACATTATTGTAGATATTAGCCATTTTCAGTAACCTTAAGGAACTCACACACAGGTTCCTAATTCAATTAATCAACATTACTTGGGTCAGTCATTTAACTTTCTCCTCCTGCCATGAGCATTTCAATAATTTTCAACTGAATGAAGTTGTATGGGCCAAATTCACCCTTTTGAGTCTGAAACTAAAACACCCTTTGATTCTGAAATTAAAACAACAGGTATGGGCTTTTGTTATAACATTTTTTTGGCAGTACTGCCAGACAGATATTCCCTTCAGGAAACCAAGAGGAAAGAAAAGAGACCAAATTAACAAAGAAAAAAAGGAAATTAAGAAAGCCTGCATTGAAACACAATTGTTGAGGCAGCACTGAGGGACTCAGAGAAGAGCCTCTTTGCAAAAGAAAATGCATTGTGCAATTCCAGCTCTCAGATGTGCTTCGTGAAGAATTTTCACATGAGAGTCTGAGCTTGTCAGGTTTCTTTTTTGAACTGCTACCCATGGTTTCTGTGTTACCAGATGATAAACTGCTTGTAAAATTTAGTGGTTGAAACATACTTTGCTCTCTGTCTCTCCTGTGGAATCCCACCACAGTTTGCCTCTTGCAACTGAAAAAATCCATGAAACTTAATGGATATGAGTAAGCAACCTGCCTGTGACGTTTGTACAACTGAAATTTCATCTGGTCTATTGATTGTTTAACTATGCAACCTCTCTGCTGCCTTAACAATGCATAATCATCATTGCATTAGTGAAGAAACTTCTCAGAATTCATCCTAACACTTTGTATTTTGAAAAATTTGTGGAGTTCTTAGCATGTCTATTTCTTACTAGTGACACAGCACTTGATCATATTTAGAAATTTTTGAGAAAATAAAAATACAAAATAGAAGACTTTTACATGTTGAATACATATATTATCCTTCCATGGAAAGTCCTTGTGTGTGGAAAGCTCCAAGGGTCTTGATGGCAAAAAAACCCTGGGTTTTGGTTTTTTGTTTTTTTTTTTTTTCGAACTCATGTAAGAAAACACTATTTTCCTAGGGAAAAGAATAGGCATTTGTATTTAAGAACAAGGGGATTGAATGAGTTTGGGATTAAATGACTATACCTGTTGAATATATTTTAAAAAATGTACCTAAAAAGAACTGAAGAGCACAAATGCATATCAGCTGAAGTATTAGTAACAGAGCTGGAATAATTAGTATCTTATCTTGTAATACTAGTTAAAAGGTAGGTTTAATACTCACGTAGATTTTATTTTGGTGATGTATCTGGGTGCATAAATAACTCTCAAGAAGAGATATAATGACTCCTTAATCTAGTTCTCTGAAAATTGCAGCTGAAACTATTTTTAAGTAAATATCCAATGTTAAGAGCTGTGCTATGGAAAATTAATGTGTTATCAAAGCCAGACTATATTTATTTTCAGAGAACACATTAAAGCCAGCTAGTGACAACTTTTGGTTTTTAAAAGCCCCATGATACTTTCACAAGAGACAGAGTTTTAATTTTCAATTGTTAGTCCAAATCCAGCATGGGTAATTATATTCCTTCTATTTAAGAAATCACAGTTGTCCTTTTAATTGAGAACAGTATCATTTTCTTCTTCTCCTAAAAATCAAGACAGGGTGTCTTAGCAGCCACCAGATTCTCAAGCATGTGCTAGCATTTCACTTGCGGCGAGTACATATTTTAAACTCAAACAACCTCATAACCTAAGGTTTAGAATGCAAACTTCAGGGCATACACATGAAGATACATTGTCTTCTCCATACACTTCCTTGGCTAACAGCTGAAGTAAATATTAAATGGCACCCACAAAACCATATTGAACTTTGTGAGCCATGTGGTATCCCCAGGAATTTTTGCAGCGATTTCTGACGACTCTGGATTAGGGTCTTTTGAAATAATAAGATAAAACAGGATGACAAGGAATAAAGATAAAAGTCCGATTTTGCTGAAACTAGCAACAACTTTTTGAGTTATTTCAGTGGAGTCTGCTTTTCATCCAAACAGAGGTTTAATTTTGCTTTGGTTCATTTTAGGAGAGAGGAAATAAAAAACGTTTTATAAGAAATTATGGTTTCTGTCATCAACAAGTACTGTCAAACTAGCTTTATTTTGGCATTATCATAGTCTGCGAAATGAAATCAGGTACTATGTAAATATAGAGTTTAAATCATGGAATAACGATTATAATTGAAGTTCTATTTTCTTGACAGTAGAAGAAAAAAAATATTTTCAGTCTACATCTCACAGGATTAACAATTACGCATGGGGACAAATTAGAGAGGACAGTAAAAATAATTACAATTCACCTCCACTTAAAAAAAATCAAAATTATCAGAAAAGTTTGTTCATGGTGTAGAAGTTAATAAAAAGACATTTAATAAACAGACAATGAAACAGATAACAGCATATTAATATTTAAAAACAAACAAAACAAAACATCCTTCTTAAGAATTTCAAATGCTAATTGGGAAAAATAGATTAACGTATAAGATTCCCCCCAAAGCACTTTATCACTGCTTGCATTAGAAGTGTTAATACAACCAAGGGCTCTAATGAAAATCTCATCTGCCAGCTGATCCCAGTGGAAAGAATGGTAACAAATGCAGGAGAGAGTGAAGTATTAATTCATACTTGATCCTGTATTATAAATTGCAAAAAAAGGGTGCTGGAAACTATATGGATAAATGCAATTATAATATTAGAATCTGTTTCCAAGTACCTCAGGGACAGTGAGAACAGATTATGTTGTGCATTGGTTCGTTTGTCTACTTGTATGTGCAGTGGAACAGGAAACATAGTGAACACATATGTATCTTATTTTAAAAAAACAATTAAAAGAGATATTGAAATGCTCTTTAAAACTAGTGTGGCTTAACAATGTAGCATAGAGCTGAAAGAAAACAGAATAGAAAGAGCTGAAGGGAATCCTTGTTAAGCCACACAAAATTCTCCTGGACAAATGCCCTCATAGCCAATCTGTTTCCCCATTCCTTGGTGTGAGGCATGTCAGGGTCATGCAAGGATCACACATGGGAAGGGAGATGGACTAGAACAGGCAGAGCTCCATCCGTTCCTTAGCAGCCAAAGCAATCTCTGCAGGAAAATGTCAAGACAGCACAGCCTTTGTGCAGTTTTGTATCGAGCTTGAGTTTGGTTCAGACCCAGCAGTATTGTAGATGTGGGAAGGATAGATTATTGCTTAGACTTTGCCAGCAGCAGCTGGCATTCTAAAACACTGAAAGAACCTCAAAGGTGGATTTAAAATTCTGTCTTTCTCTGTTTCCTTCATTTGTGATATTACATACATAATTTATATAATATATATTATAAAGCAACACTTTTTTGCTATTAATTCCTTGCCCATGCACAAATCTTCTTTCAAAAAATTATTGAAAAAATTAGTACTTTATGTGACAACACAGAATAGTTTACTACTTAGACAAGGTAGTGTTACAAAGGAGTCACGTAAAAATTGTTAATTTCATGGTGAACATGAACAAATGTCTAAATTTTCCCTCTGAAATACTGAATATATTTAAAATGACAACTCTTTTACATTTAAATATTTCATTCCTCCACGTAGATAGTACGATTTGTACTTATTTATGTAGAAATGTGCTTATTATACTGATTGCATATTTACTGTTTTATTCTTCATAGCACCCTACTCCATGCTTATAAACCTGTGAGAATATGAACTAGGGTTGGGGTTGCTGGCTTTTTTTTTGTTTTTGTTTTTTTTTTTTTTTGTGCTCACAAATAATCAACACATTATTAACAAAGCTCCACTTGTAGAATTTAAATAGTGTCAGAATTTGACTTGCAGATCTAAGGACAAATTTGCAAGGTTGACTGTCAGAATAGGTTTTTAGTTTTTTTAAAAACTTGTCAACAGAGTACACTTAAGGCAGAGTTAATGAGAGACAACACACAGAGAATCCAATTATACATTTTTTACAGATTGCTCATTGGAGTATAAGTATGCTTTAATAGCATACACAAAGTCAAAGAGCTCACATAAGAATAGTCAAGATAATTGAGGACAGATTTATTCAGAGGATACAGAAAATAAGGCATAGATCCTTATCTTAGAAGCTGCCACATGGGAATTACTTTTTAGATTAGCTAGGATGCAGGGATTAGAGGCAAGCAACATAGGTGGGCGACATTAGAATTTAAGAATGGCCCAGAAAAACTGCACATTGGTCTATATGAAAATAAACCTAGTCTCTTAAAATGCTTAATGCAGTTAGGAGTCTGGATAAAAGTGCTGTCAAAACACATATCCCTTCACATGTACTTTGTGTATTTCCCTATGGCTGTCAAGGCAAGAGAGTCTTGTTTCATTTTTACTACTGGTCATGTAAGACTGTAAAGACTCTGGAACTAGAGCATCCAAGAGGTTTCTCCTGGAAACTGGTATTTTTAATAGTCAACAATCTTTTTTTTTTTTTTTTTAAATGTGTGAAGGGTACTGTTACTTTCAATCTAATTGCTTAATAATTTAATACTTTTGTGAGGTTTGAGTCCAATAAGACAAAGTGCCTCATTTCCAAATTAGAAAGAATAATGCTAACTTCTCATTCTGGTTTGGAATACTGCAGGTTCCTCAAGCACAAATGTAGTCTTTTGTGGTCCCCATGTGACTTTAACTATAAAATATACATTTAAATCCTTTATTCAGCCAGAATACCATATCTGCCCATATGTAGCAGCAGGGTTTCTGAGTTTTTGACTACATTTCTAGAGAAAACTACAATGTCTCTTTCTCCTAGGCCCTTAGCGGTAAAGAAAGAGATTTGTGTTTGTGCTTTTTTTTTTTCCTTTGGATATATGGTATGAGTTAGGTGATAGCTCAGATCTTGTCTGGGAGTGTTTGGACTCTGATGTTATAGGTATTTTAGAAACACAGGGTGGGAAAACCTTCTATTTCTTAATCCACAGACACTCTAATTCCAAATAAGATAAAATAAAATATAATTTTTAAAAAAAGCAATGAGAGAAGTACAATAAAAGGGTAACATTCAGTCCTCTTTATCAGCATATTTCTAAATGAAGGTCACAAAGATGAAGGATCAAAGGCACTCAATGAAATGATTTTGATCATATTTATATGAAGTTTATCTCTACTGTGGGTTGACCCTGGCTGAATGTTAGATGTCCACCAAAGCTGCTCTATCACTCATCTCCTCAGCTGGGTATAGAACAGAAAATATAAAAAAAGGTTCATGGATAAAGACGAGAGCAGGGAGAGATCACTCACCAATGACTGTCACAGGAGAAATAGACATGATTTGGGAAAATTAGCCTCCCGGCTACCACAAAAATTAACCCTGTCCTGGCCAGAAGCAGAACACCGACACAGGAATATCTTCTGGCAGCATCTCACGAAAGCCACCCCTGTAGCTCCTCCACTATCCAAACCTTGCCATGAGCACCCAATACGCTCCCAAGTTTTCAGAAAGGCAGTGTTTGAAAATTAAAATAAGGAAGGAAGGCTGACATAATGGCATGAGGATGTGACTCTAAATGAGAAACGATGATCAGCTGAGGATAAATGGAGCAGAACTTTGAAAGAAACGATAAATATTTCATGCTTGATGCAACAAAAGAGAGCAAGGAGCAGTACAGGTGTGCAAAAAGGGGTGACATTGCCAAAATAATATCACTGTGAAGAAGATTAACGTTAGATATATAAATAGGAATCAGTTGCCAAGACAAATGAAAATGTTGTATAAAAAGCTATTTAGGTATCTTGGTTGTATAAGGAAGGCAGATGTCACTACAGAAACAGAGGTGTAACCTGCAAAATCCAGAGAGCAGTGAAATCACACTGAGAAGAAGCACACCCAGATTGTGAGTTTCAAGGACAGGTTTTGAGATTCTGGGTTTGAGTGAAAGGCTGGAGGTTCCACAAAATCAGGAAAGGAAGCAGAAAGTAGTTTTTATGAGGAAAAACTTAGTGCTCTCTTTTAGGTATGAGCTGGATTGATAGATATTCACAAAGGAAGGTCAGGCAAGCTGGCCAACGTTTTAGTCTGAAATAGACTAGTGAAGAAGTTTTCTGAGTCATACATAAGAAAAAGATGATTGCATTGCATTTCTGATGGCATTCAAATATTAGCTCATGTAGTCAGCAAGATATTTGCATTTTTTGTTATTCATAATGGAAAAGAAGCACAAAAATAATTTTTATCATAAGTGATAAACAGTAAAAATTATTAAAAAACATCTGTTCTCTTAGCAATTTAAGTATGCTATGCTATCTCACAGTAAATTTCCCAGTTGTGGAGAAAGCCTCATGCCACAACTGGATAACTAAAAACTTAGACAAGTGAAGGCCACAAACCAGGAACAAACCAGGAATATATATTGTGATAGCTGGAAATGAATCTTCTATAGAGCTGGACATTATCATTAGGCTCCTTCAAACTCCATTATTTACTCCTTGCATTTTGTTTAGTCCAGAGTCATCCTAATTCATTTGACTTTCACAGTCCTCTCCTGAAATTAGATGTCTTTAATAAAGCTGTTTAATAAACAAGCACAAAGAGCCAGTTCCATCAGGGGTTAGTTTTTGATTTTAAAACATGCATTGGAAGCCAAGGCTTTCCATCTCCATGGAGAAGGTGGATGTCTTGTGTTCAATTCTCTTTTTTTCTTGAGATGCTTCAAGTCTTCCTATGTTCCAGAAAGTACTCAGTTTCTAGGAAGAATACAAGTAACTGTGCTGAGCTTTTCCTGTAGAAGCAACAGCTGTTCTTGCATTAGTTCAATATCTGTTGGCTCAAACACGTTGATTTTTTGAGCTGGCAACACTCATACAGAACAGAGGGTGCTTCATTGGCCCTGCAGAATAGCGTTTTTCTACACTTATGTCTCATGTTTCCAGATAAGGTTTATGATCTGAAGATTTCAAAAGACAAATGGTGTGGCTACCATAAATTAACTTTACATTTATGTCCAGGACGCATCCACACAGATAATAAAGCAATAGAATAGGATTGGTGTCTCTTTTGTTTTTTTTTTTTAATGTTATTTTTACTTTTCTGATCACATGTAAAAGTTATATATTAATTATTTAATAAATCTTCTGAGGTTTACACAAATAAATTTTGTATAAGAACCTATGAAGTCCATAGGTTTGCATAGGTAACAAAGATTTACAAGCTATGCAAAGAATATCTAGTTACTGATCTATATAAAACCCATCCTGTAAGATATTTACTCTTGCTAATAACAACAATACATAGAAACAGACATTTAGTGATTTTTTTTAATCTCCTTATCTAAGTTTAATGAATGAGCTTCAAATAAATATTTATTTCTTCCATTTGTATGGTCCAGTACATAATATTCCTTCTTGCCAGGTAATTTCTCATCCTGGGCTACTCCTCTTGTTTCTTTTACACTTATACATAAAAAGGAGCCAAGTTCTTTCTCAGCCTTTTAGCGCTGTATCTTTATCTTTTAGAAATTCTCAGAACCTTACCAACAAAACTCAGCTCTTCTATTTTAAGTTCTTTTTCCCAGTTTTCCTAAGAATGATACTAGAATGTCTATATTCATTATTATATGAATATAATGTCTATATTCTATATTCATATTTAACCAATATTACAGCACTGGACTATTCACGGGAAGATAAATTAATGATGATGAATACATACAAAACTAAGAAAATAAGCTCACTATTAAGGACATTGCTTATTAGTAATGATAATAATCAACATAATGGAGAATTGGGTTGATTTTGATCTACGTGTATGTTTATCTACAATGATCTTAATGAAAATATACTTTGTGTTGTCAACATAAAATTATAAGAAACGTACTTGGAGAATTGCTAAAAATACAGAACGCGACACATGAGTCACGACCATTTGCAGAAATGTCCAAAAATCAAGGAATTTTTAATATAATAGTACAGATGACACCTGAAAGAAACTCACAACAAAGTTTTCAATTTCTAGTAACCAGTTACTGAAATGTGGAAGCAAAAGACAAAATTAAACATATATTCATTAATTTCAGTATGATATAATTTAGCAACAGCAAGGCATAGCAATAGCTCCATGTCTAAGTGCAGGGATGAGTAAACTTTGAGAAATAAGGAAAACTGTGAGACAGTGTGGAAAATAGCAAGGCCAGAGACTAAAGATTTTTCTGGTCTTTGTACAATTTTCAAAATAAAAGTAATTAAGAATTGCTAGAAATATAGCTAAAAGGAGTGTTGACATTTTTGAAATTTCATGTGGGTCAGAAGGATAACTCTCCTGCAAGAAGTCAAGTGAGATGATTAGTTTCCTTGGCCCAGACTGTTCACAGAATTATAGAATGGACTGGGTTGGAAGAGACCTTATAGATCATCTAATTCCAGCTCTTTCCATTTAAGCAGGTTGCTCATGATCTCATCTCGTCTGGCCCTGAACATTTCCAGGGATGAGGTATCCACAACTTGAGTAGGAAATCTGTTCCAGTGCCTCATCACCCTCACAGTAAAGAATTTTTTCCTTATTTCTAATCTAAATCTGCTTTCTTTCAGTTTGAAGCCATTGCCCCTTGTCCCATCACTGTGAGCTTTGTAAAAACTCCTTCTCCAGCTCTCTTGTAGGCCCCTCTAGATACTGGAAGGCTGTTAGAAGAATTCTCTGGAGCCTGTTCTTCAGGATGAACATCCCCAGCTCTCTCCATCTGTCTTCATGGGAGAGCTGCTTTAGAGCTCTTTTTACCTTAATGGCCCTCCTCTGGATTCACCTCCACATCCATGGCCTTCTTCAGTTTGGGGCCCCAGGGCTGGATGCAGGACTCCAGGTTGGGTCTTACACAGGTGGAGTAGAGAGGGGAGGATTGCAGTCCCTGGCCTGCTGGCCATGCTGTTTTTGATGCAGGCCAGGACACATCTGGCTTTCTGTGCTGTGAGTGCACATTATCCACTCATGTTGGGCTATGCATCAACCAACATCTGCAAGCCTTTTTCCTCAGGGCTTTTCTCAATCCATTCTCTGCCCAGCCTGTACTTGGAACTGGGACTGCCCCTACACAGGCACAGGACCCTGCAGCTTGTCTTTTTGAATGTGAGGATCCATCAGCACACCTGACAAGCCTGTCCAGGTCCCTCTGGATGGTGTCCCTTCCCTCCAGTGTATTGACCGCTCCACACAGCTTGGTGCCACTCTGAAGATTGTAATAAACCCTGATAAATGGGCATGTGTCACTTCAAATCATTTTAACATATTATTCACTGCAGCAACCATCAGATCAATTTCTCCTCAATTAAAACCTCCTAACTGAGCCCACCATTAAATAGAAGGAAAAAAGTACCACAGGCTGATCAAGAGCCACCAGTGGCACTGAGTTGTGCCCACTTTGCTAAGGACCTCCTCTCCTCACGACCACTAGGGACACAACTAACCAAGGCAATGTTAAGCAAGGGGAATGCTCCAGTACTGTAGCTTATCTGAGTCAAAATGAATCTGAGATGGTTTGTAACTACTGTACAATCAGTATTCCCAGAATACTGAATAAATATATTTTAAAGCGTGACTTGGAAAAAATTTTGAATTCTGTAACAATTATTTGTAAAATATTTATATGTTAGTAATCAATTTCTTCAACAAATAGCTACCTATTGAAGTTTTAAAATAAATTGATCTCTGGTGTTTACATTTTTTGACACCATAAAAATACTTCTTTTCTCAGAAATTGAAGGTATAAGGTAGATATTGATTTTCAATTTGGAATTAAATGCTGTTTAAAAATGTGCTCTAAATAGCCAAGGACTTCATCACTGCACTTTTTTTTTTTAGAATATAAGGTTAAGTTGCTTTTAAAAATCTGTGCTGTCTGCAACTCTTGAAAGGTTTTAGTGAAGACATATGTTTTGTTTCAATGTTTTGACATGAAGATAGTAGCAAGTTAATTAATTACAAATTTCACATTTCTTGTGAGAAAGTTGCTCTGTTAAATTAAAAACCTAGGACCTTTACCATGTCAATCACAAGATGATATCTGCACAGAAACAATTTAATTTATTAGTCTCACTGACTATTAAAGTTGGGTTTCTGGTAGTGTGTATTTAAATGTCTCTACTATTTGTGATAGATGTGACATAAAATAAAGGTTTGGTCTAGGTCAGCTGGGTTAGATTATGTAACTAAATTTAATCTGAATCAGTCTCTAAGCTTGTCTTGTTCCAGATTTACCTTGTTTTGGGGGTCTTGGCTTTCAAAGGAACAGTCTTACTGGTGAAGTTTGGGGCAAAAAAGGCTGTCAGTACCTTGGCTTTTTCCAGACTGTCACCAGAGCCCCAGATCCACTCAACAACAGGCCCATATTTTCACTACTCACCATCCTCCTCTTTCTATACTTACAGACGTACTTTATGGCTAGGGAAACCTTTGTGCACTCAACACTCCTCATCAGATTCATCTCCAACATTAGTGTTTAACTTGGCTCTAGCGGACTTGCTTTAATCAAATAAATAATGTTTTTGAGTTACTGGCACAGAAATTCTCTAAAGCTTTATGAAAAATGCACAGAGCAAAATCATGTAATATTGGGCAATAAAATTCCTTACCAGTTTCTATTCAGTCCTCAGCTGGTCAAACAACCATTCCTGCAATCATCCTGTTTTGGTTGACGAAGGTGCTGAAATGGCAACAGCTTCAGGACCTGGTCCATACTCAGGGATTTCAGTACTTGGCAATTTATGAAAATGGAAACTGTTATGTTTACAGATATAACTGCAGAAAAGGGGCACCTGGTTGTTATGAGGTATATGTCAAATGAGTAATTATCAGCTAAATTCAAACACAAATTTATATAAGAATAAAGAACGATGTAAAGTCATAAACAATGCTCTGTAGAATACAACATCATTCTACTTCAGGTCAATTTGCACAACAGTCAGTCTGAGGAAATGGGAATGGTGTAGGAAACTTGTGGTGGATGCTGAACATGATCCTGACATCAAAAATCCTTTGAAGAAACACAGAACCTGTTTGTGTAATGTCAATTGGGTATTGTATTCTCTTGGATACTGCCACTGGTATAGTTTCACTGATACCAGTGGCAATCACAATTTGTGCTTGCATGCTACATGCTGAAATGGGTGATAAGGCCTGTGGTCGTTTTTTCTTTTTTACTGTATTTAATAAGCATTTTATGTTAAACTAATTATCTTTTTCACTCTCTCTTCTGAAGTAGCCTTGAAGTTCAGTTGTATGCAAATGCTGATGTTTGTCGATTCCACTGACCTCTGCATCATTCTAAACATGATTAATGCATCAGAAATGGTTTCCTAATCTTTCCTCTGCTGATGGAATAGAATTTATAATTTTTTAATGTTCATAATACTTTTTTTTTTTGCATATTCTCTAATTTTTCAATTAGGGTATTTGCTGATGCAATTCTACTAATTTTGTATGGACAAGACAAGACACCATTACAGTTTCACAGGAGATTATGATCCTGTTATGCTAAATCCTGGAGAACCAGAAGAGACACCTTTTCAAAGAAAGGACAAGTGCTATATTTTAATTAATATTTAATAATGCAGCATATAATAAACACAAAATAAGCATCATCACTCTCTAACATCTAGAAATCATCTATGTTTTGTCAATTTTCTGTTAAAATGAAATTCTAAAAGTGCTTCTCTGCAATTTATTTTGTTTGAACACAGCTGGATTTAGGACTTGGTGTCCGTAAGCGAACCATGAAGCCTCTACTTTGCCTGAAATAGCTTTGTAAAACTCTAATTGTTAATTGCTCTAGGCAAGTAGTTTCTATACATTTATTTATTTATGTACTTGTTTGATTGTTTACATGTTTATTTATTTTGCAGGGAAGAAATAAAATCATATTTAGCATTTCATTTCTCCAGAGCTGTGACAAAGAAATGAAAAAAAAATGAAAAAAAATCTGATTGGGAAGTAGATTTAAGTTGATTTATTTGTCTTTTTAACAATCTAAAAATGTGTTATGTCCATTCTGAAAATAAACAGGTAAAACATTTGGTTTATTTGTAAGAAGTAAAAAATACAATCTTGTCTTCCTTATGAGTACACGTTATTTAATGTAGAGAAGAGGACATGGATTTTGACTGTTGTAGATCTAATCTATTAAACTACAAATCAGTAAAACTTCCTCAAAATTCAATGAGATTTATGCTGTTAGCAATTCAATTCTAAGATGCTTGATTTTTTTTTTTTTAATTTTTACTTTTTTTTTCAATTCTTTAGGTTCTCCGTTGCAATTGTGAGGTTACAGTGGTTGTACAGTGAAACTGCTTCCCAGCATTTATAGTGTAGCTGGATGCAGCCTGAGATGTGTTATTTTTATGTGTGAAAGTTTGTGCGTATGAGCAGAAAAGATAAAACAAACTAGCAAAATGTTACAACTTGCTATGAAATATACTATAATTGCAGAATGTTGTTGCTGTGAGTCAGGCCACCCCAAAATGCACTACAGACCTCAAATTGCTCATCTGTGACGATAGTTACTTTGTCCATCAGAACTCTCATGGGACAACCATCCTATCTATAACTACATCATTTATTCTTCTTTATATAGTACTCATATCACTCTTGCCATCACAAGTTAGCAAAAGTGGATGGGAATCTCATTTAAGGCATTTTCATTTGAGATAGAAATCCTAGTTGCTCTTTTGGAGATTAATCAGTGCTTTCAGGACAAAATTTACTTCCTTAAATAGATATCCAAAGTAGGTCAGATGAATCATACACTCTGTGTGTCTATTTCCCTTTGTTGTCTATAAATCCTCAGATGATTTGTGTAGTTAAAAAGGAAATGTATCCATTCAGCATATCCATATTGGCATAACGAACTCTTCTCTAGGTAATATCTGATCTATGCAGGGATCTGCCAGGGGAACTTTTCCTAAACCAAGGCAGCAAAGACCCTTCCTTTCTTCAGAAAGGAAACAGGTTCAACAGTTATTCCATGCTCCCACTGCCATGGTACCTTTTGGTTTTGAATTGCTAACGTAAAACCGACAAGGAGCTGCGTCAATGAGCTTCAGTCCTGAAGAAACTAAGTTGTCTGTTACAGAGTCATAGAAAACTGTTCTAAAAACTTGTCAGATGACATCTTAGTCTACTTCTAGCCTTATGAAGACTTAATATGACTGTAACATTCCTGACAGATGTATATGTATTCTGCTTCAAAAATTATCCTTTTGTGCCTGTTCAGGTGAGAATTTTACAGTTTTCCCAAAGACCTTGTTGTCCCTTGCGGCTTTACTATCCTTATCAATAGAACTATGTGGGTCTTGCTACACTTCAAGCTCCTTGCTTTTGGTTATAATCTGAAAGAATAGGACCTGAAAAACAGTTTTTCTTCTTCTTCCATCCAATAGCTTTCCCATGTGTTTGAAAATTACTCTCAGTATATTTCCTCAAGTTTTGTTCCACCACTTTCTGTCTTTTCTTGTAGGTGATGTTTCTCCTATAGTCATACTGAACACTGCAGCTCGGAACTCTCCTTTACCTTGGATGACAAATATACAAAGGATTTGCATCTCAGAAAAACAATCAGATGAAAATTCTCCTCTGTTCTTGAAGCAGTTGCTTGTCTAAAACAGAAGGGGAAAAAAAAAAAAAAAGCTATGTAAAAGTTCCAAGCATATCTTCTGCCAGCCAGGGGTAAATTTAAAAACAGTTTGTAGAAAAATGTGCTGCTCTGACAAAAAAAATATCAAAGATCATCTTGATTAAACCTTTGACTTGTTGCCATTTTCAGTCTCTACTGGGAATTACTGTTTATAAACACAATTAACAAAAAAAAATTACAAACTCTTTGATTTTACTTGGATGCTGACAGTGTTAAAAAGTGAGAATTTCCAAAGATAGACAGTAAGCTCTTCTTTTATCTTTTCTTTTTGAGGCAGGGCTTTTTGTTTTGGTTTTATTTATTTGTTTAGTGTTATACAGTCCCCAGATGGGATGGTTGACCCTGGCTGGATGCCAGGAGCTCACCAAAGCTGCTCTGTCGTTGCCCTCCTCTCCTCACAGGTCAGTGGGGAGAAAATTCAACAAAAGGCTTATTTTTGGAGACAAGGACAGAGAGAGATCACTCACTGATTACCATCATGGGCAAAATGGACTTAACTTTGGAAAGTTAGTTTAATTTACCAAAAATAAATAAGATTAGGAAAATGAGATGTAAAAACCAAACCTTAAACCATCTTCTCTTCACCCACCCCTCCATCCCTTTTCTTATTCTCATCTTTACTCCAGATTTGGAGGACCGTGCTGGCTCACTCTCCCAGTGAGGTGAGAGGTAGTATACAGAGACTGGAAATGGGAATCAAATTTATATTGTGTTCCAACTTTATGCCTAAATTTTTATATCATGCTTGCATTGTGATTTCAGTATGCTGCTGTATCACTTTGTTAAACCAAAACCCCATGTAGTTTCAAATATCTTCAAAAAAGTAAATTTGGCATTCAAATATAAACTCCTGTCATGTAGAATATCTATGCAATGAGTTGACCTTGGCTGGCTGATGAGGGCCCACAAAGCTGATCTCATGCTCCTCCTGCTCAGCAGTACAAGGGGACAAAATGAGATTAAAAAAGTGTGAGTCGAGATAAAGGCAAACAAGGAAAAAGAGTATTAAAAAAAAAAGGAGAAAAAAAGAGCAAGGGTCACTGGTAGAAACAAAGAAAAACATCCTCTTTCATTTTCATCAGCAGATGACATCCAGACACTTCCTGAGAAGAAGGGCCTCAAGTGGCATAAGAGTTGCTTTGGAAGATAGATTCCTTAATATTTAATGTCTTACACACATGCACATTCTTTTCTTGTGGATTTTATTGTTCAGCCCGATGTTACATGGCTTGAACTGTCCCTTTGGTTGGTTTGTATCTGTTGTCCTGGCTGTGTCCTTCCTATCTTACCTCTTGCCCATGATCAGCCTATTGACCTTTGGGAAGGTTTGGGGAAGGGTAGAGAGACAGCACCAAGGCAGTGCCAGCACTGCTCAGCAGTAACCAAAACTCTGGTGTCTGAGGGATTCTGTTCTAGCTGCCATCACAAAGCACTGTCTGGGCTGCTGAGAGGAAAGCTAGCTCCATTCCAGCCAGACCAAGCACAAGCTAAAAGAACCGGGTCAGAGAGTAATAGACCGTGACACATTCAGACTGGAGAATTAAAAGATATTTTGTATTGCCACATTACTAATGAGATTTAATTATGTCTAGTGGACAGGATTTAATTATGATGTTATTCAACATCAAATGTCTCTAAATCTGCAGCAGCGGTTTCTCACTAAACCAGGCATTGATTTGACTTAGGGATTAACTCTCAGTCATTCTCTTATAATTTATCTTGTTTTGGTTTAATTGTCAGATTATAACAGATCAGGAGGTGGAAGTTGTATGCGGAGGAGGCTTCTCAGTCTATGTTAAGAGTGATATAAGTATTCAGAAAAATAATGGCCTTGTGAGACAGAAGGTGCCAGGCAGAATTTATTGGAAATAAGCCCTGGATCAAATCAATTAGAGAAAATGACAAATAAAAGATTTGCAGCAGAAAAGGGTAAGAAGACATCTGTGAGCATTAGGAACATGTAATTGATAATATGCTGTGTGTTACAAGGTTTGCAAGAAGTGTTCTGTTTACATCAGAATCATTTGCCACCTTTTTTGCGAGAGATAACTTGGCTGATACATAGGAAAAAATGTGACGAGGAAAAAAGGTGTGCAAGTAAAGAGGGAAGCTCTTGTGTACAAGAGAGTGATTACTGAAAATAATAAAGAATATGTTAATAAGATAAAATACAAAGCACTGATATTGACTAAAGGCAGTGAGATATTTTTTAAAAAAAACAGACATTGAACTGAGAAAAATAAAAGAAAGTCAACAAGTGAAAAAGTGACAACATAAAAATATAATTGAAAGATTCAAAGATCTAGGACAAAAAGAAGGGAAAAAAAAAAAAAAACCCAAAACAAAAAAGCAAGACCAAAACTAGAAAAAAAAAAACTCTATAAGAACAAAGCAAGCCAATATAAAACAAAACAAAACCCAAAGTATCAAAACAAAAAGAGAAACAGGATAAAACCACCAGAGGAAAAAAAAAAACCCTACTAGGAGCAACTATGAATGGGATGTGTTCAGTAACATACCTAAAGGTCTTGAGAGAGTCTTCTATTTTATGATGCAATTGACTCAAAATAATTGTATTTTTTTTCATGTTGCAATATTTATATTGATTTTCTCAAACTACTGAGATATATAACCTAGGTACTAGAATGTTAAACCAGAGGATATGTTTAACTCAGTTGTCAAGAATAAAATATGGAACATCATTACACCCTTAAGTCCAGAATGTCTCTGAGTGGAAGAAAAGCAAAAGTCAAAAAAGGCCTTGACCACTTTTCTTATAAATAATGTAGTTTCCTTCCTTTTTCATACTGCAGACCTAATTCAAAACTTTAGAAAAAGAAGTTAAATTTCCATAAAAATTTAATCATAAATAATATTCAAGTTATCACGTTATTTCAAAATCTTCCAGTAGTTGCTGAGCATTAGTAAAAATGTTCTCAAATCCAAAACTTTCACAGACATTAGCATGAGTGAATATTTGTTTTAAAAATCTTACCAGAGTACATAAATTATTTACTATTCATTATTCACTATTCAACATTTGCTATTCATTATTCATTCATATAGTACAACAATGAGCTGCTCCATTGTAAGAATGCAAATGGATAGATACTATAGCTTAGATAGTTGGAGTCTGCCAATTAGATAGATGTAGTACCACGGTGATGTAGATGATTAATCACACATTATGAATACTGAACAGCAAACAGTCAAAATTAACATTTTTGAAGCAGCCCATAGACCAGAAGATGCTTGTCCAAACTACTTGTCCAGTACTTACAAATAACTAAGCATCAGGATTGGCTTCTGAATGATACATGAACAGAAACCAAGGCTAAAGGCCGATTTCTAATCCTTTAAAAATCAATGGAAAGATCCCCACCGGCTTCAAATAATGTTTGTATATGCTCTTCAAATGTGCAATTTATATTATTTACAGTATGAACTCCAGCCACACACTGCCTCATCACACACACTGCCTCATCATACATGGTTAATAAGAATTTTGTGCTTTAGGGGAAAAGATAAAAGATGTAGTCATATTTCCTCCCAAAGATATAATTTAGCAAAATTCTGGCATGGCAGTATTTTCCTTATACCTTTCCTGTCCACTTCTGTTAAAAAAAACCCAAACCAAACCAAAACAAAACAAAAAAAAAGAAAACTCTGTGCTATCATGGAGGAAAAAATACATTGCCTTTTTAAAATCAAAGAGAAGGCAAACTATTTTTGCCTGTGTAAACTGAAAATAAGAATGTGACAATAAAAAGAGCATCTAACACCCGTGCACTCATCCTGATCTGTGGGACTGACTATGGCTACTTTAGTCTTGAGGCAATTTGCATATTTGAGCAGTGAAAGTAGTTCACTGGTTTTGATCTTTCCGTACTCTGAGACAAACATGTCAATTACAGTTTGTTTTCTTAAAGCCAAAACTGTGGTGCTTTGCATTGTTTAGTACAGTAAACACTGAAAGAATCTGATGTTTGTTCTGAAAAGCTTATGATCTAATTGATCTTCACATGAGAAAAATGAAAAGGTCTTGCACTGAAGTTTGTGGAACTCTTACACTGATTAGAGTCCAATTCAAGATCTGTGATGAAAGCTTTTCTTTTGATCTCTACACTAAAAAGATTATTCAGAAGCAGAGTGATATCTGAGAGACTAAGTGTTTTTGCTAAACTGTGTCAACAACTTTTCTTTAAAGCTTAGAGAAAATGCAGTAGTGGATAGGATTCATCCTCAACCACCAGTAATAGCTCTGAATATTTTGTACATTGTCTATTTAAAGCACAGAACAGCAGAAAACATTAGTTAATAGCAACTGCCAAAATATTTAAAACAAAATTTGAGGGCTTCAGTACCTGACAATGTTTTGATGACCTCCCAGTTTTCTAAAGGATAGCTGTGAAGTACTTCATACACTTAACATAAATCACAGTATTGCCGAGAAAAAAAAATGTTCCCCTGCTCTTGCTTCCTTCTTCTTCAAAACTTGATGATTCATGAAGCAGTTTGTGAATTTCATTACGATAATCATTCATTGTTTATGAGCTGCCCTCATTAAATAAAAATAACCTATTTTTGAAGAAATGAACTTAATTAAGAGGCTTATGATTTTCTACTGAAATCAAAGAAGTAACTATTAGAAAGTGAGTTCCTGCAGTGAATTTCAAAGCTTTTGTTCAGATTTCCTTTTTCAGTTGATCACACCTTTAAGGCTCATCAGAACTGGTTTCTAAGCTACTCTTTATATACAATTTTCCATCATATGAGAATCTGGAACAACCATCAATGGAATGCAATTGTATAATGCAATACTTTTTTTTTTTTTTTTTTTTTTTTTTTTTTTTT
>VZSR01003803.1:27114156-27141139 GCA_013398615.1 Brachypodius melanocephalos
AAAATCCCAACAAAACAAACCAAAGAAAACCAGCATCGGTCATCCACCCAAATGACAGGCAGGTAGGAGATCAGTGAAAGAAAAACATTGTGTTGGTCAGTTCACAAAACAGTTTTGGTACTTCTTAACTGTCTCAAATATGCACTGAGTTTTACATGTCAGTTTGCTGACAAAGCTGTACCAAATGTACAAAATTAAAATACAGCCAAGTTCCTTTGTGGCCTTTTACCAATATGCTTATTTTAGGTGGTCACTTAATTCATAAAGCTAGAGCAGACACTCTTTTCTGGTGTAAAATGACACTTGGGGAAAATGAAAACTTGACTTGGACTAAAAAGCTGAGAGGATTCATTAGTAAAAATTGTGGCAGCCATAGGCTGTGGACTGTGCTGTTTTGAAGACTGAGACTCTATTAGCAGGCTAGAATATGGCAGGCTTGTCTTGGAGTCTATGTAAAGCTTCAAAGGAAGAAAAAGCTGCTTGTGTGCGGATAGAAAAGGAACAAATTTAATTTCAGGACAAGCCCTTGCAGAAGAATGAAATACTCCAGTTGCCTCATTTGGCCACTTTTAATTATTAATGTAAGAAATATTTTTGAAGCAATGCATAAAACTAGTGATACGAGAAAATCTCAAGAAATTCACCTGTGATTTTTTTCTACAAAAGCAATTTGAAATTCTTCCTCAAGTTAAAAAGAATGATAAAACTGCAGTCAAAGATGTATTTTAAGAGATGATGAAAAAGCAATCCTCATTAGGAAACTTTGGGGTGAAAAGCTAATGGTCTTGAGACTGCAATGCCCTTTGAGGTATTTTTCTTTTGGAACTGATAAGTATTTAAAAATATTGAATCATGGTTTTATTAATTTTATTGGTTTGCTTGTTCTCTTAAGAATATAAGAGTTTAATTTATGACCTTACTACAGGGGAGACAGGAACTGAGACAGTAGGAAGAACCTTACAAACCAGCAAGCTACCTGGAATTCATCCTGAAATATTAATTATACATCTGGCAGTACAAAAAGCCTGATTCATAGCCCATTGAAATAAATTAATTATGTATCTGGCAGACTCCAAAATCCACTGAAGCCAAAGGAAGTCTTAGGAGTCTTTGACTCCACTGGGCTCTGGATCAAACTGCAGGAGGACGAGCAGAATTAGGCGGAGAGGAGCAGATCACCAGCGCTGCTGAGAGCAGAGCAAGCTCAGATCAAGGAGATCAGAGCAGCAGGTGGCAGTGTGTAAACACCCCCAGGCCCTCTGAAATGCTTCTCTAACACTGGAGGGAAGGGGAGGGAGGGGGTGTACCTCCCACGGAATTTGTAAGTGACCTATCTATTTTCACTCTCTCTAAATCTCAGTGAGAGGTAGCTAAGGATTTTGAAACAAATAGCTTCCCGGTGAAAGGATAAAGGTACAAAATCTCAGCTTGGTTGCTGGCTATGATCACACCCAGGCTTCAGCAACCACGTACCTCTCACCAGAGCTCTGCCTAAGGCTCCTGGACAGTAAACAGGCAGTCCAGATTAATTTGAATGATGACAGCTAAAAGCTGCGTGTCTTCCCCATTACAGGGAGGTATGGCCAGAATAATGAGAAGTTCACACCAGGCTAGGGAAGGTCTTTTTGCAGAAATCTCTTGGCATCGTCTAGCCATCATAGATTTTTTACATCTAAACACAGGTTTTGAAGGCTAAAATTAAAATCTGCTGGATACTCCTCGGAAATAGAGTAAGAATGAGAAATATCGTCATATAGAAGAAAACAATAAAAGAATTAAGATGAGCACAAAAACGATCAAGCTTTTTCTGTGGTTTCCTGCTTATGTGCTGCTTACATGTAATTCTTTATCAAATAATGAGGAGACACTCCTTTGCTTTTTGCCTTTGAAAGTCAAAGAAAGTCAATTTTTTAATACTGTCTAATTAAAGCGTGGTATAATGTCTTTTCAGTATTCAACCTCTGAGATGCTTGCAGAACAAGGGACAGTAAAAAACCCTAAAACATACATTTGGAAATACATGAGAGTGGAACAAAACAAACAACCAAAACAGACTATCTCTGATCTCACAGTGAACTGAGAGAAATAATTATTTTTCTTTATAATATCTTGTATGAGGCTAGTTTTTGGGTTTGTGATGGCATCATGCTCAGCTAAGGGAAGAAGGAGGATGTTAGGAGTGATGATATTTGTCTTCAGAAGTGAACATTAGGTGTGATGAAGCCCTGCTTTTCTGGAGATATTTGAACATCTGCCTGTCCTTTGATTTCATGGCAGAAACATGATATTTCTTACAATATTATACACACAGCAATGTGAAATAAAAGGAATACAAAAAAAAAAAAAAAGAACATAACAGTTGTAAAGTTCATCAAAATGACTATAAAAATAGGAGTCCTCCATGAAAATTTTTAACAGCAAAACAGTAAGAATGTGGATGGAGATATACTATGATCTTAACAAGACTTTGAGATTATCAACAGGAAAAGCCCACCCACATATTTTTTGTGTATTTCAGTGTAGTTTGTAATTCTAAAGATAGCTAATTTTATGTTTTATCTTTAAAAAAAGAAAAGCCTAAGTCTGCTGCATTATTGATTATTGTTTGTCAGAGGGTTTTTTGTTGGGTTGTTTTGGTGGGTTTTTTGTTTTATTTTGTTTTGTTTTGTTCTTTTTAATTGGGGCGGTGGTGCAAACGAATCTTATATGATTAAACGCTTTCATTATTTGAAGTATAAACGTTCAAAAGAAAATTTTCTATGTCAAATAAAGGTTTCATTAGAAACTGGCAAAAATAAGAAAAATCATACTAGGAGGAAAAAAAAATGTGAGGATATTGTGGGGTTTTAGAAATAAATAAGTTTAATGCTTAGACTTTTTTCTCTCCAGGATGTATAGAAATTGTACATACACATCAAATATCATGAAATCTTTGGTTTGATAATGCTGTTTATAAATAAATTCATATGAAGCGTCATTCTTATTGTCTGGACTCAAATACTATAAAAGAGACTCAAATTTTCAAAACTACGCTTTGACAACTTTTAATTACTATATATAGAACAGGAGATTGTGATAGACTCTTACCTTCATTAATATTATTTATCACTGATGTAGCTACATATAAATAAATGAAACTGGATTACATCAGAATTGAACTATTTCAGTAATAATGCTACTTATCTGCACCCAAAGATTTAAACTGTTCAGTTTCCATGAGGCTGAAATTAAACATGAAGGCTCTCAGATAAATCGACAATACTGGAACGACAAAGGTCTTCAATTCTGTTTTAGATATGCCCTCAAAACAAATTCTTGAAATTTTCCGTATATGGTCAGCTGGTAATATATAGATAAGAGGCACTGGACACTCCATCTATTAAATGACTTTTCTTTATACACCTGTGTAATCAATTTTTGTATTTTCTGAAAGGATCATGATCTTGCTCTGCTCAGTAATACTTCTACTATGGGATGATTTCTATGTATTTTAGATAAGAATACATTTTTAAAAATCAGAGTGCAACGCCATGGGTTCTGACTTCTCCTGGCAATATAGTAAAGTTTGAAATCCAAGGATTTTATGCTAAAATGCTGTGGTCTAATTATGCATAAGCAACCTCACCAAGTTATTCACCTTATTTTACGACTATTGCTTCATTGTACATTACACATATTATGAATTGAAACAGAAGAAAATAGAAATAGCTGAATATCAAGAGAAATATGAAATCTATTAAAGAAGTAATTTAGAAACACAAATCTATTGAATATTGAAAAATTACGAGAGTTAATTTAGCAAATACCAAAAACAGTATTAAAACAGTATTGGTTTCCATCACTTCCAGGCATTGGTTCACTGTGAAGATTGTAAATATAAATGTAAATGCTTGCTAATGATTTTAAATAAACCTAAAATCAAAGAAGAAATCACATGAATTACTTACACTAACCAAACAAGAAATTATAACAAATAACACCATGTCAATGCTCCAGTGCTGTAATGATTTTAGATTAGAAAAGCAACATTTACAGAACAGGTTGCTCATTTAACATTTTTAGGATCTGTCAATAAGATCACTTTTGGCATGAAACAGACTATTTATTTTGATTAAAAGAAAATCTCCCAATGAAAATACTCAAGCAAATACCAGGAGGAATTCTTGACTTGTTCAGTGCCTGGAGCATTCCTGCATATCACAAGGGTTTGAGAAAGAAGCAAACAGTGCTTGAGGGTCTGAAAAAATGTCAATGTGGTATGTAGATAGGCTGTTGAGGTTACTGAAGAATGTTGTTTCAACAAATGATGGAAAGCTACAGATCTCATTAACTCCTTGGCTGCACTGTTTGTGGCTATTTACAAAGAGACACTTGATGGGTGGAAAGACTGCCCTGTCTTATTGAAATAATTTTTCTAAAAGGTCATTCATATGGAATAAAACAGATATCACATGATGTTTAACACAGAGTAGCTGTTTATGAGGGGCTTGCATTGTGGTGGGTTTTTTTGGTTGTTTTGTTATTGGGGGTGAGGTTTTGATGGTTGGTTGATTGATTACATTTTTCTGGTTTTCTCCTGTTAAAAACAGCCATGCATATGAAGTCAGCTTATTCCATTCTGGTGTGTGTTTTGTGTCTTTGGAGACATTTTCAAGGAAGAGAAATATAATTCATGCCAGCAGTATAATGAATACAGTAATACAAGCCATCAGGTACTTCTCTACTAAAAATATGTTATGTTTGCTATTCTCATTAACTTTGGCTGCTACAAAGTCTCTAAAGTGACCTTGCAAGGAGGTAAGGTGCCATCTGGATGAGGAGCAAATCTCTTCAGGGACAATGTGGGCACAAAGTACTATGTTTAATTACTTTTATTCTAGAAGTTTAAAAAAAAAAAACAACCCAAACCTGCTATATGACCACATAAAAAATAAATAGCATCAAGGAAGATAGTATAGAACCAAATTACTTACAATCACATAAAAAGAAGACTATAATGATGAAAGCTATGATCTGAAATACTGAAAGCATTAACTGTGTTTGTGTTTTCCATTCCACCAATGTACTTATGAATCAAAAGACAACTACCATGTATCTCCTGTGGACTATTACATTTTGTTTACACACATTTTTTGCAGAAACTTTTTGTTTGCATTTGTATTTGTGAAAGAATCTGTTTTGAGTGTATTTGATAATCAAGTTCTGGAAATAAAAGCATCTGATTTATCTGACCCATCACACATGAGACAATTCAAATTACAACATTTGCCAATAATTCAATGTGCAAACAACATCAAGATCAACAATGTGTTTAGTAAATGTAAATAAAATTTAGATGATCTCTAAATATAATGACAGCATACAATTCAGTGTTATAAATAAATTTAAAGTATGTACATAATATGAATATACTGACAACATACGGTTCTCAATATTTTTCCATTTTCAGAATATTAAAAGAAGAAATTCTTTAAATATTTAAACACCAATTTGTTGTGCATGGATCACTCATATCTATGCAGTATCACATAACACAGAGTAGTCCTGATCATACACTGGCTATGGGTCCCACGCATCAATATTCCTAACACTCACACGCTAAGAGTTCCCATATAATTAATGTGTTCCTTGCTTTCCACAGCAGAATCCTATGCACTGTCTTATAGCTATTTTTATACTCCCAAGTGGCTTCATCTTTTGATCTTCCTCTGTTATTTCAATTTTCCAGTGTTGTTGCTTTGTTCAGAAATACCTACACGGGTAGAAAAATACCCATTTTCAGGAAAGACATTCATACATGATACTTGTTTCCACTATGCAGATATCTGTCTAACCCATCTGCTCTTTCCTATTTCTACTTCAATATTTGTCTTATTATTCTCACCTCAACTTCTTCCCTCACAGCTCGCAATTTTTTATAGTCCAAAATAGACCTTATTGCAGTTCTGTCACTTATTGTCAAAAGGATTATGCAAATCCATCTCTGGCCCTATATGAAGCTTCACTTTTCTTCAAAGCAATATGACAGATGTGCTTATGGCTGGCAGCCATACCCTTAAGCCAAAGCAGTGATTGTTCCTGCCTGAACTGATTGTTCTTTTACCTGTATTGTGTTTTCACAGGTTTTTAAAAGCAAGTAGGAACTGGGTCTTAAGCAGGAGGGCAAATGAGCACCAGCAGCAGATGAAGATGATTCATCCACAGATTTGGAACTGGAGCTGGGAAACAGGTGGCTAGAAAAGCTGATCATAAAATAAATATAATAGAAGAAAAATATGTTAATTAACCTTCAATTAAGAAATGCTTTCATTCCACTTCCACTTATCTACTGTTACTACAGTATTATTATTTTGTTATTTTCCCTTCCAGAGTGTTATATTTACATAGTTATGTATCATTATATATATATACAAATATAAAGTGCCTTAGGGAAATTAAGTTTATTAATATAGTAAATTTATTTAATATAAAAAATTTATAGTAGTGACACAGCATAACTGTTTTATTTAATTTGAGCTACCTTGGCATTTTTCTATCTATCTTTGAGTTTTACAGATATTCAGCAACCCAGTGCACATCACTCTGTGGCTGTGTGTGTTTGTGTACTTCTGTCTTTCACCACTGCTAATTTAAGACACTTTCTGCTAGGATCCACCACCAAGTTCTGCACAAAGATTTATGTATGACATTAGAATATTTTGCATCCATGTTATGATCAGCTAAAATCTGTCCATGTCACTCTTATTTCCTACCCTCCTTGGTCAGCTGTAAGTTTTCCCTCTCTTAGTAGATAGTTTTGCATTGCTTGTCTGGCACTGCATCTCCATCCTACACATGCACTAACACCATAGTGTGAGATGTACCAAAGTGAGTGAATCTCAGGGTTTCTTGTTGAAGCACTGGGTTTAGATTAAATATTTTTATAACTCAGGTAGAAAGAAGTTGTGGTTAAACACACACTACAGCTCCACTCATGATCTCTTCCTTTTCAAGTAAGAATTTATAATTTCCCTGTATGAAGTAATTCTGGCTACCCAGAAATAAAAGTATCAAATCTCTATAATCTAAGTGTCAATACTATTGCTTTTCTCTCTTTTTTTTTTTTCTTTTTTTTTTTTTCCCAGCAGTGCAACTAAGTCCACAGCAGATTTATTTGTGCAGGCAATAGAAGATAGATTTTTCTTCTATATTGGATCTACTTGTGGATGCAAGACCCCCTCAAGGAAAAAGAAATCAAGCCAGAAAGACAAGAGTATTCTCTCCCTTCAAAGAAAGTTCCAGGGGACAAAGCTATTTAAAATGGACAAGAAGTATTAGAGAAATTATTTTTTTAATAAGTATCAGGAATGGAATTTGGCTCATAACTGAGAATGATTTTTTCTAAAAATTTAACTTAAACCACTTCACATAGCACATTTCTGGAACAGCTAAACCCAGATTTCCTAAGAAATCTCAGTTAGAAATTTCCTTTAAGTTATAAATATCCTAATTTATCTTCTGAAAATCCAGCTACTGAGAAAACACTCCTTATCCTCCTTCTGAAAATCCAGCTGTAGATCTTACTTGCTCTAGTTTGCATCTATATATTTCTACAGATGAGTGCAAAATCCTTTTCTTTAGCCCATGTAATATATTGCATTTTTTTCTAGACAGTAGCCTCTGCCAGTGAATATTATCAGTCCTGAGTTTGTTATCACATTTCACTGTGGTAGACTGCACCCTGTGAACCACTTTTCAGCTCATAAGCTTCTTCTCTTCACATCCTTTTCAGTGTGTTAACTTCTTGACACAACTGTGGAAATTTTAAAACCATTTTTTGTTTGTTTTTTGTGGACATATTTAGAATGTTATGCTATCAGAAATCATGCATAAAGTAATCAAATCAAAGTGCTTTTAATACAAAAAAAAAAAAAAAGAAACCCTTTCTACATGACATCAGACCTGTGATATCCTCAACTTTCTTATTTACTGAAAGAGCAGAAAACATGTCAGAGGCCAGAAGGAGAGTGAAAAAAAATCGCTGTCAAAAGCATACTGATCTTAAACAAACTCAATTAAATAAAATCGATTAATCAAGCAACTATGCCATAAAATTTGAAACCAGACTGACTGAGGGCTTCTGCCAAAAAGAGAGAACTCTTCCCCTTATGTTTGGCTTCAGAATCAGTTCTCACTGCTGCAGGGAAGAAGCTCTTCTTGGAAGAAGATCTTCTCAAAGCAAACACATCAGAATAGTGATTAATTTTCAAGCAACTCTGTTAAACTGGTACCTTAATCCTTATGCTTGCACAAGAAAAAAGAAAGCATAGGGAAATGTGGAAAAGATAGAAGAACCCATTTGACAAGCAGCTTGTTATTAAGTTCAGCTTAAGTAATAGTGAAAGAGCCTGAAGTGTCTCTGCTGGAGTCCCAGAAAAGAGTCCCATTAACTGTCTCTAGAAGAGAAAAAATTTACAACTGGATTAGATTAAATACATAACTATGTTAAATATGCAAAGTGTGGTAAGATGAATTTCAGCCTTAAGCCATTCCCAAATTCAGTGACACGGGCAAAAGGATCCAAGGTTCAAATGTTCTTCTAGTTCTTCATATTAATAATTGAAGATTCAAATTGGATTATTAATATTCTTAAGTTAATATGGACAGTTATTCTTAAGTTAATATGGATATTCTGACAGCACTGCCTCCTCTGGGATTGATCTTTTTGTTTGTTTGTTTGTTTGTTTTTTAAAGAGAGTATATGTTTTAAGCTTCTTAGAGGGGGTAATATGGATGCTGCAATATTCCCAATGGAATTTCCTGGTTTCTTTGCATTAAAAAAGTGACCCAGCTGCAATGAGCAACTTGAAATATTGTGGCTTAATCAATTATCAAGAGAGTGTCTGATGACCTTGTACTTTTGTTGCCCTGATGTTCTCAAACCTTCTGATGTTTTTGCATTCTTTAGTGGAGTTTCTCACAGACTGTCACGTAAACAATGGCGTTTTTTTGGAACTGCCCTCTTTTTGTTGTCATTCTTTTCTCTAAGGAGGAGTCAGATGAAGGACTGTGATTTTGACTGGTGGGGTTGGAGAGTTGCAACCTCATCCTCCAACCCGTGGTCTTTGTCAGAAAACGATATAATCCCAAGCAGAAAATAAGCTGCCCCTTTTTGCCTTCTGAATTGGACTGGAGTGAGTCTAATTCTTTTTGTGTCCTATAGCAACATATTTTCTTCTCTGTCTTCCAGGAATGTACTAAATTTGCTCTCACACATGCAGTTTAATGTCAACTTGAGTATTTTTTCCCCTTTTTCTTTTTCTTTATTTTGTTGTATAGTTTCTACAAACTATTACAGATGTCATGTTTTCTCAAACCAAAATATAAATCCTCATAGATGACGTGAAATAATTTTGTGATACCAGAAGATCCTTCAGACTTGGGAATTATAAAAAAATATAACGTTGCAGCATAGAGGCTCTAAGAGGTCAAGATGCAGGTTTTTTATTTGAGAGACTTGAGTTTCATTCAAGTTGGAACTGGTCTGAAACTCCATTTTTCATTCTCTATATGCAGCTATTGTATGCTCACTGTATTGTGAAAAAAAGTAAACTATACAGATGCAGCAGCAGGGGTTAGATCTTTGTCCACATTATGTTATGTTATAAGAGCTTTTTCTTCATGCATTAAACACTCTTCCATTGACTGCAGTTAAAATTGGGTGGCAAACAAAACAATTAGTATTCATGATAAGACTTATAATTTTTAAAAACTATAATAAATTAATATTTTTAAATATGCTGTATTTATAATTTTAAAAAAATGAAAAAGCTAGTAATATATTGTTTTAAATTACAGAATTTCATCAGAACTTTTTATAAGTTTTGAGAATGTGGTGGGAGTAAAGCCTCCACCCAGATACTTGCTCTCCCACCCAAAGCAACGAGGGAGAGAATCAGAAGGGGAAAACCAAAAGAATTTGTGGGTCAAGATAAAGATCAAGTGCTAGTGTGAGAGACAGAAATAAGTTTAGTAGAAACTGTTTAAGTTTCTCATTATTAAAACAGTTCTTCTGGATTTTGGACACATTGGAATCATGGGTATGTATTTCATGTATATTTCTTATATTATTTCTTGGTTGGTGGAGGATGATCAGATATTAGAGGAGGCTGCCCAGGGGAGTGGTGGACCCACCATCCCTGAAAGGGTTCAAAAATCATGTGGGTATGGCACTTAGAGACATGGTTTGATGGTGAACATGGTGGGATAACACAGCTCTAGAGTAACAGTTGGACTCGATGATCATAGAAGTTTCTTCCAACCTCAATGATTCTGTAAATGGTACAAAAGGATTTGCTCACCACCACAAGATCAATGCCCAGCCAGTCTTCAAGCAGCAGATATTTAGAAAATTTCTCCCACTTTTGTTGCTGACCATGATGTTATGTGTTACAGAATACCTTTGGTAGGTTGGGATCAGCTGTCCCAGCTGGGTTCACCCCCATCCCCTCGCTCATCACCAAACTACTCTCTGGGGCAGCAGAGTGAAAAAGAAAGGCCTTGAAGCTGTGCAAGCACTGTTTGTCAGGAGCTAAAACATTAGTTTTTATCTTAACTGAATCCCATTTTATGTGATATTCATAACACTTTGTGCATAATGCTTCAAAAGCAACAAAAGGGCAAGCCAGGGAAAAGTCTACTGCTGCTTGGAGCTGGGCTTTGAATTGGAAAATCTTGTTCCTATGCATTTCAGCCCCTGGCTCAGCCAGAAGCACTTCATCCCATCACTGTGAAGAACACCATTTAGTGCTGTCACCACAAATAACTTCAGTTTCACCAGCATTGGTGATGATCTCGTCTCCTACATATATTGTTACTTTGAAATTCTTTTAAAATCCCTAGTTACAGATAAAATTATTTAAAAAAAAAAAAAAAAAAAAAAAAGGCCCTTCTGGAAGCACAGATTTTCAAACTTTCACCTTGGACTACTAGATGTACCATTATGAATGAGATGACCAATGCTTCTAGTCCCTGTGATGGGCAACAGCATTCTGCTCCTTCTGAAATCTCAGAAATCATATATTTTCTAGTAGTTGAAGAAATTTTCTCATCTCAGATGATACTTGAACGCCTAGTAATAAAAAAAATGGCAATACCTATTACGATCATGATTTACCATTATTTTGGCTGAGGAAGTGTAATTAACCTAGTTTGGTCTCTATTTCCTTAAATTAACAACCATTTGCTATGAGTCTCTATCTAGACCTCATTAGCTTCTGTGTTGAGGTGATTATGGCTTTTAGCAATGAGCTGTCTTTACATTGGTAAATCCTGAAGCTGAATAGGATGCATCAAGATGATCTGCACTGGTGAGGAAAATGAGCAGATTACACAGGTGGAAGGCAAGTGCAATTGATTCAGAAAAAGACCAAAAAATAAACTTACCTCATTCAATTTTGTATCTCATACATGACACTCTGGCTCTTCTTATCATTGGATTGATGTGTAGTGCAACACTGGTGTGTGAGGCTCCTTAGATTGCTAGATTTCTTAAGGACTGCCTTGTGTTGTGACAATAGGAGATTATAACAATTTAAGATTCAGAAGTGAGATCTCAGGACTGTAAGAGGCTAAGCCATTTTCCTGTCTGCTCTTTTGTTTTGGACTTACCTTGTGCCGAACGTAAGCCTGATCAGAAAATCTCTGTGGGTTCAGAACTGGATTAAAGATTTATTGCTTAATTGTTTTTTTTTTTACTCTCAGTAGGAGTTCAGTATGGGTGGGCAAGGACTGAAGAAGAAAATAACGAGAAGATGCAGGCAGTGACAGGAGAGAAAAAAAGATGAAAAGATAATTGTAACAAACACTTCAATATCATTTATAAGCAAAAGTGAGGAATATTTTATTCTTTGTGTAGCAGCACAGGTAATTTTTACCACATGAGATATCACAGTGGTTGGTACGTCTTTTATTACATTGGTCACATCAAAATGCCTTTTTTTTTTTTTTTTTTTGTAAAAGTTTGTACTTCTCTCACATCAAAGTGAAGGTATTCCCTTTGTATTTTCCTCTTATTTTTATCCTAGAATGAGACTGCATTAAACCTTCTAGTTCCTTTTGATTTTCTGAAGTGTATTTTGAACTTCTGCTTCAAATTGCATTCTCATTTCACAAAATGATTGTTAGTCAAATTTGAATTTTCCTTCTTCATCATTTCTACTAAACTTACG
Source organism: Brachypodius melanocephalos (assembly GCA_013398615.1). Taxonomy (NCBI): domain Eukaryota; kingdom Metazoa; phylum Chordata; class Aves; order Passeriformes; family Pycnonotidae; genus Brachypodius; species Brachypodius melanocephalos. The sequence goes on from VZSR01003803.1 coordinate 27,126,366, forward strand.
AGATTGTGGGGGATTTGACCCAGAGAAAAATATGCATTTTCACATTGCAATTGGAATAATTTCAGACACACATCTCAGCAAGGCCAATTGCTCAGGTGGGACCAGACTTTGATACATACACTTATTTTAGAGTTCCACTTTATTTTACAAGGAGTCCAGTAGAAATGAATGGACCTGATTTTGATAAAATTTTCTTTGTGTGCTTAATGATAAATTATTTTGTCACTTTCATATGCCTGGCTCCCAGAATAAGATAGTTCAGGGTTTCATGGAAGTTTGCTTGTGTGAAAATTAGATACGCTGTTTTTCTGTCCTGCTCTTCACTGATCTGAAAAACAACTAGCTGCTGTCTTCTCAGTGCTTATCCTTTATACATATAAAAACTGGTGTTATGGTCTAAACCAGCCGTCATTTCTCTAGATCAAACAAATTGGGTTTCTTTAATCTTTTTTTAAAAGCAGAAAAAAATTGCCTATTTTGCCACAGCATCTAAGTGTCCTGTGTGCTTTTGAAGTTTCTCTAATTGTTACAAGTTTTTATTTAAAAAGGATTTGAAAACAAGAAAAAATGAGACTTTGAAAAAGGTTTACCTTCTACATATCTTAGAGGTGCTATTCAAAACACCTGTTTTCTTTATCATATAAGAAAGAAAAATAATTTCTTAGGGCAATGGATATTCTTTAAGAAAGAATCTTGCAGAGATTACAGAAAATTTCCAGGTCAGATTTATTAAGGAGAAAAGAAACATTCAGATTCCTTCTTTTAACAACAGTTTTCCTAATACACTTCAAAATGATATTTCTTCTTTTAATTAACCTCATGTTTTTATTCAGCCCCAACTTGACAATTTTAAGATCCTTAAAATAAAATCTTCATTTTAGATTTACACATTTGATTTTTCTTTAATGTGACATTACTCCTACTTTTATATTGAATTTACTCTTAGCAGTTTCAGACCCTTTCTACAATGGATCATGATCATTCTAAATTTTAATTCCACTCTTTATATATTTTATAATCCTACAAGGATTGGTGACAGCCCACATATTTAAGTGGGTTTTCTTGTTTCACCATAAAAGACATTAACAAAAATAATAAACAGTACTTTTTTCTGAGACAGGTTCATTGGATACTTAGTATAGTGCCATGTTGGAGGAACTTACTGCTCTTAGCTTTTAGTAAATTGTGTTCAAAATCAGAACAGGTGTATCTGTAAAGTAATCAGTGCTGAAGAGGGTGCATTCCTGAGAATGCCTTTGAATAGTATTGCATGAGCTTAGTTCTCTTTATCAAAGCACTTCATTGTGAATGCAAACCCTGGGAAAACTCATCTGATTTTTTTTTTCTTAGGGTTTTTTTAGTTTTTAAAAAATGGCTATTAATGAAGGGTCTTTCTTTGTATTTCTTTATGGATTTGCTTTTTGGTTTTTTTTTTTTCAACAGACCAATCACCTCCTTTACAACCATGACATGTAGAATACATAAGATTGTGTCAACAGCTTTTACCAGATAAAGATTCGTGTGGATTTCTAACAACTCTATCCCATCCTTCTAACTTCTCAAAAAATGGAGCTGAGATAGTTCTACATAGTTTGCTGTTGACAAATCTGTAATTTCTGATTCTTGCACAATGTTTGTTTAATAAATAGCTAGCGGAATATTTCTGTGTGTTCATTTGTACAGATTTTTACAGCTTCCTCTTTTATCCTTTACTGCAATCTGGTTTAATTGAGGACAACTATTCCTTAGGACTTTCACACTAAAATCAACCCTCCTCATTTCTCAAAAATAAGTAGCAGTTGAGAGATAAGAATGAGAAGTCCTGTAATTCTCTAAAATAAATTTCTTCAAACCCAGCAGTCTTAAATATTTTTAGCATTAGCTAAATACTCTTTAAACTGCTTGCTCTCTCTTCATTCTTGCTTCTGCCGGTATCTACATGATGTTAATTTTAGCTGTGTTGAGCCTCTGGCCACAATCAACCTTTTTCATTAAGTCTGAGAGGAAAAAACTCTAGCGGGAGAAAAATTTTAGCCTCTTATGTATTATATGTTACATCTGCTATAAGTCAATCAGTGTTTGGCTTAGGATGCTGCAGAAAGATTCACTGTGCCTCATAACACTTTGTGAGGCACTAGCTCAGCACTGATCAAATAAGGAAATACCTAGTCTACACTTAAAGTTGGAGATTAAATTTGCCTGAGTTCAATGAGAGTCTTTACAGTGACTTCGGAAAACTTTGGACTAATAGTGTAGAACATGGTACTGGACCAATCTTTAAGTACAAAGTGTATATCAAAATTCCAGCTTCCAATCTGCTTTCAATTATTGCTGATTGAAAAATTTTCCATGGCTGCGTTTAAAGAATCTCCTGATGAATCTTTCTTTACCATCTCCTCTCCTCTGTACACAGATCTACTTCCAGCCTGAGACAAGGAACCACAACAAATCACAACAAGGGTAGCAACAAAACTGGCGGTCTCAAGACTGCACCAGAGTGACAGGCTGCTTCTGAATGAAAACCAGATAAGGAAGACAGTTGCTTCATGATGGCGATATGACGGCAACCATCCCAATTCCGGTAAATAATGATGTAACCATAGTGTTACTTCCTCAAAGTGTCTTTTCCTGATCCCATCATCAGTGCTCTCACTGAAGCAACAACAGCAGCACTCTGAATTGTGTTGTGGAAGGAAGGACAAGTGGATATGTCTGGATGTTAAGGAAAAGGAATATTAACCAGATTGTTTTCCCCACCTTTTCTAAAACATTCTTTACACTTGTGATGCGTTGATACTGGCCAAATGCCAGTGCACCCATGAGAAATCCTTTATTCATTTTCCTTACAGAGAATCACTTCCATGGCTGACTTTGTTCCCACTTTACCAAAAATCAATTCATGCATAACCAGCATAACACAAAGAGAATCATCCTGAAAACAAGTGCCAGAGCCACTCTTATCCATAGTCTGGTTACTATGGTCTTCTGATGGTTAATAGGGCTTTGGATCTCCTTCAACAAACAGAAAGTTTTAATTTATATAAGGTAGGTATTGTAGATATAAGAAATAACTGCAAATATATGAAGTAAAAAGAAAACTCTTTTCTGTCTTGGTGGGAAAAAGTATTCTCCTAATTTTGAAAGAAATTAGATGCAGAAATCCAGGAACATAGGGCTTTACATATGAAATCAGAAAATTGTGTGTGAGGGTAGCAAAAGAATTCCTTGAGGAAACTGAAGTATTAGCAAGTCATGTATTGCCACAGAACATTCCCATGTACTGAACTCAGCCCTCTGTACTGTTAATTGCTAGAATGATCTATGATAAGCTTTTGGCCCAAGTAAATTTTTACTCTCCTAAACAATTTCTGTGCATAATTCCTATGTTAGCACAAAGAACATTTCTAACAAATTTTTAGATGTAACCACTATATTTGGAGAATCAAAGAATGCAATAATAAGGATGAAGATTTTTCTTTGGTCAATGGCATTGGTGTCAAGAATGTTTATGGGCATTTTTTCTTCCAATAATATAGGTGTGGCCCTACAGCTCCTTTAAGGAAGGCACAAAAGTGACTCCAACATCATCTCTCAAAACTTTGTCCTAGTTCAACTAAATTCACTTATTTCTCCTCTCTAATGTTATTGTCTTATACAGAAACCTGATCTCAGTGATTCCACTAGTGTAAATTTTCTAATCAGAATGAACCTATTAATTTCAGACTGGAACAAAAAAAGACATCAAACATGTCTGTATTTTCAGTGCAAATGATTGATAACAACCCTCTTTTCCTGAATAGCCGAACCCTCTTACTTCATATGTAGTAGTAATTAAAAAAAACAAACCTGCATTTCCTGGTTGATAGACTGTTAGGCTGCTGTTGATTAATATTGCTTTACAATGAACAAGGACACAGAAAAAGGTGTGTTTGTGAATGTAGGTATTATGAATCTTTGGGTAAAAACTAGTAACAGACTTCTGAACAGAAAAAGAAAACAAACCACAAACTGCAAAATCAGAAGAAAATAAACATCGCATTTCTCAGGTTCCAAAAAGTAAATATTTGGATGCACTGTATGGAAAGGGGAAAAAACCCAAATAACAACAGAAATTCCCTCTAAGCAAAACTGTGAAGCACTCCTAGGAAGAGGTTAATCCCAAATTCTTGCCAAGTTTCTTTTCCCTTTATTTTGTTTCTCCTTACAGTTATTTTCAACATTACTCTTTGGCTGCAGTTTTTACTGTAACTTCAGAGCTGAAAAAAACACAACAATTCCCTTTATAATTTTTATATCATATACTATTTAACAGACAGTTGCTATGCCAACTACACAATATTGTGGGGATTTTTTACACTTATATTTTCTATTATGGAAACTGGTCAGGTAAGGACACATTCAGAAAATGAGGTAATACCTATTCCATGTAATTTTTTTTATTTTATGTAGTAATGGAAGGTTACCTTTAGAGATGGAACCAAATAACTATCTTTATATTTTTGGTAGGAAATACCAGTATTGCCTTCACAGAGCGAGAGAGAATACCTCTGGCAATTTTACTATCACATGGAGTTACAAGTAGCAAGGTAGAAAGAGAGACAATAGTTTGGAAAAGTATTATAGGTGAAGATAAAATGGGTCTTCATATGAAAATCAAATATATTTTTCATGCCTGGGGAAAGTGCTCTTGAAGAAATCCGAACTCTCATTCAGGCCTGTTTTATGTGACACATTGTAAAAGATGTCCATATAAAGGAATAAATTTATATTTCTTTCTCGCTTTTGAGGATGCAAATCATAGTCCAAGAAGCCACAGTTTACTCTCTAACCACACAACGGATTGATGAAACCAACAAAATAACAGAATGTGCTTCAGCATACTCCCAGCCATGAAAAAGAATGGTTGGAAGACAATTATTGGTTGAGATCAGCTTCTGAAATGCTCAGTTCTGATGGGTATGTGAGGCAAGCTGTCAGGGAGCACTGACAGAATTCCTGCAAGGGGACCATGTCTCAAGTGGGAAAACAGAGTTAAACTGCCCCAATCCCTGACTGTAACAGGAAAAAGGTGGTGCAGATGAGGAAAGTAAAGGCAAGAAAAGCTAAAGGTGGCAACTGGAAAAGCTACCACCTATGAAATGAAATAAAATAAAATCATCTAATAAATGTCAGACTGTGTAGACCAGATAACAGAAATAAAACATAACTCAATAAGAGTAATATATATTTTAACAGAGATGGCTTCATGCCACAAGGATCAATTTAGGGGTGTGCAGGTATGGGATTTTGCTTTACCTCATAAGTAGCACCTTCAGAAAGGATGGCTTTATTGGGATATTAAAAATAAATAACCAATCTAATTAAAATCTAGCTCCATTGAAAAGAACCAATTTACATCAGTACAGTATAAATCCCTAGAGGAATAAAATCAGAGTTCTGCATCTACGTTAGGTTTAGGATTCTGAGTCACAAAGAGCAACACCTTGTAAGGGCTTAATGCCAGTTTTTGGTTGAGGCTTGAATATTCCTGTCAATGTATTATGGTTTCACTGAGTTACTCTCCTCGTTTTGACTGAGAGAGACTTAATTTTCCTCTTAGTAGCTGGTAAAATGCTGTGGTTTATATTTAGTATGAGAATAATGCTGATAACAAGCTGATGTTTAAGTTGTTGCTAAGAGCTTACTCTTCATCAAGGACTGTTGAGGTTTCCATGCCCTGCCAGTCAGTGAGGGAACACAAAGCTGGGTGGGAGCAGGGTCAGGACAGCTGAACTGGCCAGAGGGATATCACATTCCATAGAACATCCAGTGTATAAACTGGTTTGAGCTGGCTGCAATCTCAGCTCAGGGATGGGCTGGCTTGGTCAGCCAATGGTGAGCAATGTGCATCGCTTGTCTTTATTGGTTTCCATTTCTGTATCTCCATTTTTCTTTACAATTATTATTATTGGCAATGCTGTATTTTACTTTGTTTCAATTATGTAACTGGTCTTATCTCAGCCCAGGAGGTTTACTTTCTTCCTGATTCTTCCCATGCCACTGGAGGTGGAGTATAGGGGTGTGAGTACTGTGTGGTACTCAGTTGCCATCTGCAGCAAGGTCTTGCAACAATAATTATACAACGATAAAAGAAATTGTCTCAAATCTGGAAACTGTATTTAAGACACTACTCTTTTAATAATATCTGTGAAGATATATTTCTCTGTGCACATGTATTCCTAATGACTACTGGACAGTTATTAAAGTTTATTTTGATTAAACATATATGCAGATCTCATTTCAGAACAGAGATCTGTTTTTACATGCAAAAGTATTAAATATTTTTAAAATAAATGTCTTTTCTATTCTTAGGGGAAAAAAAGACAATAACAATAAGAAAATTGTAGATAACATTTATTTAGAATAAGTGATAGAGTGCATACTGCAAGTAAAAGTTGTTCAGCATGTAACCCCAGTAGGAAGATGTCTGGTATGGAGACTCTTACCTTCTTACCTTCTCGACTGGAAATGTACTGCATTGACGAGACAATATGAGAAAGCTGACTGTTCTTGTTTTTCCCATCCTGTAGTTAAATAGAAAGCTTTATTCAATGCTTTATGTCTACAACCCTACAAACATCATGAATTAATAACAAATAAGGAAAGAATTTAACAAATATTTTTGTCTAGAACGTGCATTAAGGCAACCACTTCTTGAAAGCAAACAGAAATATTGGGACTGCAACACCTCCTGTTTCCAGCTCCCTTCCCCAGCGTGCAGACACATCACATCCTGTTTAGCAAAAAATAAATATCTCTTTTTTGGAACTGCCAGAGTGTTTTCCTTTCACAATGCATGGAAATACATAGAATGATGATTTGGACTATAGGATTCATTTTGTCAAGACTACTTGGTCAGTTCAACAAATTTGATTTCAGGGCTGCTTAAAGATTTCTTATTCACAAGTGTCAAATCCTAACCTCGAATATCTCTACCAAGACCAATTACACTCTACCCTCTGCAACTCAGTCTTTTCCTAGACTATTAGCATAGCTCTAAGATATATTCCTAATATTTAATCCAAAATTTTCTTCTGCCATTGAACCCCATAATTCCTCATTCTGTTTTGACTGTCTAAGGGGAGCAATTCGTCCCTGTCTTGCTTAAAGTATAGCTTTTTGGATTCAATGAAAATAATATGTCTTTTCATTCTTTTTCTCTATAGAGTGAGTGTGCTGAGATCACTTAGCTTTTTCTCAAATGTCTTCTTTTTTTCAAGCCTTTTAAACTTGTATTTTTTCTTTGTGCCTCCTCTAAATTCCCTCCTGTTATATATGTAACTCTTTTCAACCTCCTCCCCAAAACTGTGGGTAGGGTTCCAGCTCAATCTTGACTAGCGTGGATTACAACATAACCATTTCATTCATATGATACTTCTCTTTTGAGAGGACTCAAAAAGGGTGGAGAAAAAATGATGCTAGCTCTCTAACTTCTGCCTTTTAGAGATACAAGAAAAAGACATTATTTTGTGCATGAGGTTGGCATGCCCAGGTACTGGAAGTGGGTGGTGGCAGCAGGGGTGGCCTCTGTAAGAAGAGGTCAGGGCTGCCCTGTGCTGGACACAGGTTGTTCCAGGAGCAGGAGGTACATCAGGTGTCAGAGCAGAGATTCCCTGCATCCCATTTTAGAGGCCACAGGGGAGAAATTGAAAGAAGTAAGAGGAAGCAGCAACAAAAAGAAACCTCTATGTGCTAACTGTAATCTCCTGCTGCTTCATCTCCCTGCAGCATTTGGGGTGAGGGGTCTGAGACAAGGGAGTGAAGGTGAGCCTGGGAAAGAAAAGAAGAAAAGATACTGTTTTATTGTTTGACTTTTTGTTTCCCACTACAAAAATCAGTAATTTAATATTCATTTTACTTTGCAATAAAGTATTTTTCCTCAAGTTTCTTCTTCTCACAATGGGAAATACACTGTTTCCCTTCTCACAATGGGAAATATGCTGGTAAATATTCTGACACATCACCATCCTTGCAACTGGTCTTCCTATTTTTCCTCTGCATACCCCTGGGGGTGTGAGGGAACAAATGAACTGGGTGGGCATTAAGTTTTTTGCCAAGCTTGACCCAGCATTTCATGGTAGATATTGCAGATTTTTTTATTAAATTATGTGTATCTCTTCTGCATTTTTCATGACTGTATTCTTTCAAATGAAAAATACTTACATCTAAATTCAGCAAAATATTCATAATGTGCGTATGCATGCACACACACAAAAGAATTGCTTGAGTGACACATCATAAAAGCATCTTATTTATTAAAAAGAAAAAGAAAAATAAAAACAAACCAATGAATAGGATTCATCACTTTACATAGTAAGAAGAAAAATCCACCATATTGTGAATATAACTCATATTTTGACAGCTACTTGAATCTGTCAGTAAAACTAAAGGAGAAATTCCCTGCCTGTGTATCTACATCAGTAGTGACTTTGCATCAGACACATATTTCTGCAGTAAATCTGATCACATCAGCTTCCTGTACTTAGGTTCTCATTCTAGGAGGATGCAGTTCTAATCCATTCATATAAAAATAAATCTGTGGTACTTGAGGGACAAGGTTTAGATGGGAACAGAGTGTGCTGGGTTAATGGTTGGACTCGATGATCTTAGAGGTCTTCTGCAATTTTAAATGAGTCTATGATTCTATGAACTGTGTTTCAGGAGGTCAGTGTGCACCTGCTCCAGGATGATATGTACCCCAAGGAACCAAACAAGTATTAATTTGAAGTAAAGTGTTCAAACCATATATGGGCAGGTGGGTTCTCAGCATTCTTTTTTTCCTTTTTTTTTTTTTTTTTTTTTTCCCGAGACATCTGAGGTTCTTATGCCTTACTACTTGTTGATAACCCTGTAACCCTTAGTAAAATAATATTTTAGTTCTCCCTTTCTTTTAATAGTTCAGTCCAAATGAGGGCAAAGGGCTTCATTCATAAGACATACAGAAGATCCTTCAAAGAAAATGTCCAGAATGGAGAACAATATCATATCCTCAGAATAGAAATGAGCAAATTGTTGGCTGTGATTTCTTCTTATTATATGCTCTCTGTATTTCTGACTCTGTAAACAGAGTTCTCTCCCATCTAATAAGGAGAAATGAATGCTGTTTTTTACAAAACACTGATATTTTGTTTTGTTTTGCTTTGTTTTGTCAGGAAATGTTACTTGCTAGGCTGCTTGGAGTTGATCCTCCAGGATCTAAGACACCAAAGAAGGTTCCCATGTAGACTGCTATCATTACCTTTTCTGTTATTTGTAAAAGTGAAACTGATCACATAGTAGCCTCTAGAAATTACCTATAATGTTCATCAGGAAGGTTCACTCACACATTTTAACTTTAGTGAATTAAGTATGTGGTCCAATGCATATTTTGCTAGTACCTTTATTTATTTTACTGAATTCAGCTGTTAAGAGCCAGAGAGCTGTTAAGGCATTGGCATGCACATTATATTGTTCAAATTCCACCTGAATTTTCTCAAATGTCACATATACTGACTAACAACACATGAAATTCTGTTTATCAGAAATTTAAAAAAAAAATCATGTAGTAGATTTAATTTTGGTGAAGTAAGAAAGCTTGCTTCTATTTTATTCTGATTAGGATATCAGAGAGAGTCAGAAAGGGTTGAGAGGGCTTCCCAAGGAGTAGGGATTGTCATGGTTTTTCTTTTGCCTTGTGTAATATTTCCACTTAGAGGAGTATTAACATATTTGATCCTTTGTACAACATTTCTCTTTGTCAGCATCTTGCCCACAGATTTATATAAGCTGAAAAGAACCAAAGAAATGGCATGTTAGTAGTATTGCCTTATATAGATATTAATGACAAATTATTAGAGAAATTATAATAATAACACATGTATATATGTATTTATACAGATACACATCTTCTTTTAGTAAACCATTTCTCTACTGTATATCAACTGATTAGAATTCGTTTAGATTTCCAGGAACTACATAAGAGAAAAATCATGGAGGATCATCCACTAAAGGATTTCCAGTATATCACCAAATGATGCTATTAATGGCCTTAAAAATTAAAGCAAAATTGTTCTTTTTGCACAGATGGGCAGTTTTTGATGAGTTTGAATGCAACCTAGAGATGAAGTAATGCATAGGTATCAAATATTTTATGATGTATTTTGCATAATCATCATGTATTTTTTATCATGCAGAGCTTTCTACCAAAATATGAAAACTCTCCAAAACTGACCATGTGGTTTTCAATACACTCTATATGCAAGTCCAAACCCAAGACAATTAGTTCCACTGACTATACTTCAGAATTAGATAACTTAAAGAGAATGGGCAACTTAGCATGCTGATATCTTCTCCTGTACTGTTTTTTATGTAAGTCTTATTATCAGGAATACTGATTTGGGGGAGAGGGCTGGGGGATGGAAATCTCCTGATCTTAAAGCATCTTCTATTCAGAGGTTCCAAGATTTTAGAAAACCCTAAGAACTATAATTTCTGCAATGGGAGGAATGCATAGAGATGAATATCTTAAAAAAAAAAAAAAAAAAAAATTATACCAGGTTTAGAGAAATAGCTTGTGTTTAGAAAATAAGTATTGTTATACATTATACATAGCTTGAAAAAAGTAGAAAGCGAGGGAATTTGAAACTTCTCTTTTTCCAAAATAGATAATTTTCACTGTGGGTGTGCCATGATGAATAATGATTGTTAGCTATTTTAATCCAACTCTACAAAAACATGTTGCTTCAAGAATAATTAGTGTGTTTTATATTAGTCTTCATCTCTAGTGAAAACAAAAACTATAAAAATTTACTAAATTTTTTATTCTAGTTTTGGTTACATTATAATTATTAGGTAATTGCTAAGGTACTTCTGAAAATTCATTCTGCTACTATTTCTATGGTATAATTTGATTTTATGGAGATCTAATGACATGTGATAGATGTTGCTGGATAATAACCTCTGTGTTCTTTACAGGGAAAGTTTTGGATGTGTTCTAATGCAGCCAGCTGAAAATCTCCAAATCTGCCCATATCTAATTTGAAGTGCTATTGCTAACAACTCATAACTGAAGTAACTGAAAAGTCATATTAAAACTACAGTACATTTTCCTAGCATTTAGAGCTCTTTAATTTAATGAACATCATCAAAAGAGGCATATAATCATCAAGGATTTCATATGACAATTCAGATAGGGTGAAAAGAGAAATGATAAGGTTAAAATAAAGAGATACCTAACCATCTGTGCAATTGTTAGAAGATTTAAAAATTCTACCTACTTACTATCATTATAACTTTCTTTACAGATAATGAAACATTCACAGCAGATATTTTCTGGGATTATCATATCTGTAATATGCTTAAAAACCAAACAAAACTAAGAACAAAACTTGTCAATCAAGAGACACCATGATTTGTCCTAGATAGCAATCACAATTACAAATAATTTCTAATTCTGACATACAGCATAGAGCTAGATTAATCAGACTTTTTGATCTGTACATATGATGAATATCTAATCAATGTATTGCCCACAGGACACAATATACCAGAAAGAATACAAAATAATGTAGCTTCTGGAAGAAATTTTACTTAAACACAACAGAAATTACTGTTAAGAGAAGCCTTTGACTCTGCCTCCAAGTCCCTCATCTAGGGAGGAATAGCTCTATGCAACTGTACAGTCTTGGGTCTCACCAGCTGAAAAAGAACTTTGCAGAACAGGACCTGGGACGGACAACAAGGTGACCATGGCCCAGCAATGCACCCTTGCAACAGAGAAGACCAACAACAATCTAGACTGAATTAAAAGCTAATGCCTGGCAGATCAGGTAGGGTGATCCTTCCCATCTTCTGAGCACTGGTGAGACACATCTGGAGTTCTGGGTCCAGTGCTAGAGTCAACAGCACAAAAAAAAACCTATGTGCATTGTGGAGCAAGTCCAGCAAAGAGCCACAGAGGACTCTCAAATAAAGGATTTGTCACAAGGAGAGCCTAAGAGATCTGAGACTGCTCAGTATGAAGATGACACAGCTCAGGGGGATCATATCAACAAGGATAAACACCCAAGGGGACACCTAAAAGTAGATCTTCTTACAATTCACACCCAGTGATAGGATGGCAGGCAATGGGCAAAAGTTGATATGAAAAAAATTTTCAAAAGGAAAGAATACTCTGAATGTCCAACAGTGGAATAGCCAGAGAACTTGTGAAGTCTTAATTCTTGAAAAAAAATGAAAATCTGACTGGAGATAGTCTTAAGGAACATACTCTGATAAACCTTGCTTTGAGGAGAAAGCTTGGAGTAGACAACATGCAGAGGTGTTTTCCAAATTGTGTACCATTTCTGTCCAGCATTCCACTACTCTGGCCTGAATTTTATATATGTCACATTGGAAAAACCAACTAAATATTTTGTTTTCTTAATTTAAAAGAAATCTCTTTTGTATATCTGATTGTCCATACTGAAAGAGGTTTAGATGTAATGGATGGAAATCAGCTTCACTGTGAGACAATGAAGTGTTTTCGGTGTAAATAGGAGAAGCTGCATGCCTGGTTACTTTAACAGGAATATATGGTATAAGAGGGGAAATTATTCTCCTCTGGATAGTGGTGTGGTGACCACATTTATAGTACTTCAAGCTTTTGAGTACGGATATGGAGAAGAAGGAATGCTGTCAAAATGGTGAAGGTATATTTTATGGCCTTTGAAGAGAGATCAAAAGTGGCAAAATGTTGGTCTCACAATGAGAAGAGTAAGGAGTCATCTAAATGTTTTTCACAATAGTTTTAATGCCAGCTTACAAAGATGATGGAGCCAGCTCTTTTTGGTAGTACCAGGTGAAATGGATGGAGAGATTTTTATCTTAAATATTTTATGAAAACTTGGGACATCAAAAAGGTGAGAAGGAGTGCAAGATTCTGCCAGAAGAATCGACATGTAAGAATTTGTGGCCTGAATATTGTAATACATGCAAGTAATTTAAGTTAAAATGTTCAGATTTGGTCTTTAGAGAACTAAGATTTCATTCCCTACAGTTTGTAGCATCATAAACATACACACTACATATTCATGAAGACAACAGAAGTGAGACAAAACCACAGAAAATCCTTGTATCAAGAGCCAACATATCCATTTCTACTTTTGATGCAATGAAAATCTTATTCCCAGAGATTACACAAGAAACTCCAAGAATTTTTTTTTTTTTTTTCAGAAATTTTAGAATGGATGTCTGCCAAGAGGAGAATACAGAAAGGATTTTTGGACAATGGACGACTTCTTCAGTTTGCAGTTTGGAGATATTTTTTTGTCATGAAGACACAGACCACATGAATTTCACAGAGAGCAATTACATGGGAGACAAGAGGGAATTGAAATTCGGACAACTTCTAAGATACACCAAACAATTACTGAACAAAGTTTTCTGGAATTTATAATAAATTAAATACATAAATTGCACAAACCTGAAATTACTGTATGGATTGTTCTGTATAATATGTCCATGTGGATGTCTCTTCTGCTTACTGAAAACTCTTGACTGCAGCAGACTGATCCTGCTGTGGGCAAAATAAAAAGGATGTTTCTTTGTTTTTCACTGCTACTACTACAGCCAAACTGAAATATGGCAGTAGGTCACATGTCAAAGCCTATATTACTGCAGTCAGTGAAGATAATACCTGACATCACAGACCAAGTTTCACTGAGCTTACTATGCAGTGCATACAATTTTGAAGTGAAGGAGATATTTCATACCATAACCTCAACTATCTTATGATGAGATAAACCACCCAAAACAACTAGTAAGGAGACCCAATGTTATTTCTGGATGGAAGACTGTTGATTTCAAACCTGGACCATGAATGAATACCCACTCAAAGATTAATATTATTTAATGTCTCTGCATGGAGTTTCTGCACAGGATAAAAAGCTCTCATTTAGATCCTGAATTATAGTATTTTAAATTGTCTTCGCATACTTTCAACATCTCCCATTAGGGCATATATATCAAAACAACTTCTTCATAAATTGTTAAATCATATGGAGTTTGGTTGGACCAGGATTATTTGTTTTTTTCAAATGACACTACACTGTCCTTTGATAGCACTAAGACAAATGTGATGTTTAGAAAACGTGACTGTATTTTACTAGAAGGTGTATAAATGCAGAATTTTTCTAAAAACTTTGTGGTATTAAATTAACTGTGACTGTGCATTGCTAGGTGAGCAATTAACATAAGAATTACCACCCATGGTATCAAGCATCATTTTGTCCTAAGAGTCACCTAACATTTATCAGTGTAACCATTTTGAAGTACAATAATCTTTATGCTGTTAAGGTGATACTCTGTCTCATGTTTACAATACATAAATGGAATCCTCTAGTACAATTCAGAGATGAGTAGGAGAGATCTCTGTTAAAGTGCGTACATTTATTGTGTTTTAATCACCACTTGGGGTAGCTCACTGCAAGGGAGAGTTCATCACCTGCTTGGAAGAGTTCAAATAGTGAATATTGGTTTCATCTATGTTTGAACAGCAGCAATGGTATAGGAAACAATACAAATATTGTAGGGCTACAGATAGAGAAAGTAAAAAGAAATGTGAAAGAAAGAAATAGAAAAGAGGTGGAGGGAGAGAAAGATAATGACAGAGACAGATAGATAAATAATATCATCACTCTGGATTGCAACGGCATCCTGTTGGTCCTCTCCATCTGGTCTTCTTGGAGGTGAGGGCCCCCTGGAAAACACAGACTTCA
>VZSR01003803.1:27141239-27162915 GCA_013398615.1 Brachypodius melanocephalos
GAGCTGATTTTCAGGACAGCTGCTGGGTTTGGTTTTCTTGAGTTTATGCTCTTCTCTCTCAACCTTGTTTACTTCTCCCCAGTCTTGAAATAATTGGACAATAGTTCCACCTTCTCTTATCTCAAACTCCCTTAAGCAGCTTAACTCATGATCCAAAGTTCCAGTCAGGGGGCATATTCAGGGAAGGATGGGCTTCACTGGTTGCAGCTGCTTTATACACTTTTGCCATAATACGGCAAAAAAGTCCTTCATAACAATGTTTAGCTATTAACCATAAAATTTCAGTCTCTGACAAAGGGAACTGATCCAACTCAAAAGATGAGACATTAGAAAATAGTTTGTTTCATGTCACGCTGCCACTCTATTTTTTTTGATATGTGGGTTATGAATGGGATGTGAATGATAAAACAGTCATTCAAGACTGTTGATCTGAGTTCTCTCAGCCAGACTTAAAACCGTCACCTTGTCTTTCTGCCCCATTTCTGGACTTATTTTCCCTTGAAAAATTTCTTTCATAAAAATATAGATTAATTATATACTTGATTTTCTAACATTAGATAAAGCTGTCATCCTAAAATACCTGACCTAAACTAACATCTTAGTTCACATTTCTTTTTATAAATTTCCTCTCAAAACTACAGTATATGCATTTCAAGTGGTTATACTGTCCTCTCTCCATTCTTCTTTTAATGATGTTGGGTACAGTGCTGATCAATTTGTTACCCTAATCCCCGCTTCACACCATCTAATCACAAGGCAACTGAAATTATTTGCTTAAGCTTCCAATGGAGTAAGTGAAACTCTTAATTTCCTTTTTAGGGGCCCTTTCCTGTTCCCCTATATTAAAAATTTTATGTAACCATGAGGAAAATAAAAAAGTAAAGCAAATACAAATCTAGGCAGCAGCAAAGAACTACCAAAACAACTGCCTCTACCTACGCTATCAAACAAATTTTCAATCTTGGATTTTCTTCCTAGAAGTTTCTGGATGCTTAGGCCAATCTGAATTGAAATTTGGATGGACAGGAACTTGCTGCAAGAAAGGGGAACAGTTAAACACTGAAAAAAATGTTTGAAATCCAGAGTAAAGGACAGGTGAATCTGCAAAAATTGCTAAACTCTGAAATGTGGATTATCCACAGACTATAGCATCAATACCATGGAAATTACGAATGACTATAAGAGTTTCACAAGAGCTCATCATTTATACGAGACTGGAAGCTGACAGAAATTAATGTGGTCAAAACATATTCTGATGACCACCAGTGTCATCATTAAGCTTATTTATTGGCAACTTGATACAACTATTTCCAATTTGCATGGGAGTCATTTTGGTAGAACAGTAGAAATAACATTTCTGTAATACCTAGAGTTCAACATTTTAGGAGTGTGTTTTCCTAATAATCGTAGTGTTTGTAAAAACAATCTCTTGTATAGAATAGTTCATAATCCAAAACAAATAAATGGAAGAAACAATGGACTAAGGTGATTTATGTAATGCCATACAGTTTGTAGGAAAAAGATGAGAAACTGTTGTTTGGACATGAAAATATTCTTGATATTTTTATTTAATGAATGGAAGAGAAGTCACTATTCAAAAGATTTTTCTTCTGATGGCCATGTCTCATTGCAGTTACATTTCAGATTTTGGAGATCTTGATGAGCCCTGGCTTGAGGCATTGTCAGCACGAGGTTCTGGGAGCCATTAAGTAATTTGGATTTCATATCTGTTCAGATTTGGCCGGGCTGGCATTGCTTTTATTTCTTTCATTTAATGCAAATGATCTTGGTTTATTGTACATGATTATGTAGAAGGTGATGACTGAGGTTAATGTGATGACAACTTTCTGTATAATCCAAAGTAAAAGAAAGAAGGGAAGACAAGAGAGAGAGAAAAAAAAGAAGGCTGCGATTTCATTTATTTTATTCTTTCCAGGACAAAAATATTAGCCATATATTAGGTATCATTATTACAGTATCAGCAATCATCATAAAAAGGAGAAACAGCTAAAAATTAGCACACTAAAAAGACCATAATGCTCAAGGTAATCGCACAGTTTTGGCATACAGCTTTAGTCACTCATATACAGTGCACAGGGAAAATGGATGAACTACGGGATCAAAACCTGTTGTAGCCAATTAATTGTGGGCATATTTAACATGTTCATTGGAGCAAGGAGTTTATTTGGGAAATTATTACTTAGTCTATTATTTAAGCCCATGCAATTCAGATATTTGAGAAATTTGATGGCATAAGGTATTGACATAAGAATGTGTTTTATGGAGAAAATTTTGGAATATGTGTATTTTTGAATGCTATTTAGCTCTGTCCTTTTCTTTATTAACTATGAGAAGAACATGCAGCAGACATAGAAAGAGTCACAGTTCCCAGTTTTCTCAAAAAAAACCCAATAGGAACAAAGAAAAAAGAATAATTAACTGCAATGTTTGCAAATGCTGTTGTACGCACATCACGGTTTATTGAAAAAATTTAGGCTATAAAGCTATAAGATTTTTTGCTTCCTATAATGAAACAGTAACCAAAAAACCACAAATAACCAAAAAACAAACCAACCAAAAATTCTACTGCAATAGATCCTTTGCTCTTTTGATGTGACTTTCTAAGATTGCTCAGGAAATCATTGCTAAGTTCCTTACAGAGAGATATCACTCTCCTTACCCATAGTTTTACTTTTTACTTGCAACATACTTCACTTTACACAAATACAGAAATTATTTATATTTCAGCTAACTTATAGGAGCTGAAAAGCCTCTCATTTTAACTTTCAAATCTCTTGGATAACTGGTATCCCCAGATCCTAACTTCTGGTTTTCCTGCAGTGACTCCTGTGGAACAGATCAGCAACTCTCTTAAGTATGTATTTTAAATACTTTTTTATGACTCATAGTAATGAGTAAGACTAACTTGAGATAGATCAGACTATATTTTCCTGCTTTACTTAAACAAACCAAATTGTTGTTATAGGACACGAAATGACTGAGATGCACTCAGTTGAGTTCAGAGACAAGAAGAAGGTGAAAGTTTATTTTTCTGACTCCACTTATATAGTTTTCTGGCAATGACCATGGATTGGAGAATGAAGTTGCACCTCTCCAGTCACACTGGCAAAACTAGTAGTCCATCAATTTGTCTCCTCCTCAAGGAGAAGAATGTAAACAAAAGGAACAGTTACAAAAACGTCACTCTGTTTACATGAAATCTGTGAAAAACTCCAGTACAAAAAATACAAATATCAGCAGACTAAATAATCAAGGCAACACCGGATAGCTCTTTTCTTTTCTGTTTAAGAAGCTAAAAATATGTATGTTTGATTCCATAAAGCCTTGAACATGTCAGTTGCACGTAATATATTCAATAATATGTTTTCATGTATAAGAATCATTGGTTGAAATTTCACAAAATCAAGAAACAACATGCATTTCTATGTGTGGAAAGCTTAGGTACACATCAAAACATCTTCATAGACACATATGGAGAATGAAAAGGTCCATTGGCTTTCCCTGCAATTTTTACTTAACTCTCTGGGACAGAAGTCTCTATAATTATGCTTATGGGCTATTATTATTAGAACTCCAGCATGAAATTGTGAAAGAGCTTCCAAAGTTATTAACAGTATAATTGCAATTGTATGCATTTGAATTTTAAATATGCTTATTGGTCTAAATCATGAGCTTTATTAGGAAAAGACTGGAACATTTAATTGTAGTAAATGAAGGCAGTCCCTCTCACGTTTGCAGAAAAGTCCCTTAACCCAAGCAGACAGCAGCTGTTTCCATGGCTGTTGGACACAAATTTTGCTATGACATAATTCTTATGCCTGTAGGAGCTGATCACTGGTTGGAGATGCTCATCCCTCAGCCCCAAAAAGCTATTGAGGAAAAGCTGTCACCAAAACTGAGAACAATAATAACAGCTTCAATTCTGAAAACAATCACAGATTTTTCCTTTGGACTAAAATTCAAACTTTAGGTATTATATACTAAGTTCCAAAACAATAGTAGAGTGATTGTGATATTTTTACCAACAATTTTTTTATTTGCCTGAAGCATTTCAATGTCAAAAAAAAGAAAAAAAAAAAAAAAAGGTTCATTGGGATTCCTGTTAGGCAGATACATTAATATATAAAAGTGTGAATATCATGTAAATATTTATACATAAATGCTGTTTGTTTTTTTTTTTTAGTGATAGATATCAGACATCAATTTAGGTTAAAATAAACCAGCATAAAGCTTTTTATCATAGATACTTGTGCTTGATTGAAATCATATATCAGCATACCAGAGCTTGTCAAACATACAAAGAGTTTCAAAAGTAATTTTTAAAAGCTGGACAAAAAAACCCCAAACAGTATATTAAAGGGGAAGTGCAATAAATGTTAGCTGAGGATTTTTTTTTTTTTCCTTTGTCTACTATCATGAGTAAGCAGGTGGGTTTTTTTTTTTTTTTCCTTTTTTTGTTTGTTTGGTTTTTTGTTTATTTTTTGTTTGTTTGTTTTTTCTCTAGAAGTCCAGACTATTTTGATAATTATCACTGCTGGAAGAGAAAGAACACTGCAGAAAGACAGAAAAAGCATCCCAAACCACAGAATAACAGAAACACAGAATCACAGAATGAGTAAGGCTGGAAGGGCCACTGAAAGGGTCACCTGATCCAAACTCCCTGTTCAGGCAGGGTCATCTCACAGCACATGGCATGGAATTGTATCCAGAGAGTTCTTGACTATCTCTGGTGAGGGAGACTCCACAACCTCTCTGGGCAATCTGCTCCTGCGCTTGGTCACTAAGTTCTTCCTCATATTCAGATGGAAATTCTTGTGCATCAGTTTTTGCCTGTTGCCTCTTGTCCTTTTGCTTGGCACCACCGAGCAGAGCCTGGCTGTACTCTGGACACACAATTTCTAGATCTTGATAGACATTAGTGCTGTTCAGCCCATTCTCAATCCACTCTCTGTCCACTCATCCAGTTCACACTTCCTGAGTTTGTCTATGAGAACATTGTGAGACACAGACCCAAAGAAAAACAAAAAAGACAAAGAGCAAAGTAGTCTTATAACTAGTAACCAGCAATTCTGAGTTCACTGAGTTTGTGTATGCCTTGCTTTACTCTGGAAGGGAATATCTACTTAGAGCAATGCAGTTAGTTGCTTTAACTGTGTAAATGTAAGTTGCTTTTAATGTGTAAGTTGTTTTAACTCCTACCAGAAGTGTATGTTATTAAAGTGTTAATCTCTTCTTACTGATGAACTAGACTACATGCCACCATAATTAAGTATTTTAAAACCTGAAAATTGATTGCTTTCATGGAAAGGTGGACAGAAGGGTAAGAAGGCTGGAAAGAAAGAAGGCGGCAAGGGAAGGATCAAGTGAGGCAGGTCACAACGAAAGAACAATCCTTTAGGAAAATAAATGCAAGCCACTAAAGGCCAGCAAGGCTATTTAGTTACCTACAGTGACCACCTTGTCATTTCCTCTTAGTAAAAGGAAATAATTTCCATGATGATGACTGTTCTAATAAGTATTTTATGGATGGACATAAAAGCACTAAGTGACATTCAACTCTTAGTGTCCTCATGTAAATCTCAGCCTAAACTCCTAACCATCACAATATTCTTGGTAAATTAAAAACAAAACCAACACAACAACAGAAGTGTCTAACCACCTCAAAAGTGAAGCAACAACAAATCCATCAACCCACGCCTAACAAAACCAAACCAAACAAAAAACTTCACAGAGTCTGAGCTCAGAAATTCTTTATCAGTGTCAAAGTGAAGAGTTAATGTTTCTAAGAAGAGTTTGAATAAAACTGAAGACAAGGGGCCAATTAGTTATGAGATGAGTCAAGAGAGTCCATACTCATTCCACCTTACTTTACATGCTTTAATGAGTTGTTTGAGAATTTAGATATCTTCCTTTAGATTCCCATAAAAGAGAAAAAAATTCTTAAGCAATTAAGAAATTACTTAACTCTCATACCCACTCTTTCATATTCCTGTCTCTATTTCCTGGCTACAGGGCAAGCCTAACTAGAGAGATTGAAAAGAAAAAATGGACTGTGTAGAAAACTTTACATTGTGATCAAGGGATATAGAGCACATCTTGCACCATAATGCTGAGAGGCAGAAGCATTCTTTCTTAGAACAAAATAGAGCCCTCTCTAACAGAGCCAGGAAGTCAGTTAACAAATTAATAATGTTTAATTCAACAATTTTACCCCTAATTTTCTGTCATTTACTAATATAGTTAAACTTCACATTAGATTCAACTAATACTTGGAGACACAGCTCCTCAGACTGAGATAAGTTACTGTTGCAGAAAAATATTAGTAGTACTCACAGGGCTAAACAAGAAAGGAAGGGAGAGTGTGCACCTAAAAGACATCAAGGAAACATTACTCAGAAGAAAAGAACACTATCTATCCAAAGAAGAATCCTAAAAGAATTGTTCAGAAAGGTGGAATATGTGGTAGGTGGAGTAATAAAACACTTGTGAAATTATCCTTAAAGTCACTTACCCTTATTATTTCTGAATTTAACTGGAAGTTCTATGAGTAACAGCTAAGCACTTTTCACTGTGTAATTTTTCCCCTCTGTTGGCTTTAATTAAGATTGTCCTTGTGGCTCTTCAACTTGACAAATTTCAAAATACACCTTTTAAACAAGTGAACCTTTCTTGTAAGAGAACAGATTTTCCCAATATTATATAATTCATATCATGGTCAAAAATAATAACATTTATCTTTAACAATATCTTTACATAAAAGTAAATTCAGAAAAACTGAGATGGTGTGAAGAAAATAATTGAGAAGAAATGGAAAAAAAGAGATGTAGGTGTTTACTTGGTACTTATTATGATGCTAATCTCTTAGTTGGCTCTAGAAATATCTGAGAGCTTATGTCATTCTTGACTAATGTTGGGCTGATTAAAGAAGAATGAGGATAATATCTCTTTGCTAAGGCAGAACTTGAAAACTAAGAGAAAAAACACTAGCTTGCCCATGATACAGAATGTCAGTAATGCAATTAATAAGTCAGTTTTCAGAACCAAGACCGTCACAGTGATATTAGGCATCCCCTATCACAACATTCAAAATGACACAGTAAGTTACAAAAACAAGGCAATTTCACCTATCACATAGCATTTCTTGTTATCTTAAGAGCCTTAATACATTCTGACAGTCTGCCATCAAGCAACCCACTTTCAAGATAGCTTTTCTGGCTTAAGCTTTCACAGCAGTGGAGTCCTATACAAGGAACACCCACTGCACTAAGATCACTATTCTTCCTCTTAATATATTCCAGTGATCATTATTGTAAAAAGTGGCTGCACTTTTTCACTTTATTAAACCATAATTTAACCTGTCTGATTAAACCATAACATACTGTTTGTATGTAGAAAAAACTGCTTTAAAATAATCTGCTTCATCACTCCTTTCTTTACATTATGTTCGCATCATAGAAAATCAAGATGTGTGTCAAAAACTTAGCTTTCACATATTCTTATTCACAAATTCATTAAATTAATGTGATTAAGAGCTAACTAGAGTGAGTTTGGCATGCTTTTATTTGTCTGTTTTACACCCTACCGCTCAAAAAAAGCCTTCACTTTCTGTCTTCTGCCTGCGTGTGAACTACAGTTTAAGCAATATGTCTGGATTTAACTGCAGATTAAGATACCTAAATTTTTCTTCCTACTAAGTGTCAGAATTCCCAGGACAGGTAATTACATTTAAGACAATAAAGGAAATCTGCACACCTACTTATCTCTC
The DNA here is from genome assembly GCA_013398615.1 of Brachypodius melanocephalos. Lineage (NCBI taxonomy): Eukaryota > Metazoa > Chordata > Aves > Passeriformes > Pycnonotidae > Brachypodius > Brachypodius melanocephalos. The sequence continues at coordinate 27,149,026 of VZSR01003803.1, forward strand.
TGTAGGGACAGACATGGAATCAGCTAATTACATTAGGCCTTGCATAGGCAAGAAATGCCATTTCAGGTAATTTATGGTGTCTGGGACACCTTCAGGGACTTGCAGGTGTGACAGAGGACCTATAGAAGACCTGTGTGTGGTTGATGGGAATCTCTATGTACAGCAGCAAGCCTGTCCAATGTGCACAACTTGAGCGACCTATGTGGCACGCCCATTTCACCTGAACTGAGTCGTCTTTGAGCACAATGACAGTAGAAATTTAGGGTAGTTAGTGTGTAAACAACTGCACCTTCAAACTTTCCTATTCAAGCTGTATTTTACACTAAATTTTAATTTTTATATTTTTCATTCAGGTTATATTTTATATAACTAGTTATATTAAAGTTAAATGTTCCGCATATTTGTTGCCTCATTTTAGTTCTTGAAGGCTTACCTTTTCTTTCCTAGTAACATCCTTTCCTCCTTCAATTAGTTTTCCTCATTTTTAATTTTTCCATAATTTTTCCATAATTTTTCTTGCCCACAAATCTTCATCTCTTGTAGAGTTTCATATAGTTGCCTTTTTTTTTTCCAAATTACAGAAACATATCTTGAAGAACAATTCCATTACAGTTGGCTTTGCTTTCTTCCTCACTTATTTTCTAATTTTTTTAAAATTTGTATCTAAACATCCCTAAGTACTCTAGTAACTATATACATTGTTACTGTATCTGCATAGTTAAATATTAATTAGTTTAACATGATAGAAAAAAGAATACATTTCATCCTGAAAAGAATTGCTTAGCAACTCCAGTCAGCCACCACTTCTTAGTCATGCAGTGTGTTTCTCTCTTAAAATAACTGCTTTTGGTTGTTGGTTTTTTTCATGTCCATAAGCTAAAGGAAATTAAATTACATGGCAAACCTTATGGGGTGGATAATAATAAACTGAATTAGATTTTCAAGTAACATATGAAGAGGTTTTGAATCTGTGGATCAGCTATAGCTTTTCATAACAACATTTGCTCTGAGGCAAAGCTACCAAAATGAAATCTAGATTTTGTGAAAGTTTGTTTTTGGATTTAATCTTAGGAACTTAGGTCTGATTCTGGGTGTTTTTTTTTGTTTTGTTTTGTTTGTTTTTTGTTTTTTTTTTTTTTTTTTGGTTTGGTTTGGTTTTGTTTTGTTTTGTTTTTTTTTAAGGTGGAACAGAAATCCACTTTTTGCTTTTAGGTAGAAGAGAACAAGTGTGTACAGTGCTGAAAGCATCCAGACATGAACATCGGTGCAAAAGGAGACTATCTGCAAAAAAGTGCAGCTAGTGCTGTTCTTTATCAGAAAATACCCCTATTTCCATGTAAAAATCTCCAAAGCTTATGAGCATTTGCACAACTATTCACTATTCACTCAAGTATTTATTTTTTAATATTGATTTAATTTTCAGACATTCATCTAGAGGCAATCAAATTGACCAACATACAATAAATAACTGAATGTCATTTAGCTCAACAACTTAACAAGTAGAAAAATTTAGAAAAATACAGTTGCAGTATGAGCTGGCAATAAAAAATCACAAAGATATGGATTTTATTAATAATATCAAGCACTTTTGGTAGCTTTGTGTAAAGAAAAGTGTATGTTATATCAAATACAAAAATTTTTCTTCAATAAGCATGTTGCTTATGATCAAAATCTAGAAATTATGAACTTTTATACATTGGGAGTGACATCTAGTCCATCTGGGAGGCCATCTAGCCAACCTCTGCACTCAGAGTAAGCCACCTTCAACACTGGAGTCTGTAACAGCAAAAGGGTACAGATCACACAGGAAGAGCTTACATTAATTGTGTAAAAGAAACCAGAAAACTTCTTTGTAATAACAAAGTACTACATTGAATTTAGTCCAAACGCCTAACCACTACGTAAACAGCACACACACCTACAAAGCTTAGGTTATAATACTAATTAGCATGATTTTTATGTTTGACTGCAAGAATTCTAAAGATGTGTGGGAATTAAGTATATGTATAGCATATAGAACTGGAAATGATAGGCCCATCTCCATTTATATTCCAAGATTCTGGAAGCTTATTTCAAAGAAAAATAATGATCATGTTCAATATATTTATTTTATGAAAATAAAGATAAAATTTTTGATGCCATGCTGATTTTCCCTGTTTTCCCACCTTCATAAAAAACCAAAACAAACACAAAACCCAAAAAACAAACGCCACAGGGTTTTTGGGTTTTTGTTTGTTTGTTTGTTTTTAAGAGTTTAGAAATTAACTTTAAGTAGCACTCTAAATTTTCTTCTATCCACAAAAAATAAGAAAGCAGAAAAGTCCATGGCCTGTTAACAGAAACACAGGAAACAACAAATTTATTTAGATATAATTTTGTTTTAAATGTATATTGTATTCATCTATGTATATTTGGCTGATATCACAACAGAATCAATAAAGTTCCTCTTTGGAAACAGTAAAATCCTTAGAAAAATAGTGGCGAATCCTACTTCCTTGGTTATAAAGAGTCTTGGAGGTTCACAGTGAGATGAATGGGGCAATTCATACATCTCAGAGGCTTTATTCTTGTTTTCTACTTGCCTCAGGCAAAAGACAATTCATTGGTTTTCAGTATCTTCATGTGTTTGAAGTTATATCTCTTGAAACCATAGAGGATAGAGATACTACATATATATATAAACTCAGGATCATGGAAAACAATTTTCAGGGTGTGTTTAATTTCAGCATAATGGGAAACACACAGCTCTATTTACACCAGAATATACAGGCATGCTTCTAGGGGATGTAAACTTAGAAATTGCTTTATAATTCTTCCAAAGAATACAGAGGCATGACAAAACAACACTGTTATACTCAGCACCCAATTTTCATCATCGTTTTTTGTTGTAAATCTATTTCAGCCTCTTTCAATCCATCTATTTCCTTTAATAACTGATTTTTTATTTGATGTAAAAGTTTATTTTTTTAAGATCGTAAAGTAAAGAAAAGGAATAATGAAATTGTGTAGAGAAGATATTACTGAAAAATTGAAAATGCCAGGCAAAAAGCATTTTATTTTTAAGGACTAAGGTACAGACACTGTCATTCTGTGAGCATCTTCAACATAATAGCCTGTGACTTGAAGGTAATATGCAATGAGTGTGATGCAGAGGTTGTTATGGTTTCAGGGCCTTCTATGACTTTTACTGACTGTAAAATCCTACAACTAAATATGTTAGACCTGATCCTGGAGGTATAATTCAGAGAATTACATAGTTTTCCTATATAGTGCAAATATGCATATACATGTATCTTCATATTAAAATGAAACACATTTTCTTGTGGTTAACAGAAAGGTAAATGCCTAAATGCTTCCAAAAATTCAGAATAATTGTGCCAACACTAAAGAAGAAAAAGAAAATCATTACTACCGACATATATGCAATGTTATACGGTGGCCACTGAGTTTGAAAATTTACCTAACTACTCCCATAATAAATGTTTTTGCTAAACAAAAGAAAATATTTAAAATTCTGTTTTCAAGTAATATATTCAAAGTTAGAGACAGCATGCATGATACTGATATTCAGTGGGAGTTGGGTGCCTAACTGCCCTTCATGCTTTTGAGTCTCACTTTTTTTTCCTTACGGATATTCTAAGCAAATCAAAGTCAGTGGATAGTTTCTTATTTTGTTCAGGGGTGTTCATATCAGGCCATAAAGGCCTGAATTTTTTCTGCTGGTGACAACAATAAAATTTATTGACTTATGGCTTCAGGACAAGTCCCTAAAGTTCCTACCTTCTCATAATATGCACCATTTCCTTTTTAAACATTCTTTTTTCACAAAACACTCACAGTTCGTATTTGTTGAGTATACCAGTAAATAAACTAGGCATTTCCTGTGAATTCATCATCAACGTTACCATAGAGTTTTAGATTAGTTTAGCATTCTGATAGTTCTTCCTCCAATTTACTATGTAGATTATTATAGTGGACAAAATACTCATCCTCACCCCCATTCCTCACCATAAATGTTTGCCATACACTCATGGCATTTTTTAATAGCTTTCTTTCTCCTAAATATCTTGCATTACACCCTGCAGGTAAAGTAAGAATGAAAAACTAACATAAAGAAAACATACAATTAAAATCAATGTTTAACACTAGGAAGTAATTGAATCCTTTGAAATAAAAAGGGTCCCTTTGACTCCAGTATTGACTGTATGTTCTTGAAATAACAACAAAAAAGGATTGAGTTTGAAATTATTGCTATTCTGGACCCTTCCCTGTATTTGACTTACTGTTCTGTATCAAATTACTTGATTATCTTATCATTCAGGGAAGAAAATGCACAGTTCCAGATGAATAAAAATTATTTTCTTCATTTGATGGCATTACAAGGCTTTATTACTCACCGCAATAAAATTGACTGAGAGACTGAATGAAAATTATGCCAAAAATATAATTCTGAATTCTTGCTTAAATGTGTTTTTTATAACTATGTGTTACTTTTTTGGTAAGGGGCAACAGTAGCAGCATTTTGTTTCTCCCTACTAGGTCTACATTTATAAACTAAAACTGTACTTTTCAGGGCATTCAGCAGTTTACAAAAATACTATTTATGATAATTAAAAATATCTTAGCAAATAAAACCACAAAAACTATTAGCAGTAGTTAAAAAGTAATTACCATTAAAAAGTAAATAGATAATGAGTAATCAGAGGACAAATATTACAGATGTTTCATGTCTGACTTACATGCAATACTCTTTTTACATAACTGTCAGCCAGTTGTAAAGAATCCATATTAATGTATTATCTATCATTGCTAGAAGACCTTATCTCTCATGAACTTCAGGAATGGGCAGCCCTTTCCTTCCATTCAGTTTTATGTTCTATTTTGAGTTACTCAAAAGAGATGTTGGAGAAGGATATTACAATAATTACCTTGATTTCTTTATTCTGTTATCATTTGGAGAACTAAACAATAATGATAATCTGCAGAACTTGGACGTGTCAGAAATGTGCTTGCTTTCCAGACCTATCCTGAGAAGCAGAAGATGTCAGTCACAACAAGTCTGTGATTTTGTCCTGAATTCAACTGCTGTCCTCAGCCCAATGAGATATGGGATTTTTTGCCTCCTCCTATCATTCGTTACACATTTTAAACTGCAAAATTACAGAACATGTAATGTCACAAGGGATCTCATAACCTCAAATACTCCAGTTATTCTTTCCAAACATCACACTGATGGCTAAATTCCACCTCAGCTTTACCACGAAAGCATAGCCAACAGTTTAAAAGTGACTATTACCACATGGTTGTTTAAAAGTGGGGTATTTCTTTGAATTTGGGGCTCCCCAGTACAAGAAAGATATTGGAACAAGCTGGAACAAGCCACTGGAGATCCATGAGTTTGTGTGGTGACTGGATTCGGCATTGTACTTAGTACCCTGGTCTAGTTGATCAGGTGGTGATCTGTCAAAGGTTGGACATGATGATCTCAGAAGTCTTTTCCAAATGAATTGATTCTGTGATTCTGTGATTACAGAGTATCACAAGGACAGGCTGAGTGCACAGGCTTTGTTTAGTTTAGAGAACAGGTTGCTAAGGGGTTGACTTAACACTGTCTTTCCCTATTGAATGTGTGTTTAGGAGACCTAACCCATTTTTTCTGTGTGGCACAGCAAAATGAGAAGAATGATTGTAAGTTACATCAATGAAAATCTTCTCTAGCTATTAAGGCAATGGCAACAATTAAAAAAAGCAAACAAGGTGGTCAGACACTGGGCCAACTTTTCCCCAGAGATTCCAGAATTCCTTACTCACAGGTTTTCATAGCTCTGCTGAATCATGCCTGGAGAAACTTAATTGAAAATAGAAATTGTCCTTGACTTTATCATGTGGCTTATGATCGCTTCCAAATTAGGTTGCTCTATCATTTCATTATTAAATATGTGCGAAAAATGATGAGGTGGGAGATGTAACCATATCAAATTCTTCACAGATTCCAGAGACAAAAGGCACAAATTGCACATCCTACTGAGCTTATGACAGTAGTGGGGTTCAGGAGCAATTTACAGGTAGAAGACAACAACAATACACGCACTCTGTGAGTGCTTCTCTGTAACAATTGTCCAGGATGACTAAACAAATCCCAATAGCCTGCCCTGAACAAAATAAAAAGATTTTTCAATAATCTAGTTATTTCTTTATGTTCTAGATATTGTCTGGTTTTCTTTGTTTTCTCAGTTACTCTGAGTATAGTCAGAGGATTTGAAGGAGTAAAAGCGACTAAGAAAATAGGAATTACCATAAATTATTTGTAGAAAATGTATATTTCTATACATGGAAATTTTGACAAGTGATCATTCACCAATAAAGCGTGGTTTGGTTTTTTCTTTTTTCTCTTCTACTTTTCTGGCCTTGCCTTCATCATCTTTCTGTTGCATTTTTCCATGCAGTAGTTCTTCATTAAAGAAAACACTGTTCCTTTTAATTTTTTAAGAGCAAATCATAAGTCTGTTAGCACTTTTTGATGGAGCCATATGGGTTTCCATATGGCATTTCTTTTGATGACTGTGCCATGTTCAATATCTTACTCATGTGAATGTCTGTGAAATCAAGTGTTTTATCTTTAATTTCCTGCACTGATGAGTAGAGGATAACTCTGGGTGTATTAGCACATTTCTGCTTTATGTTTCTGTCATTAGATTGGAGGATGGCACTTTCACACATTTTTAATTGGGTAGTTAACAGGTCTAAGAGAAGATGTAGCAATATGAAATGTCTTCTGTCACGAGTACTATAAAAATCTTCTCCTTAGTATTGATCATTTTTTTGCCCTAAATAAACAAGTTCAAATTTGTGCTAACAAATTTTAAAAACTAAATTGGAAAAAGATGGATACCATGTGAAAAGAATGCTGAGGGACATTTTTGGTTTCTGAGAGTGTCTACATGACTCAGAAATGTCACAACATGAGACAGGTATTCATTTAGAGTGGTATAAGCAGAAGGAATGAGTCTGTTTTTTGATGAAATAAGCATGACTTCCAAGGCATTAATAGAAAAATGCAGTCTGAAAGACTTTTGAAGATGTAAACCTCATAATGTCAAGTACTGCGGTTAAGCAAAAACTCATTACTGATTTGACAGAAGTAGATGCAGTTACAATTTCATATCGTGACATTCATCTACCAAACTAAGGAAACAAAGAAAACTTGTCATTTTATATGGATTGGTAAAATTAAAGGGTATAAAATAAATATGCATATGTAAATTAGATCTAGAAATGTTGTCTTTTTTTTTTTTTTTTTTAATGCCCACACCCTGTGTATTGAGTTTTGTTGTTTGTTTGTTTTTTTTTTTGTTTTTTTTTTTTTTTTAATGAAATAGTTTTGACTTAATTTTAAAAAGCATTCAGGTGTATGAGGTACATTTTTCTTTTAAAAGTCCACTTAAGGAGTGTGATTCTTGCTAGATGTCTACATTGGCTCGCTAGGAAAATAATAGCAGTATTATGGTATCCAAATTCAAGGTTATTATTTTAAAAATATTATTCTATTAGAATGGAAAAGAAGAAAAATATTTTCATTAGTATTTTCCTGAGATTCTATAATAATTTATTCCAAGGAAAATGATGAAAGAGTTAAGAGTGACTCATATCCAGCCTTTTGCCTTTTCATTCTGAAGATGTGCAAACTGTGTAGTGCTAGCAGCAAGCAGAAGAAACCATCTTTTCCTCTGAGGAGGAAATAGTTTCTTTGAGGGAGATTAGTACCACAGTTTGATTCAGAACATAGAAGTTATGACATATTTTTGATTTAAGCTTGCTTTCAGAGTGTGAATAGAAGAAAAATCTGTCTAGTTATAAAAATACATTAATATATTGAAAATATATTTTGAATGATTGCTTAAAATTTAATTTATCAGGGGTTACTAGGAAGAAAAGAGGATAATATTTTTTCCAATGGAAAAAGAAAAAATAATTGGAAAAGAAAAAAGGGAGAGAAATGAAGTGATATTAAAATAAAAGTTTGTGAGAAGTTGATTTGGAAATACTAGGAAAACCTCATGAACATGCACACTTTGTAAAGATTTTTTTTTCATGCATGAAGATTATTTGCTGTACATGTACACACTTGGTAAAACTATGTTTATCATCTTCAGCTTTGTATGCAGTGCATCATTTTACTGCCCAGTATTGCATTGATCCACATAGCAAGGCTGAATACATATTTATGATGAGTGAAGGTTAATGGCCTTCAAAACCTCACATTTTGTTTTAATCTTTAAATAATTTCATAGAAAATATAACATAAAATTTCTTTTATTGTAGGTGAGTGGTTTTTGTTTTGTTTCTGGTTTTGTTTTTTTCTCTCTGTGTTTATACAAAAACACAAACAAAAAACTCTCAATTATATGTTTTCTCAAATAGTTATATATGCAAATATAACCTTTATAGTTTTCTATCAAAACCAATAAATTTTTCTCAAAATTTAACAGCTACATAAAAGGTCTACTGCAGTAAAAGTAAAAGCTATAGTTTCCACCTGCTATTGTGAAACTCTTCCTACTAAATAAAAACAAAACCACCCATATATATTTCAATCATTTTATAGGCAGAGCTGGAAAGCTTTAATCAAGGCTTTTGATTTTCACATTGTCTTTTCTTTATCTGATTCTGCTCTTCACACAGTTTACCAAAGCAGGTTCAAGAAAGTGCTAGCACAAATAAATGCTTGTGTAGTGGTTTAAACAGAAGCTCATATATACTAAAAAATGCGTGCACAAAAAAGGGCATGTCCAATGACTGTAATGATGAAAGAAGCTGAAAATCAGTCACGTTTATTATGAAAAACAATAATTTATACCTCCCTCTGTAGTACTAACCTGTGCAGTAGATAATTACTATTGGCATTCTCTATAGTGTAATTATATAACCACACAATTTAGGAGAGATTATAATCTTTTAAAACTCTCGGTAATAAGTAAAAACACATAATTTTGATATAACTGTTAGTGAAAGGGAAAGAAGAGAGAAAGAGAAGAAAAAAAAAAAAAAACAACGAAACAAAACCCCACAAAATCATATTGCTTAATCTATGCAGCTCAGCAAGCCCTTCATGTGGTGTTATGTTTTACTGGAATAATTACATCAGCCTGCAAAATTATTTTAAAATATTTAAAATATAGGTCACACAAATGAAGCAAAAAATTGCAGACCTTGTAACATTTATGTGTATATATTAATTTGAGTAATAATTGCTCTCTATTTATTTCATAGTGAATTCTATTTAGCCTTTGTGAGAAGGGAAAAACCACAAAAGGTGCTTATGTTGTGTGTGTACAAAATGTACAAGCTCCCGAAATTCTTTAAAGGACAAAAGATACACTTGGAGCTCTGTTGCTTTCTTTTTCTCACTGACTCTAATGTTTTGCTATTACTTAACCAATGACAGTGTTCACTTATCCAAGACCTGTAGTCAGTTGTATTTAAAAAAGGAAAAGAAAATAAATAAGAAAAAAAAGACGAAAAAAGAACAAACAAGCAAACAAACAAAACCACCAAACCTGTAAGGTATATGAATAAGATCAAGTCCAAATACTGAATTTTGTTTAGCTTTCTGATAAAAAAACTACCCTGTATCTCTTTCTGCTAGAAGGAAGGAGGGAAAATGGAGGTGGGTAAAGTTCATGAGTATGGGAGAGAAAGGTCAGCTGGCACTATAAATTTACAAGCTTTTATTCAGCATTTATCAGAAAAAGGGCTGTCCTTACTACAGTGCTTGCAGCCTGAAATGCACTCCATCATTTCTCTCTGAAACATTCGCTAAGTCCAGGGGTGTGATGGCTTTTGTCTCTAAATCAGGCTCTGCACTTCTAACTTGCCCTTGCCCTAGGCACCACAGCATCTCCTGCTTTCTTATGCACAAATTGAATCAAGGTACTTCAGACTTCTTTGGCTACTTTACCTATTTTACATGATATAGAACATCAAAAAGTTTTCAATTTCTGATTTACCTATTCCCCAGCTTGGATTGTAATGGTAATGACGTGTTTATTCTCTAGATCTGAGCACTGAAAGGACTAAAATACAATAGAAGAATAAGTATTTAGCATTCCAGACATGGCAACTGAATAAATAACATACAAACTTCAGAAAATTCTTTTGCTGCATTTATAATCCCATTCAAGGTAAAAAATTAACTCTGATAAAATGGAAGCAGCATGCTATTCTTTCCAAAAACTTCTTGATTGTTTTTATTATTTATTGAACTTAACTTTCTTTTTCATTATACTGAAATATTTTTAAAATTCATGTTTTTTATAGTCCTAGAGAAAGTACTGAGAAAGAAAATATACAGAGTTTACAGGCTGCTGCTTCTTTAAGATCTAAAAACTTTTAAAAATGAGCATTAAAAAAATTAAAACAAGCAATTAATGCCCACATTTAGTTGATTACAAGAACTTGGTTGAAGCTGAGCACTGTGGAATGGTGACTGGAATTTTAAATTTGTATTTCTCAATGGGAAGTAATTTTCACACACTATATGTTAGAAACCCTGACTGCACCTATAAATCCCCCAAACTTGCAGGATGAATGCACGTATAAAAAATAAATGTCCTTCAGATTATGATAATCCATTGCTAAATCTCCATCTGAGTTTATAGGAAACCTTCTGTGGGAAACTGGTCCCTACCACTTTCATCTGAATTGACTTTCTACATCTCAATTTGATGTTTGAAGTAATTTAAAGTTTTATGTAGTAAATGCTAACAAGAAGATTAACTCACAGAAGCACTAACATCTCACTGAAATTTCGGTGGTTTTTGTCATTCCAGATTCAGGATAGAAGAGTTAATTAAAAGTGCAACAACAGCTCCTCAAAAATGTCAGCTCACTTTGTTTCAAAATTCAGTATATGAGGAGACCTGAAATCACTTAACTAAATACCTAAACAAAATCCACTTTTCATTGTTCTACACAGAAATCAAAATTAAATATTCTTTTTCTTCCTGACTGATTTTAATTACAACTTATTGTGGGAGGGAAAAAAGAAAATCTTCTCAGTCACTTAAAGTGGAATCACATCTCTTTTGTAAACAGTTTTACTCACCAGGGTGCAAAATGACAAATCTTCTTTACACTCTGGTGGGTGGATTCTTAATCATCCAATTGAAAACTCAAAAAAAAAAAAAAAAGTGTATTTATTCCACATAATGCAAGTTGGAATACTTTCTTCGGGAAAGAGCAAGTTTGAGCTATTTTCTCTCCATTCTCTCCTCCTACTCTTCAGAAAAAAAGCATTCTCAGCTGACTGATTATTCAGTCTTTCTCCTTTGTCAGAAAGGTGAAAGTTAATGATAAAATTTAGGACAAAAGGAACAGGAAAATCTTTAGTTGACTAATCTAGTGTCTTCTTTGTCACAAGACATTTCAAAAGGTCTTTGCTTTACCTGATGGTAAAGCAAGAACTTTTACAAAATTTTACAGACGTTGTTTTCTAGGAAAAAGTCCAAAACAACAGTGAGGCAGCAGCAGAATTAGCAGTGACAATGGAGGCAAGCCCAGGGATGAGGGCTGGATCTGGCTGTGCAGGGGGTTCCTGAGCAGCCGCCTACTCTGGGGCCCAGAGACAAGAGACTGCCTGCCCTACCCCAGCCCTCTGATTATTACCCACTGCTTGCTGGCCAGGGTGACAGAAACATGATGAAAGAAGTCCTAGGGCAATATAAGGGATGGGTTGAAGGGAAAAGAGGGAAGGTGGTGAATTCCCTCATTCCTTTAGTTGCAGAGAAAATGCTGAAAGGAACAGAATCCACCTGATTGACATGTAGCTGAAAGATGGGTGCCATGGACAAAATTTTGACTATTTTGACCATGGGGTGGCATGATGGAGACAGATGCAGTTCACTGTCTAAAAGGGAGAAAAGAGTTTTTCCCATTAGTCAGCAGGGCTGGTTGACAGGGCTTTAAATTTAGTTTGAAGATAGGAGTGGGTAAGACCAAGCTTGGCAGAGATGAGCCTAGTGGTGGCATGTCAGATTTGTGGGTGAAAACCATAGCCCAGCTGAAGTGCACTGACACATATGGTATGGATATGGTATGGATAACAAACAGGAGGAGCTGGAGACCATTGTGCAGAAGGAAAGCTGGGATGCAGTCACCCTCACAGAAGCAGGGTGGGCTGGGGACAGAGTGTCCGGAAAGCAGCCCAGCAGAAAAAGACTGGGGGTGCTGGTTTACAACCATCTTGTGCCCAGGGGGCAAAGAAGATCAATGGCATCTTGTACTGTATCAAGAATGGTGTGGCCAGCAGGACCAGAGCTGTGATTTTCCTGCTGTACTCAGCACTGATGAGGCTGTACCTAAGTCCTGTGCCCATTTCTAGGCTCCTCATTACAGGAAAGACATTGAGAAGCTGTAGCATGTTCAAAGGGCAACAGAGATGATGAAGGGTCTAGAGAGGAAGTACTGTGAAGAACAGCTGAAGAAGCTTTGGTTTAGCCTGGAGAAAAGAAGGCTCAGGAGAGACGTTTTAGCACTCTGAAAGGAGGTTGTAGCCAAATGTCCTCCCCTGCAACCAGTGACAGGATGAGAGGACATAGCCTCAAGTTGTGTCAAGAGAGGTTCAGGTAGAACATCAGGAGGAATTTCTTCACAGAAAGGGTTGTTAAATATTAGAATGAACTGCCCAGGGAGGTGGTGGAGTCATTATCTCTGGAGCTGCTCAAGAAACTACTGGATGTGGAATTCAGTGTCGTGGTCTAATTGACAGGGTGATGATCATTCAAAGGTTGGACTTGATCTCTGAGGTCTTTTCCAACCTGTATGATTCCATGTGAACAACAACATCTATTGTCACTTTTTTAGTTTCTTCATAAAGCTGTAGAGGTAGTGAAACACAAAGTTAGTTCCTAATGTCAACAAATACTGTCTGTTCTATTTGGTTTAGGGTTTTTTAGTGTACTTCTATTTCTCAGAACAGATCAGAACAAAGGTTTATAACTGTTATCTTAATTTCAGATTATGATGTCTTATTTCTTCTGAAATAGTTTTATTCCTGCCATTTGAGTCCTGTTTGGTAAACACTAATGAATTTACTGAATATTAGACACTTCAAATTAGACACATAGTCACACATGTAATATAATGTGTGGGAAAAATGACATATTTTTTTCATATCCTCATTTATGCCAAATGCTATGACCAAATACAAAAAGATTGTTGCATATACGATTTGTGTACATTACAAATGTTAAACAATTATTTAGTCGTGCTTTCACTATACTAAGATTACTTCACAAATTCTTATATGATAAAGACATAACAATAATGGATTTGTTAAAGACAAGCAATGTGTTTAAACATGAGAAGTTGCATTTTTATTTAAAAATAAATTAAAACAATAAATTTAATACATGCACAGATGAGCCCAGTCTTTGCACACAGTAATCATTTGCTATTTAATTTTCCTGGGTTGGATTGCTTCATATCTTGATCTGATGAGCCATTTCAGCTATCTTTCCTACCCCCATATGCTTGACATTTTGTTCATTAGGATTGGCTTTCCCAATCGTCACAATACAAGATAAACTGTTATATTAAGAGGAAATGATGGTGTCGCCTCTCCATAATTGAATCTGGAAGATGTATCTGCTGTTCTTTAGAATGACATATTCGGGAAGCCAAATAATCAACCTCAAGGGAACAGTGTTTTGTGCCTGAGAGATTCAGGTCGCCTAATACTTCACCAGTGGTTTTTGCAGAAAATGTGAAGCTTTTGTCAAGAGAAGCTGGCTCATCTGATAAATACTCATGTCATATAGAAATATATGTTTTTGCTAAAAATGCTTTAAAAATAAGGTTGAAGGTACTAATTCAGAGAAAATGGGATAGAAA